>ONZH01024946.1:0-483626 GCA_900303285.1 Rhinella marina
TGAGACCTCTTAAAAATTTGTGGAGGCCCAAGAGGTGAGACTCTTAAAATTTGTGGAGGCCCAAGAGGTGAGACCTCTTAAAGATTTTGTGGAGGCCCAAGAGGTGAGACCTCTTAAAGATTTTTGTGGAGGCCCAAGAGGTGAGACCTCTTAAAGATTTTGTGGAGGCCCAAGAGGTGAGACCTCTTAAAGATTTTGTGGAGGCCCAAGAGAGGTGAGACCTCTTAAAGATTTTGTGGAGGCCCAAGAGGTGAGACCTCTTAAAGATTTTGTGGAGGCCCAAGAGGTGAGACCTCTTAAAAAATTTTGTGGAGGCCCAAGAGGTGAGACCTCTTTAAAGATTTTTGTGAGGCCCAAGAGGTGAGACCTCTTAAAGATTTTGTGGAGGCCCAAGAGGTGAGACCTCTTAAAGATTTTGTGGAGGCCCAAGAGGTGAGACCTCTTAAAAATTTTGTGGAGGCCCAAGAGGTGAGACCTCTTAAAAATTTGTGGAGGCCCAAGAGGTGAGACCTGTTTAAAAATTATGTGGAGGCCCAAGAGGTGAGACCTCTTAAACATTTTGTGGAGGCCCAAGAGGTGAGACCTCTTAAAGATTTTGTGGAGGCCCAAGAGGTGAGACCTCTTTAAAGATTTTGTGGAGGCCCAAGAGGTGAGACCTCTTAAAGATTATGTGGAGGCCCAAGAGGTGAGACCTCTTAAAGATTTTGTGGAGGCCCAAGAGGTGAGACCTCTTAAAAATTATGTGGAGGCCCAAGAGGGAGACCTGTTAAAGATTTTGTGGAGGCCCAAGAGGTGAGACCTCTTAAACATTTTGTGCAGGCCCAAGAGGTGAGACCTCTTAAAAATTATGTGGAGGCCCAAGAGGTGAGACCTCTTAAAAATTATGTGGAGGCCCAAGAGGTGAGACCTCTTAAAAATTATGTGGAGGCCCAAGAGGTGAGACCTCTTAAAAATTATGTGGAGGCCCAAGAGGTGAGACCTCTTAAAAATTATGTGGAGGCCCAAGAGGTGAGACCTCTTAAAAAATTATGTGGAGGCCCAAGAGGAGAGCCATAAATATATATATATTTTTTTTTACGGAGCAATTCTACGGCGGTTAAGGAGGAGGAGGAGGAGGTGGAGGAGGAAATGGCACTTCATACAGATGGCACTTCACTTTTGGCTGCTTTCCACGGTTGGAGAAGCAAAGTCCGGGTCAATCCACTTGCTGTTCATTTTGATTAGCGTCAGCCTGTCGGCACTGTCGGTTGACAGGCGGCTGCGCTTATCGGTTATAATGCCCCCGGCTGCGCTGAACACCCTTTCTGATAGCACGCTGGCGGCAGGGCAGGCAAGCACCTCCAAGGCGTACAGGGACAGTTTCCAGCCACGTGTCCAACTTGGAGACCCAGTAAGTGTAGGACGCCGAGGGATCGGGGAGGACAGGGTTACGGTCTGCCAGGTACTCCCGCAACATCCGCCGATACTTGTCCCTCCTGCTGATAGCGGGCCCCGCAGTGATGGAAGTTGCACGAGGGGGTGCCAATGAACGTGTCCCACACCTTGGAGAGTGTTCCCCTGGTGGCTGTGGGCCTGATGGATGTTGTGGGACTCTGGGAGACCCTCTCCTCTCTGCCGCCAGCGATGGTGGGTGGGAAAATCTCCATCATGTTCTGCACGAGTTCCCTCTGGTATTCCAGCAATCGATTCGTCCTCTCCTCTACCGGAATAAAAGAGGAGACGTTATCTTTTATACCGGGGGTCCAGGAGTGCGAAGACCCAGTACAGTTTGTTCTCCACTATCCGGACAACACGTGTGTCCCGGGAAAAGCAGCCCAGCATGAAGTCAGCCATGTGTGCCAGACTCTGAATAGGCATGACCTCACTGCCCCCACCAGAAGGATCACTTGCCATTTCCTCCTCTTCCTCTTCCGCCTCCTCTCCGCCCCATCCGCGCTGAACCAATGGGACGCACACAGCCTGACTGCTACCCTCGCCGCCAGCATCCTCCTCCTCTTCCACAGCCACCTCCACTCGTCCTCCTCCTCATCCTCCTCCTCCTGCAACTGCCACCGTGAAGCAGACAAAAGTGTGGTCTGACTGTGTAGCTCCGTTGCGTCTCCTCCTACCCCCGTCTCCTCTGCGTGCAATGCGTTCTCCCTTATTGCGATGAGCGATTCTTTAAGGACGCCTAGGAGCGGAATGGTTACGCTCACTATTAGCGTCCTCGCTGCTGACCTTCTTGGTGGACTCCTCAAAGATACGCAGTACATCGCATATGTCTGCCATCCATGGCCACTCGTGGTTGGCAAACTGAGGGAGCTGAGTTGGAGGCACGCGTGGATTCATAATCTGGTACTCCATCAATGCTCTCTGCTGCTCACACACCCTGGCCAACATGGAATAGGTGGAATTCCAGCGAGTCGGCAGGTCGCACAACAGCCGATGTTCAGGCAAATGGAGGCGTTGCTGGAGTTTTTTTAAGCTAGCAGCAGCTACAGTTGACTTCCGAAAGTGAGCGCACAAGCGCCGCACTTTCACCAGTAGCTCTGCCAGGTTGGGGTAAGTCTTCAGAAATTTTTGGACTACCAGATTAAAAACGTGGGCCAGGCATGGTACGTGATTGAGTTCGGCAAGCTCCAGAGCCGCCACCAGGTTACGGCCGTTATCGCACACGACCATGCCTGGTCCTAGCTGCAGCGGCGACAGCCACATCTCCGTCTGCTGCAATATGGCGTCCCTCACCTCTGGGGCGCTGTGCTTCCTGTCGCCCAAGCTGATGAGCTTTAGCACCGCCTGCTGACGTCTCCCCGCGCCAGTGCTGCAACGCTTCCAGCTAGCGGCTGAGGGAGATGTTAAGGCACAGGAGGAGGAGGAGGAGGAGGAGGAGGAGGAGGGGGGTTTATCAGAACCCATGCTGGCAATCTTGGGCGGGGGTGGTAGGTAGGCCGTCTCTGTTTGCGACCCCGTCCCCGCCTCCACTACATTCACCCAGTGTGCCGTCAGAGAAATGTATCGTCCCTGGCCGCAAGCGCTTGTCCATGAGTCGGTGGTCAAGTGGACCTTTGCGCTGACTGCGTACCTCAGGGCCCGCCTGATGTTACGCGACACGTGCTGGTGCAGGGCGGGGACGGCACTCCGGGAAAAGTAGTGGCGGCTAGGGACGGAATAGCGAGGTGCGGCAGCCGCCATCAGGTCGCGGAAGGCCTGCGTCTCCACAAGCCTAAACGGCAACATCTCCAGGGCCAGCAGTTTGGAGATGTGGCAGTTTAAGGCTTGGGCTTGGGGGTGACTCGAGGCGTACTTCCGCCTGCGGTCGAACGCCTGCCGAGATGGACAGTTGTTGGGACGAGGAGTGTGAAGGTGCAGGCGAAGAGGCGGGGAAGGGGCGGGGGAAGGGGAGGCTGAAGGAGAAGGCCCCAAAGTAGCAGAGGCAGAGGCAGATGTGGAGGTGTCCTGGCTGGAGGTCTGGACCGCAGTGGCAGCACACAACAAAGGGGAAGAGGCAGTGGCAGCAAGACCGGGCGCAGTTTGTATTGCGTTTGCTCTCTCCCACTCAGCCCAGTGCTTGAATTCCAAGTGACGCCGCATGCCTGAGGTGGTCAGATTGCTCTTTTCAGAGCCCCTACTCAGTTTTGAGTGGCAGAGTGTGCAAACCGCGCTCAGTTTGTCATCCGCACAAACATTAAAATATCTCCACACCACAGAAGTACGAGGCCTCGATGGGGGAGCTTCGCACGACTGGCCGCTGGCGGAACAGCTTCGGCCCTGCTGGCTGTGGCCTCACTTCTCTGTCTGAACTGTCCTCTGCCTGTGGCCATCCCTCTGCCTGTGGCCATCCCTCTGCCTGTGGCCATCCCTCTGCCTGTGGACATCCCTCTGCCTGTGGACATGCCTCTGCCTGTGGACATCCCTCTGCCTGTGGACATCCCTCTGCCTGTGGACATCCCTCTGCCTCTTGCTGCCTTTTTCGGTGCTGCGCAGACCACCACCTCTCCACTGCTTTCCTCGCTGGACATCACCCTGGCCAAGTGGGGTCGGTCATTTCGTCATCCACCACCTCCTCTTCCTCACTCTGCTCCTCCTCCTGCCCACTGGGACATTCCAACAGCCTCCCTTGATGGCAACTGCGTCTCATCATCATCATCGCTCATGATAACAGATGCTGGCTCAGGGTCCACATCAGCAGGAGATGGCGAAAACTCCAGTGTTTTGGGCATCACTACAAACAAATTCCTCTGCTAGCTCCTGGATTCTTCCGGCACAACTGAAAAAGGACCCGAAAAGAGCTCCTGGGAGGGGTCAAGGGTGGGATGACTCTGTTGGCCAGGTGTGGAGGAAGGAGGGTCAGAGTGAGACTGTGTGGATGACTGGCTGGTGGACAACTGTGTGGAAGCGCTATCGGCTATCCATTGCACCACCTGTTCAACCTGCTCAGGCCTCAACAGCGGTGTAACCCGCCCCCTGCTTAACTGTCCCATAAAGGCAGGGATTCTGGATGAGCGGGATCCTGGCTGATCCTCACCAGCACACATTGTATCCCCACTGGCTTCAACAAGGCCCCCAACAGCATTTCCGCGCCCCGTCCTCGTCCACGTCCACGTCCTATTCCGCTAGCCCCCCTCCGCATTTTATTTTTTTTTGTTGCAAATACAATATTTGGTATATAATTAGGTATGTGAAATAATTTAGCAAGAGAACGCACAGTACAGTGGCCTATTAAAAGGCCTAGATATTGTATATTTCAAAGTACACAGCCGTGTAGTAACAGAACAGACGGTGGGTATTTACACCAGGTATGTGAGATAATTTAACAAGAGAACGCACAGTACAGTGGCCTATTAAAATGCCTAGATATTGTATATTTCAAAGTACAACAGCCGTGTAGTAACTGAACAGACGGTGGGTATTTACACCAGGTATGTGAGATAATTTAACAAGAGAACGCACAGTACAGTGGCCTATTAAAATGCCTAGATATTGTATATTTCAAAGTACACAGCCGTGTAGTAACTGAACAGACGGTGGGTATTACACCAGGTATGTGAGATAATTTAACAAGAGAACGCACAGTACAGTGGCCTATTAAATGGCCTAGATATTGTATATTTCAAAGTACACAGCCGTGTAGTAACTGAACAGACGGTGGGTATTTACACCAGGTATGTGAGATAATTTAACAAGAGAACGCACAGTACAGTGGCCTATTAAATGGCCTAGATATTGTATATTTCAAAGTACACAGCCGTGTAGTAACTGAACAGACGGTGGGTATTTACACCAGGTATGTGAGATAATTTAACAAGAGAACGCACAGTACAGTGGCCTATTAAATGGCCTAGATATTGTATATTTCAAAGTACACAGCCGTGTAGTAACTGAACAGACGGTGGGTATTTACACCAGGTATGTGAGATAATTTAACAAGAGAACGCACAGTACAGTGGCCTATTAAATGGCCTAGATATTGTATATTTCAAAGTACACAGCCGTGTAGTAACTGAACAGACGGTGGGTATTTACACCAGGTATGTGAGATAATTTAACAAGAGAACGCACAGTACAGTGGCCTATTAAATGGCCTAGATATTGTATATTTCAAAGTACACAGCCGTGTAGTAACTGAACAGACGGTGGGTATTTACACCAGGTATGTGAGATAATTTAACAAGAGAACGCACAGTACAGTGGCCTATTAAATGGCCTAGATATTGTTATATTTCAAAGTACACAGCCGTGTAGTAACTGAACAGACGGTGGGTATTTACACCAGGTATGTGAGATAATTTAACAAGAGAACGCACAGTACAGTGGCCTATTAAATGGCCTAGATATTGTATATTTCAAAGTACAGCAGCCGTGTAGTAACTGAACAGACGGTGGGTATTTACACCAGGTATGTGAGATAATTTAACAAGAGAACGCACAGTACAGTGGCCTATTAAATGGCCTAGATATTGTATATTTCAAAGTACACAGCCGTGTAGTAACTGAACAGACGGTGGGTATTTACACCAGGTATGTGAGATAATTTAACAAGAGAACGCACAGTACAGTGGCCTATTAAATGGCCTAGATATTGTATATTTCAAAGTACACAGCCGTGTAGTAACTGAACAGACGGTGGGGTATTTACACCAGGTATGTGAGATAATTTAACAAGAGAACGCACAGTACAGTGGCCTATTAAATGGCCTAGATATTGTATATTTCAAAGTACACAGCCGTGTAGTAACTGAACAGACGGTGGGTATTTTACACCAGGTATGTGAGATAATTTAACAAGAGAACGCACAGTACAGTGGCCTATTAAATGGCCTAGATATTGTATATTTCAAAGTACACAGCCGTGTAGTAACTGAACAGACGGTGGGTATTTACACCAGGTATGTGAGATAATTTAACAAGAGAACGCACAGTACAGTGGCCTATTAAATGGCCTAGATATTGTATATTTCAAAGTACACAGCCGTGTAGTAACTGAACAGACGGTGGGTATTTACACCAGGTATGTGAGATAATTTAACAAGAGAACGCACAGTACAGTGGCCTATTAAATGGCCTAGATATTGTATATTTCAAAGTACACAGCCGTGTAGTAACTGAAACAGACGGTGGGTATTTACACCAGGTATGTGAGATAATTTAACAGAGAACGCACAGTACAGTGGCCTATTAAATGGCCTAGATATTGTATATTTCAAAGTACACAGCCGTGTAGTAACTGAACAGACGGTGGGTATTTACACCAGGTATGTGAGATATTTAACAAGAGAACGCACAGTACAGTGGCCTATTAAATGGCCTAGATATTGTATATTTCAAAGTACACAGCCGTGTAGTAACTGAACAGACGGTGGGTATTTACACCAGGTATGTGAGATAATTTAACAAGAGAACGCACAGTACAGTGGCCTATTAAATGGCCTAGATATTGTATATTTCAAAGTACACAGCCGTGTAGTAACTGAACAGACGGTGGGTATTTACACCAGGTATGTGAGATAATTTAACAAGAGAACGCACAGTACAGTGGCCTATTAAATGGCCTAGATATTGTATATTTCAAAGTACACAGCCGTGTAGTAACTGAACAGACGGTGGGTATTTACACCAGGTATGTGAGATAATTTAACAAGAGAACGCACAGTACAGTGGCCTATTAAATGGCCTAGATATTGTATATTTCAAAGTACACAGCCGTGTAGTAACTGAACAGACGGTGGGTATTTACACCCAGGTATGTGAGATAATTTAACAAGAAAACGCACAGTACAGTGGCCTATTAAATGGCCTAGATATTGTATATTTCAAAGTACACAGCCGTGTAGTAACTGAACAGACGGTGGGGTATTTACACCAGGTATGTGAGATAATTTAACAAGAGAACGCACAGTACAGTGGCCTATTAAAATGCCTAGATATTGTATATTTCAAAGTACACAGCCGTGTAGTAACTGAACAGACGGTGGGTATTTACACCAGGTATGTGAGATAATTTAACAAGAAAACGCACAGTACAGTGGCCTATTAAATGGCCTAGATATTGTATATTTCAAAGTACACAGCCGTGTAGTAACTGAACAGACGGTGGGTATTTACACCAGGTATGTGAGATAATTTAACAAGAGAACGCACAGTACAGTGGCCTATTAAATGGCCTAGATATTGTATATTTCAAAGTACACAGCCGTGTAGTAACTGAACAGACGGTGGGTATTTACACCAGGTATGTGAGATAATTTAACAAGAGAACGCACAGTACAGTGGCCTATTAAAATGCCTAGATATTGTATATTTCAAAGTACACAGCCGTGTAGTAACTGAACAGACGGTGGGTATTTACACCAGGTATGTGAGATAATTTAACAAGAAAACGCACAGTACAGTGGCCTATTAAATGGCCTAGATATTGTATATTTCAAAGTACACAGCCGTGTAGTAACTGAACAGACGGTGGGTATTTACACCAGGTATGTGAGATAATTTAACAAGAGAACGCACAGTACAGTGGCCTATTAAATGGCCTAGATATTGTATATTTCAAAGTACACAGCCGTGTAGTAACTGAACAGACGGTGGGTATTTACACCAGGTATGTGAGATAATTTAACAAGAGAACGCACAGTACAGTGGCCTATTAAATGCCTAGATATTGTATATTTCAAAGTACACAGCCGTGTAGTAACTGAACAGACGGTGGGTATTTACACCAGGTATGTGAGATAATTTAACAAGAGAACGCACAGTACAGTGGCCTATTAAAATGCCTAGATATTGTATATTTCAAAGTACACAGCCGTGTAGTAACTGAACAGACGGTGGGTATTTACACCAGGTATGTGAGATAATTTAACAAGAAAACGCACAGTACAGTGGCCTATTAAATGGCCTAGATATTGTATATTTCAAAGTACACAGCCGTGTAGTAACTGAACAGACGGTGGGTATTTACACCAGGTATGTGAGATAATTTAACAAGAGAACGCACAGTACAGTGGCCTATTAAATGGCCTAGATATTGTATATTTCAAAGTACACAGCCGTGTAGTAACTGAACAGACGGTGGGTATTTACACCAGGTATGTGAGATAATTTAACAAGAGAACGCACAGTACAGTGGCCTATTAAAATGCCTAGATATTGTATATTTCAAAGTACACAGCCGTGTAGTAACTGAACAGACGGTGGGTATTTACACCAGGTATGTGAGATAATTTAACAAGAAAACGCACAGTACAGTGGCCTATTAAATGGCCTAGATATTGTATATTTCAAGGTACACAGCCGTGTACTAACTGAACAGACGGTGGGTATTTACACCTGGTATACAAAAAGGGTATTGCAGGCACACAGAACCCAGAACACTAGAGCCAAATAAACTGTATTTAAAAAAATAAAATAAAATTCACAGCCGTATACTGCCAGATCAGATGGTGCATATACACACTAGTTATATAACAGGGTTGTTCAGCCTAAAAGAACGCTGAACAGTAGTGCCAAATATAGTTTGGTATGTAGCAGAGCACCTAATACACCACTAATGCCTCTCTCTGTCCCTACTCCAGCAGCTATCCCTGAATACAGCAGCCGTTCTCTGTAAAGTCTATATTGTAGTAAAGCTATCACTGAAGTCCACTGTAGTAGCCCTGATAAGGGCTTTTAATCACGCTCCTGCCTGTCCAACAGCTAAAACCTATCTGTCCCTTCTCCAGCCTCTGTCCCTGACTAAGTTCACGCAGCATATGCGTACGAGCAGGAAGAGCTGAGTTTTTAATATTCGAGGTCACATGGTTTTTCCAGCCAATCCATGTAGACGCTGTTTTCGCGCTGCCAGCGTGCTCAGCGTGCCTGTCATACCCCCCCTGCATGTTGATTGGTGGAAAAAGAGCGACAGGGAAGGTGGGAGGGGAAACGAATTCTAAGTGCGCCATCGCCGTTATACTCGATTGAAATCGAGTATGCCGAATATCGTAGTATTCGATCGAATACCGGCTCGATCGAACACTACTCGCTCATCTCTATTTATAATGGGTCATAATGGGGCTGTTTAGGATTCCATTGAGTTTCCTCTCACATAGAAGCCCTGGTGGATCGACACAAGGGCAGAGTGAACGGAGTTGTAAGTTGCCCATACACATTCAATTAAACAATTAATTAGACATGTTGGAAATCTACATACAGCAGATGATTTTTACATGCAAAATCATTTTGTTCTGCTGGGAGATAAGGAGCTGCCAGACACCTCTTATTTGTACGCCCACTACTTACCATCGCATTTACCATCATTTTGTGTAAAAATAAATTTGATTAAATGTAAATTTATCATAACTATAGGATACATTGTCCAGTCTTTCCAAGATCCAGTTCTTGTATATTGGAAAAGATCCTTACCCAATATTGGGTCCTTCTTTTAATCCACAGAACCACAGATTTTCCCTATAAGACATTGTTCACATTGTTCTTGGTTTATGAATAGCAGTACCCCAGAGCAGGGGTATTTGCAGATTGTTTTGTTCATTTATATTATGTCATTTTATGCTTTGTATCCCCAGTATGGTAATGTATGGAAGTGACGAAGTTAACTAACTCTGGCAAAGCCCCTAGGGAAGCTGGGTGTGGACTGTTAGCTCCACTGCTAGCTCAGTCTAGTTTAGAAGAGAGTAGTGTTAGCAGAGAAGTAGATAGGAAGCAAAATCCATGTGCTCCACTCCTCAGTACCAGGCCTCAAGCTACAGAGCCTAAGCATCTCTGCATTATATACCAAGAGAGAACCATTTTTACATAGCAGTACTCCTAAAGAGACAGAGAGAGAGATAGAGGAAATTCCAGAATCTGTAACAGCCGAGAAAATGTCAGTAAGGTATACTGCTATTAAAAGTTATAGACATTACTGCTGTGAGGGGAACACTGCCAAGACACCATCCACCCTTAGACACGACCTGGTCAGTCATTTCCCTAAATCTGTATGCCGCAGTAGGATATTACAGCTATCTTACCAAAAGTATCATTGTCAGCCTCAGATTCAGCAGAGGAAGACTGCAGGAGTACATTGAATCTAAACCTAGTCTATACCCTTACACAACCGTGTTCTTGGACTGTTGGGAGTACTACAACTCTCATTTTGCACTACAGTAAAGAGAGATGTTTATTCTTTTTAATTTGGCAAAGTTATAAACTTCTACTAGCAATGAGCGAAGTTCTTAAATATTCGATTTGGCTGCTTCGCTGAATTCTACAATTTTACAAAAAAAATTGCTTCGCAATTACGGGGATTCCGGCATCTATTAAGGCCTTTCAGGGATTAATCATTTAAATTTTTTTTATTGTACTTACTTTATCCATTTGAGCATGAAGAAGCCACCGCGGTCATCTTGCTTGAAGATTCAGCGCAAAAACGCGCACAGTGTGTGATGATGTCATCACACTGCCCCACGTGGTGATGTTATACGTCAGTCACCGCGCCCAAGATTTCACGCGGGATCTTCAAGCAAGGTGGCTGCAGTGGCCTCTTTGTGCTCAAATGGATGAGGTGAGTATGATTTTTTTATTTTTAACACTATTTTAGGGAAAATTGATTCATTACCATGGAGCACAAGGAAATTTCGCCGACCATAAATGAGATGGAAGTCCACTTCGGATACTTCGCTCAATACTAACTTCTACACCATGTGCCACCCATAACAATCTACACGCCCTGACTTGCTCTCATACAAACACTTAACATCAAGGGCACCCCAAACTACCATCAGGCAGCAGCCCTAACACCAGGGTCTGCCTCAAGGAAAGAAAGGGTGTGCCCTTCTTTCACTGCACTGGCCCTAGGAAGCAACAGTATGAGGAAAGCCATTGTGATACACTTTCTGTAGTCTGAGCTACTACCACTCCCATCCTCTACTCTGGCTCCTCACGGGCCTGCTGCAGAATGGCAAAGATCTTGCTGGGGCACAGACGCTGAACCATCTTGCTTGGTGAACCTTCAAGAAATCACATCACATATGCATTTGATAAATTGCTGATCTAAGAAACTCCTTATGTTTGTGGTGACAGAGATGACGTTCTGTGCAGAAAAACATGTTTTCAGTGTTCTTTTACTGTCATTACATAACATCTGCCCTTTACTGTATCACTCATAGCAGTATATCTGCTCTAGGTTCTCACAGCCATCAGGCTAGTGGTCAACCTAATCACCACCACTGGAGAAATGTTCTTCTTAGGTAGCTTTTTCTAGGAGGAAAGTGACATATTGTAATGTACCAGTATTTGTCATTAGTTTTGGTTTCTTAGAAATTATGATTTCCTCTTATTTGGCTATATATGAAACTATTAAATGAATGAATTTATTAAAATTATAGTGAAAGAAAATTTCTAAAGTAGGGTATCTTTCCCACCACAATTTTCAAACCAGCACCAGGATCTGAATACTTTTGTAATCTCATGTAGTTTAAAATTTAGTATAGCTACTGAGATATTCAATGAAAACTATTTATCGCCACCTGCTGTTTGTCCTTTTTTTAAATTTCTCTGTCCACCTCACTGAGGTGGACACACATGCTCAGTTCCATCCTTCAACTGCCACCAGTAACAGAAAAACAGATACGCCCCCCACCCCCATGAAAGGACACAACACCTGAGCTACCAGATAGAAGATAATATAGCAGAGGTATTATAGAAATGAATGGGGAGATCTCTGGATATGCTTGGTAAGCTGTGAGAGGGCTGCGGCGCTCACAGGACTGCCGATGCACGCAGAGCTGATCGGCAGAGGTCCCACCTCATCCCACCGATCAGATACTTACGACTTACCCTGAGAATAGGTCATCAGTATCAAAATCTCGGAAAATCCCTGTAACAATAATGCAGATATTTACATTTACTATTGTTAACACCTTAACCACCCATGATAGATATATCCATCATGAGCGGGTTCTATTTTCCACACCTTGATGAATATGTCCATCATGATGTCCTGGATCTGGCGGGACAGTCCTGGATTTTCTTGGCTCTTCTGCAGTTCTGTGATGGGTATGGCATGTCCGGATTTTAACTGTATCTTTGTACTTTCGGCACAGATATAATTGAATGCAATGGTGAAAAAGGGAGCCATCAGCTTCCTGCTCCACCATTTGCCAGCCTGTGCTCCCCTCAGCTTCAGGCATGATTCAGTGACATCATCACCCCTGCTTAGCTGAAAAGGAGAACATACAGTCTGGGAAATACCCTCCTGTTCAGCTCAGCAGGCCTGCTGCTGACGAGAGTCTGATGTGCTCCATTCATTGGGGGAACAGGGCTAGGTGAGTATTACTTTTTTAATTTTAAAGTTTCACTATCTTAAAGTGGCATAACTACTGTGTGGGGGCACAAAGGGGAATATCCTCTGTATGGGGGCACTAAGGAGGCATAACTTCTATGTAGGGGCACTAAGAGGGCATAACTACTATATGAGGGCACTAAGGGGACATTACTACTGTATGGATGCACTAAGGGAGCATAACTACTGTGTGTGGGTAATAATGGGGCATAACTACTGTGTGGGGGCACCAAGGGCTCTGATCAAGATTGGGTGTTTATAGATAATCATTTGTGCAGAGTTAGAGGCATGGCTTAGTATTAAAAAGACTTTGCAGCACGTGCCGCCGTGGTTCCTCCTCTGGCTTTTCAAAAGTTAGAAGGTTTATTGTGGGCACTGCTCAATGTCCCCACAAGATCACAGTGGGAGCTAGCAGTGATCTCAGTTAACCCTTAGATACTGTGGTCAATAGTGAACGTGGCATCTAAGATGTCTGACAGAGGAAAGGGCCACCTTAGTGCAACTGCAGTGATTGATGCTGTGCCAAGGCAACCAAGGGCTTAGTAAAGGATCCAGGACTGTCATCAGTATCTGCTTTTTACATCATTCCAGAGTAATGCTGGCAGGCTATAGCACTGTGGATACTATTTATCCCAAAGTATTATACAAGTGATCAAATGATTGCAGCTTCAAGTCTGCCAGTGAGATAAAAAGGTAAAATTATGTTTAATAAAATACCATATCCCCCTCTCCCTCTTCCCCCCAAAAAATAAATGAAATATTGGTAAAGCCTTTTTTATTAAAAATATTAGATTTTTTAAATTGTTCACCATAAAATATACATATTTGTTATCATTACAATCATAATACACCGAATAAAGGTAACTTATTATACAAAGTGATGCATTGTGGAAGAAAAATGATTTGCTATTTTTATTATGAAAAAAATTAGTCAATAAATTGTATGTACCCCAAAATAGTACCAATAAAAAGTACAACCCATCTCATAAAAAAACAAGCACTCATATGGGCACCATACATCTAGAGGAAAATAAAAAAGTTATGGCTCTTGGAATGCAATGACATAAAAATGCCTTTTTTCCCTAGAATATGTTTATATTGTGAAAAGGTTGCATATAATAAAGTTCACATATCCTCCTGAAGAAAAAAAAAAAAGAATAGGTAAAAAAATTAAATTACGGTACATGTAACCAAAAATGGTGGCATTGAAAAATGAAGGGTGTGAAGATAAAAATATACTTGGTCATTAAAGGGGTTGTGCCATGATTAATGTAAAAAATTAAAACCAGATATCATATAGATGACAATACCTTTCTAATAAAGCCAGAACCAGCCCTTTACCTCACATGGATCCAGAAATCTCCCCATTTATTGCTCCAATTACTCTGCTAGATTATCTTCAGCCTGGCAGCTCACAGGGCCTGTCCTTTCTGCTGCACCTCTCTCCCTGTAACTGCAACAGCTTCTAACAGAACATATGGCTGGTGGCAGTTGAAGATTGAAACTGAGCATGTTCGACCAACCCAGTGAGACGGCCAAAAAAAAATAAGGAAAAAAACAAACAGCAGGTGGCGCTATACAGATACATTTATTAAATAGCTCACTGGCTATACTAATTTTTTAAAGGGAGTCTTTCACCTGTTTTTCACCTATATAACTAAGAGCACTGCCCCAGAGAAGATTACTTACACATCCCAGACATACCTGTGTGCACTGTGTGTCTGTATTACATGTCCAGGAAAAGCACTTTTATTCTGCTGGAAAACCTCCCAAGTGCCCAAGTGTAAATTAATCATTTACACAAGTATTCAGATCCAGGTGCTGGTTTGAAAAATGTAGAATATGTTTCGTGACACAGCCCCTTTAAGTGACAAACTGATTATTAAGGGATTAAAATAATTTATGATTTTAGAAAAAGGTTCTGCTTTTCTTTTTTTTTTTCCAAGAACAGTGCCACTCCTGACCATGGGTTATGTCTGGTGACATCATGTTATTCGGGTCGCATGACTTCCCAGCTCCTGAGATTACGGAGCTAATGTCATACACGCTTGAGTGCCTCAACATCTCTATAGAGTTAACGGTATAGTGTCCCTTTAAGACGAGGATGTATTTTATGTAATAAGATGGGCTCACATCCCTCCCCACCCATTCTTTGTTCTCCCCACACCTGCTCATGTCACCTCTCTGCTTTCACTTCTTGTTGCTCTGACACTTTATAGCTTTTAAGTGGCTTTTTGTTTTTATGCATATTTTTCTCAGTGTTCTCAGACAGGAAGACTGAGGATCGAACTACATTTACAATACATGTAGATAGCTCATCAAGACAATGCCTATAATAAGAGTTTGCATGGATATTTGGTAATGCCCCATCATAAAGCAAAATATCAGTCCCCAGTAAGTTCAAGCCATTGAGTTGCCCCTTTTGTCAAGCAATTCCTAGTTTAAGGGGATGTTTGGTTTAGAAAATCCATAATGAAATACCATTTTATGGCATTTCATGTTAATAGCGTGGGGTCATCTGCTCAGGACCACCAACTATCAGTAGAAAGTGGCCCCAGAGAGCATCTCTCCCTGTGGAGCACCTGGCAAATCCATGGATCTTACAGACAGCCCAGTAATTTAAATGAAAAGAAATGTGTAATGCTTTATTTCCTTTGTAGTGGTGCCTTAGGCTACTTTCACACTAGCATTTTTAAATTCCGGTATTGAGTTCCGTCATAGGGGCTCAATACCGGAATAAAATGCTTCAGTTTTGTCCCCATTCATTGTCAATGGGGACAAAACTGAACTGAAGACAACGGAATGATCCTAGAAGCATTCCGTTCCGTCTCCAGACCGGAGAGCAAACCACAGCATGCTGCGGTTTGCTCTCAGGTCCAAGCATCCGCACCAAGACGGATCCGGAATGATCCCCAATGCAAGTCAATGGGGACTGATCCGTTTGGTGTGACACACTAGTAAACGGATCCGTCCTCCATTGACTTTCAATGGAGTTAATTCCAGATCCGTTTAAAAGATAATACAACCGGATCCGTTCATTATGGATCCACAAGGTTGTATTATCACTACGGATCCGGTGGGCCCCTTCACCCGCCAGATCCGTAGTAACGCTAGTGTGAAAGTAGCCTTAGGGAAATTTAAGGCCTCTTTACACATTAGTGTAGTGTTGACAAAACCTGCCACGTCTCTGAAGCCATAGTGGGCCCCAAAGGTTCAGAAGAAAAGTCCCAGTTGAAGCCTTTGGAGCTAATCACTTGCCTATTATTATTGATGATATAAGGGTTGGGTTCTGAGAATAATTTCTTCTGGTGGACCCAAGGAAACCAGTCCAACACTAATATTCAGGGGGAAGAAGGATTGGGCTAAATTAAATTTTTTTGCCCAATCCTTTTTTTCTCTCTGGAAATAAGCCATTTCCAGAAGTGTCTGGCAGCACGTTTCTACTCTCTCCCCACTGAATACAGATACTAGCCTTAGAAATATATGGGAGTCAATCACCAGTTTACTCCCCCCGATATGTTTAGGAGAACATTCCAGGGGCAGACTGGGAACTTAAAGTGGTGTTGGAAAAACATCTAAAAGTGGCCCCATGTTGTAGGTTCAAACTGACAGAAGGCAGGACAACACAAATAGGTATGTGAAGCCAGCAATACTATAGTGTAGACCAAAATACCACAATAACAGAACCAAACACCACAGTGCAGCACAAAATACTGTCTCTGCAAAACCAAATTCCACAGTCCAGCACAAAATACTGTGCCCATGAAAATGTATCATCATCTGGAGGTAATACAGTTGAATTCTAATGCTGAGAATATCAGATCTTTATGTATCTGGCTGGCAGTCATGAGGAGACCTCTGATGGATCCCTGGGCACCGGCCCACTGAGAAATTTCCCCGTAGGGCCTATGACTAGTCCACCACTGGAACATTCCAATATGATAACAACATTCCTGGATTGCTGTATCCGACCCTGATTCAATTAAAAACTTTGTTAATAATATGGGCTTCGTCTTACTGTAAAATGTATGCTTTCCCGAAGTTTCTGCAAATTTCGCAAGACTTACTTTGTCTCGCTTCTATCACATTACTTCATTTATTGGCATAAATTACTATATCAAAATACTAATCTGAACTTGGGGTCGTGCCTCATTAACAAAGCAGAGTTCAGCTTTGTATTTTTATACAGTAATTTATGGGGGGGGGGGAACTGACGTGATAGAAGTGAACGAAGTAAATCACACAATATTTGCAGAAACTTTGAAAAGACCTCTGTGGAGGCCATACATTTTGCAGTACGATAGAGCTCATGTTATTAAGGTACTTTTTAAAAGAATCAGGTTTGGATACAACAATCCGAACCCAATTCACTCAAACCCTAAATACAATGCTCTATTATTTGTATCAGTTTCAATGCCAATCTCCACCTACCATAGATCAGCACACATTACACTGTATTGCATATCTCCCAAGTGTCCCTCTTTTGGACCCAAGTCCCTCTCTTTGCTCCTTAAATGTCCCTCTTTTTGACCCGGAGAATTGATGCATAAATGTGTATTAATAAATGTACTAAATTGTTCCTTACTAAACTATCTGTATGGATTCTACCTGTATATAAGACCAGAACGTCATTATTTGCTGCAATTTGGACCTTAAAATATCTATAATCTGAGAATTTATGAGCTAATATTTAAATGGACATTGAAGCACAATAAAAATATTGCCGCAGGGGCTCCAGTAGTTATGCTTTGGGCGGAGTTAGAGGCATGGTCTAGTATGAAAAAAACTGCCGTGATGCGTGCCGCAGACATTGTCCCTCTTTGCAATTTTTAAATGTTGGGAGGGATGGTATTGTTCTAAATGCAGGTATATTTCTTTGATTGCCATTACCCAGGCCAACCAGTCTATTCATGCCCAGCACCCATTTACTTTAGTGAGGAAGCATCTACTTCTTTTGTGGATTAGATTCGCTCTGTGCTGCCAGTCACTCCGGTGAGGAACGCTCATTCCAGACCGCTCAAGAGACAGCAGGATTTGGCTGGGCCATGGAGGTCCTCGAGCGACTCTTTGTTAATGATACAGGCATGACTGCCTGCTCTTTCCCGACCACCATTACAAGCAGGGGCGTAGCTAAAGGCTCATGGGCCCTGGTGCAAGAGTTCAGCTTGGGCCCCCCCCTTCCCTCAGCGCTGGTGCACCTAGCTTTTCTGCCGGCAAAGTAAAAAATTTAAACCCCCCCCCCATGCCTAATTCTCACCCTAACCTTTTCCCTCCTAACATTACGTATATCACTACAGAACATACAGGGTAAGGCTACATTCACACGACAGTTGTTTTTTCGGCCTCCGATCCACATATTTTGCGGCTCAGATGCAGACCCATTCACTTCAATGGGTCAGCAAAAAATGCGGACAGAACACTGCGTGCTGTCCGCATCTGTATGTCCATTCCTATTTTTGTCCATTTGCGGACAAGGATAGGCATTGTTACAGTGGATCCACAAAAAAAAACGGATGCCATACGGAACATCCTCCCTTTTTTTTTTTCGGATCCGCAATTTGCAGACTGCAAAACACAACGTTCGTGTGAATGTAGCCTAATACAGCGCCCCATACCTCTTACATCCAGTATAATACAGCGCCCCATACCTCTTACATCCAGTATAATATAGCGCCCCATACCTCTTATATCCAGTATAATACAGCGCCCCATATCTCTTACATCTAGTATAATACAGCGCCCCATACCTCTTACATCCAGTATAATACAGCGCCCCATACCTCTTACATCCAGTATAATACAGCGCCCCATACCTCGTACATCCAGTATAATACAGCGCCCCATACCTCGTACATCCAGTAACGTCTCCTCTGATGTAGATGTTCTCTTTCCTCATCTTCTCCTTTCAGACCAGACGCCATTTTTCAGCCATTTCTCATCTCTGCAGTTTGACAGAAAAAAATCTTAGTTTATTACTTTTCCATAATCCTCCCGTCTTCTGGACAAATAATCCTACCAACCCCAGTACTGTGCCACTAGTACCACACAGATAGTGCCCTTCAATAATTATTGGCACACAGTGTCCTAAAATAACTGTGCCCAGCAAATAGTGCCCCTGACAGTAATAGTGTAAACATAACATCCCCCAGAAATAACTATGATATGCTGATACTGTGCCAGGGTGCCCCCCACAGTAATAGTGCTCCCAAAGTCCCAACTAATAATTCTCTGCCAGCATGCACTTGTTAGTTATAGTGCCCCCAACAGTACTAATGTCCCTACTGTGCCCCAGAAGTAATAATGCTTCCAATGTGCCAGTACGAAGTGCCCCAATAATGTGCCAGAAGTGCCCCAAAAATTTCCCCCCAATAATGTGCCAATAAGAAGTGCTCCCCCCCATTGATCCCCCCCAAAATCATGTGCCAGTAAAAAGTGTCCCACCCCCATAGATGCCCCCCAAATCATGTGCCAGTAAGAAATGCCCCCCAGTGCCCCATGTGCCAGTAAGAAATGCCCCCAGTGTCCTCATGTGCCAGTAAGAAATGCCCCCAGTGCCAGTAAGAAATGCCCACATGTGCCAGTAAAAAATGCCCCCAGTGCCCACATGTGCCAGTAAGAAATGCACCCCAGTGCCCCCATGTGCCAGTAAGAAATGCCCCAGTACCAGTAAGAAATGCCCCAGTGCCCCCATGTGCCAGTAAAAAATGCCTCCAGTGCCCCCAAGTGCCAGTAAGAAATGCTCACAGTGCCCCCAAGTGCAGCAAGAAATGCCGCTAGTGCCCCCATGTGCCAGTAAGAAATGCCCCCAGTGCCAGTAAGAAATGCCCCCAGTGCCCCCATGTGCCAGTAAGAAATGCCCCCAGTGCCAGTAAGAAATGCACCCAGTGCCCCCAGTGCCAGTAAGAAATGCCCCCAGTGCCCCCATGTGCCAGTAAGAAATGCCCCCAGTGCCAGTAAAAAATGCCCCCCAGTGCCCCTATGTGCCAGTAAGAAATGCCCCCAGTGCCCCCATTTGCCAGTAACAAATGCCTCCAATGCCCCCCAATATAGCTCCGGTCTGTGATTGCACCAATAAAAAAAAAAACACTTATACTTACCTCCATCAGGCTGGCAGCGATGCGATGCAGGCCTCTTCAGGCCTGTGTCCCGTGCTGTATGGCTCAGGAGCCGCGATGACGTCATCGCGCTGCCTGAGCCGACCTCTGATAGGCTGCAGGCCTAGAGGAACCGGCAGAGGAGGCACCTCTCCCTCCCCTGCCCCGCAGCATAGGCATCAGTATCGCTGTCCTGAGGACAGTGATACAGATGACTATGGAGATGAGCGCTTCCACAATGGAAGCACTCATCTCCCTGTGCCATGCCGTTGCCCCCCAACTGTGCTCAGGGCCACGCCGCACCTTGCCTAATTGGCGGTGCGGCCCTGCAAGTGGCTAGGGGGGGGCCCTCGGGGCTTCCGTGGCTTAGGGGCCCAGTCGCAACTGCGACCGCTGCGACCCCTATAGCTACGCCACTGATTACAAGTACTCCTCTTGCAGACAGGCAGAAAAGCCTTGGGATCCTGTTCTCTCTCCTGGTATCCAATCACTGATACAGCGAAACGATAGAACAGAAAATTAAGTCTGCACAACAACCAGACATTTGATACTGTAGTGGGTTTATTGTAGCCAAATGTCATCTTTATGTTGTTATTTATTCATTTATTTTGTTTCCTATTCATTAGAAATAGGATAATACTATTGTTTACAGTTGAGTTTGATTTCTATATCGTTTTTAAGAAAATTTATGCAAACTGTTTCCTGCTATTCTGTTTCTGGCAGATAGGTGCTAGGAAACTATGTATATAAGAATATGATTATGTGTTATGTTCTATAACCTGTAACGATCAGTGGGCGTGGAACCACTGTGTGAACTAACAGATTTGATTTTGAGTTAAACCTAAGGGTGTTATCCTGGCAGACTCCTGGTATTCACCAATTAACTCCTATGCAGGGATCTGGATGTCACTGCAGGGGAATACCAGGCCTCTACCTCCTGGAACAGTCCTGGTGTGGTTGACCGCTGACCCATGGGGGTCAGAGACAACAGTGTAGGGCACTGAATGATCAGGAAAACTCGTGGTCAGTAACTGGCCGACCGCTGACCCATGGGGGTCAGATACAACAGTGTAGGGCACTGAATGATCAGGAAAACTCGTGGTCAGTAACTGTCCGAGGTCAGGGCAGGCAAAGTTCATGCGAATATGTGAAACAGGCCTGAGGTCAGGGCAGGCAGTGGAGGGTCAATATAGTAATCAGACACAGGTCAGGACAGGCAGCCTAGTTCAGGAGTCAGGCAAAGGTCAGTACATAAACAAACAGAGCAAAACACCTTAGCAGGTACTAGCATGCTAGAAACTCCTATTGCTCAGTCACTTCTACCAAGAGAAAGATGATACTCACAGGTGTCCAGTCATTGGCTGGTAAAGTCTAGGGTTCCTGCACGCTGGCCCTTTGAAAGCCAGGGAGCATGAGCACATGTGCACCCTGTGTGACAAGCAAGGGGACCTAGAAGACAAGCGCAACAGGGGACACAGGACTCCAGCGGCTGGGTCTTCTGCTGGAAGGCTGGAGGGCCAGTGGGATCCAGCCATCAAGCAAAAGGCAGCAGCAATAGCAGGATGAGTGAACTAGTACCTATGCCCGCCTGGAAGAACAGAACAGTGGGGGCACAGGATGCCGTCATAACATAACTACTACACACGAGAGACTGCTATGAGACTGCTTTAGGTGGACCTTTCAAGCGTTGAGCTATATAAGGAATATGTACAGTTAATGTTATATGCCCTTGTTTTTAAAACTGAGGAAGGGGTATTAGCACTAGTGGCTCAGTGGTTAGCACTGGTTCCTTGCAGCGCTGGGGTCCTAAGTACGCATCCACCCAAGGACAACATCTGCATGGAGTTTGTATGTTCTCCCTGTGTTTGCGTGGGTTTTCTCCAGGTACTCTGGTTCCCTCCCAAAGACATACTGATAGGGACCTTCAGCCTTCTGGCTCCCAGCGCAGGGCCGGGACAGACACTGGGGTTATCCCCCTTTTCAGTGGCTCCACGCTCAGCAGCATTGCAATGTCTGAGCAAGCACTACAACTACAAGCTGACTGACTGAGGCTTTCTCTCACCCCCAGTCAGTCACTAGAGCCGGCCAACATGTCTGGCACCCTTACTGGGAGAGGGGGTATTGCTTAGTGGAGTTGAGGACATGGTCTCGGGTGTACTCGTTTTTGGGGTTCAGCAAGTGGCCATCCTAGTAGAAACTGGCACACCCCCATCCCCAGTTGCTGGGCATCTATGCGATGCACTAGTTGTGCACATGGTATATTTGCCCCAGTATGAAATATACATCATTGTCGTCAGTGTTGTCGTAATGTACGTATTTTGGAATCTCCCTGAGGATTCATAACATGTGAAATGTCACTTGGTCTGGTGACATCAGGGGCACCCCATCTGTTTCCTGCTTGTACGTGTGGTTGGGAAATTTACTGATGTTCTCCATGTCATGTGGTCATTAAATGTCAAAAATAATTAAAATGATGAACTTTCCTGTGACTACTTCCTTATTAGTGTAGAGACAAACACGCGAGCGGCTTCCTGCTGTCTCCCAGTTTACTATGACATTACGTTAAGTCTCTGCCGTGCTGCAGAGCAGCAATCTCTAGGATCTTTAGCTCAGTATTAGATCCTAAGCCGCAAAGTGTGGCTCTCCAGCTGTTTGTGAAACAACAATGCCCAGCATGCCCTGACAGCTAAAGAGCCACTGAATCTCTGCTTGCTGTCAGTGAATAAGAGCATTCTTGTTGCTTTCAGTGAACATTCTTGTTTGCATCCAGACTTGTACAGACCTAAGCATAATCCGTTGCAGGATTTTTAAAGAATGATTTTTTTTTACATGTAATGGGACTACTCTTAGCTGTTCCATCATTTTCCAAGCACCTACTAGAGCAGTGAGTAGTACTGGCTCCCTTCCCAATTTCTTCTCTTTTTGTATATTTTTCACTAGTGTTGAGCGCATCGAAGTATCCGAAGTGGACTTCCATCTGAATTTAAGGAAAAATAAAATTAGTCACAAAGCCGAATTTCCTTGTGCTTCGTGGTAACAAATCAATTGTTCCTAAAATGGTAGCTGAAAGTAAAAAAAATATCTCGATTGCCGAAAACCTGCCAAAGGACCTGTGGTGACCGTAATGACGTAATTAGTGATGATCACATGGTGAGGTCATCATGCTCGAAGCAGGTCCTTTGGCAGGTTTTCTTCAATCAAGACAGAAGCAGACAGCTTTTCCATAAACAAGTGGACGAGATGAATATAATTTTTTTTAACCCCTGATTAACCCCCCAAAAGGCTACATATGAGTCACAGATGCCACGATCAGCGTTGAACATGGCATCTGAGGGGTTAAATGATGGGGTGGGGAAGCACGATCACTGTTCCCTATAATAGTGCCTTGTCAAATTTTGACAAGAAATTTGATTTGTTACGAATTACTTTGTCACAAATTGCTTTCCCTTGTATGGAAAATACAAGGGAAAGCAATTTGTGACAAAGAAATTCGGAACAAATCAAATTTCTTGTCAAAATTTGGCGAAGCTGCCAAATTGAATTCACACTTGAATGTTTCAGGTCATCAAACTACTTTTAACCCCCTTTAGCACCCTGCAATTTTTTGATTTTGCATTTTCCTTCCTGCCTTCTCAAAGCCATAATATTTTTATTTTTCAGTTCACAGTTTACAGAGCGGTGTGGGGGCTTATTTTTTTGAGGGACAATCTGTTGTTTTTATTGAGACCATTGTGGGGTGTGTATGACTTTTTGATCATTTTGATCAATTTTTTTAGAGGTGGAGCAATGAAAAAAAGGTAAATCAGCCATTTAGATTTTTTTCTGTTACGGTGTTCACGGTACTGGATCTTCGGTGTTCACTTTCATTTATATTTTAATAGTACTGGCGTTTTGGCATGTGGTAATATTTCTGATCTTTATTGTTTTATTGTTTATTCATTTTATTTTTAATATAGGGAAATGTTTGATTTGAATTTTTATATTTCTTTATTTTTTATATATTTTTATAGGGAACTTGAACATCTGTCTGATTACTGCTCCCATAGACTGCAATGAATTACCATTGCAGCCTATTGGATTCCAATTTTGTTCCTATGGAGCCCTGCCACAAGGCTGTGATAGCCTTGGATACTTCCTAAAGCTCGTGGCTACTGCAGCAAAAGAATGGCGTCCACTATCTCTCAGGCTCTGGGAGTTCAGCGTTCCTGTGGAAAAGCCTCTCAGATGCCATGATCAAAATTGACCACGGCATTTGAGGGGTTGAATGTCCATGATAGACATTGTCGGCGATCACAGACATTAGCCCTGGGTGTCTGCTGTTTAAAACAGCAGAACCCCGACGGTTATGGCACCCACTCAGGTTCATATTTAAATGCCTGACTTTCACCGTATGGTGGAGGTCCGGAAGGGGTGATATTTGACAAAGATTATGAAATAAGGAGAGATGTATCATCTTCCTTCGCCTCTCTTGTGGCATATAAAAGTTGCAAACCTTGTATTTGCAAGTGGAGTTTATGAACCAGCGTTGCCACTTTCTGAAAAGGAGGCATGGCAAGGGCAGGGAATGGGCATGGCCAGCAGGTCCGCCAGATTTATGTTCATTAGTGCCTGTTTTCAGGTGCAAACGAAGACAGAAATCTACGGCAACTCCGAGCTCCTATGTCTGTGTGCGTCAATGGCTACAGAATACAAAAAAGTGTTGCCTCACTCTGATACTCCTGTCCCCTACTTCTTCCTAACCAAATGTATGTTAGTAAGAAGTCAGGGGCTGATAACAGGGAGTATTAGACTGGCTGTTGTTTTGTAGTCTGTAGCCACACATATAGGTCTTTATAGGAGCTGTGTACACATAATAGTGAAAACATTTATTTATATTTTATGAAATGTATTTTTTAGATCCCAAACACAAAATGATGGTAGTAGGTCATTATGGAGGAGCAATGCAAATTAATCTTAAATATATATATATATATATATATATATATATATATATATATATATTTGGATTTTAGCATTTTATTCCAGACTATCTCCCTGGAGGTTCCCTGCACTTTTATGTGCATTTTTAAATGTCTAATAATCCAGAATATGTGGATTAAAGGATTTACTGAGGGTCCTGTAGCCAGACCTCCCAAGTGTCCCTCTGTAGAAGGAAGTGCTGGTATGTATGTGTGTATATGTATATGCATGCATGCCCCCTTTATGAGGCATGTATATACATGTATATCTATATATGGCCCTTCTATATATGTATCTGTGGGTCTCCAGATATGCCCCAATATGTGGTGCCCTCTGATGCATATGATGCCCCCTATATATATTATATTGTGCCCCCAGTTGCTCCTAATGTATATAGATACATGTATATATGCCCCAGTTTTATATGCATTTATCTATATACATATAAACTGACCCTCCACCCTGCATCCCCCTGGAGGCGCATACCAGCGCACTTGCAGGAGGGAGACACCACCCTGATGACAGTCTCGGGCACATCAAAGGACAGAGGATTGATAAGATCATCTACCCTTTGTCACAGACCTGTGGTATCAGCTGTTCACAGCAAGGGTTGCTATGAACAGGGGTGTTGGCCTCCATTGCTTGCATTGTGAAGGTTTATCACACCTGATCAGTATCTATCCTTTGAGTGGAGACCCCAATCAAGCAGTTGGTGACTTGCTAAACCTGTTTTTATAGCATGGGCCATCCACACCCCTGCCATATGGAAAGCCACCTTCCCCCCACTACTCCAGCATTTGGGGGACTAGGGAGGAGCTTTCACCACCACAAGCTGAGGAGCTTTTACCACCATAAAAAAGAAAGAGCTTTGACCCTCACGAGGCAGAGGAGCTTTGACCACCAGAAGGAGAGGGGACTCTTCACCACAGAGGAAGGAAGCCAAGCAGCCCCTCCAGAAACAGAGACTGGCTAAGTACCCCTGGAACTCCCTGTTACCCCTAATTATCCCCAAACTCCTGACCCCTGCAGTGCTTTATCACTGCAGATAACCCCTTGCATTCCCCTATAACCCCTGTAGTATAAGTAACCACTTTTAGGGACAGCTAGTAGTAGGCTTGGGAGGGTACTGCTGTAATTGATGTATTTCTGTGTGAGTGTATGTATGTTTAGTTAGTATTGTGGGTGGAATTAAGTGGGATTGTGCAGTGTAGTTGAGTTTTGTGTTATTGTATTGTTGTGCGGCTATATGTATATATATTTACATATGCCAATATAAATATACATAGATATAGTCTAAATATTAGACTGTAGACTTTTAGTATTCTGTAATAAATCTTTTTATTATTCAAAATACTGTATACATTGTCTTTGTAGCCGCCATAGTACAGTTCAGTACACATAGTGCAGGGAACGGATTGAATAAAGGAAATAAATAGGCGGAGCTAGCGAGAGCCGGTTACACCTATTTATGAATATTGATTATTAATATCACACAAAATATTACTAATTAATAGATCCTTTAACACCCTCTTTGCTCCTTAAATGTCCCTCTGAGGTATAGATTTTTATTATTACATTCACAATATTGATCCAGAAAGTGTTGGTCTGGTTCCTATCTGTATATTAGAGCCCGTCTTGTATATTATTTAATGCAGTTGGGATTTTAGAAATTTCAATATTCAGATCATTTTTGCGCTATTTCGAAAGAGAAAACTATTGAAGTGTATAAATATACAGGAAAATGGATTCACACAATGAACCATAAGTGCCCCTCTTTGACCCTCCGAAAAGGTGGGAGGTATGATGTAGCTCATACTGTCATGACCTTTGCTGTCACTGTCATAGTAAATAGATTTGCTTACTGCCCCATGTGCTCTGTGCACTGCCCCATGTACATCTGTAGTGACCCCGGCAGACACATGTCATCCACACCTTCATTGTGTCCTCGAAGTTTTATGCTGTTCCTGTTTTGGCTTCACACAACTGTCACTTCACCTCCAACCCATCCGCCAACTTCCTCTGTCATTTATACTGTCCTGTCATCAGCTGTCACCCACCATCTCCCTACACTGCAGTACTATATATTACCAGTACCAGCTGGCACAAGATGCAGCTGTAACCTGAGCCTGTGTTGCAGATATATTCCTCCTAGTTGTGATATTATACAATCTGCCGTCGGCAGGATTTTTCAACATGTTAAAAGATCCAGATTACCCGATGAATGAGCTTGTGCTCGTTCATGAGGTAATTGGTGGCAGTATTACATTGCCAGATGATCGCTAATGAGCGTTCATACGAATCATCTTAACAATAATTTGCCTTTAGCC
The DNA here is from genome assembly GCA_900303285.1 of Rhinella marina. NCBI lineage: Eukaryota > Metazoa > Chordata > Amphibia > Anura > Bufonidae > Rhinella > Rhinella marina. The sequence continues at coordinate 27,171 of ONZH01024946.1, forward strand.
CCATTCTGCCCATGCATAGATTTATCTTATCATTTCAACTCCTAAATAAAGAAGGTTCAATACCCAACATATATTATTGCATGTGTGACTTGCGAGGACCTGTCACCACCCCTGACATGTCTCAGATCCCTTTTACACAGCAGAACCTTGGCGCAGACACTGCACCAAAATTCCACCGGTGGTCATCTGGTGTCTGCCTTCTATGGTTCTCAATGCAAAAGAGACCAGCAGCTGAAAGAAACCTCTGTTCAGTAAAAGACACATGAAAGTTTGCAAAAAAAGCAGTTAAAGGACTCAGACTATGAGAAACAAGATTCTCTGGTCTGATGACAGTTTGATTTTTTTTTTTGCCTTATTTCTAAGGGGCCGTTCAGACAGCCATGGTGTTGCTGATCCGCAAAAATACGGATCCGCAAAACCACAGACGCCGACCAGTGTGTCTTCCGCAATTTGCGGAACACACATGGCCGGCACCCCATACAGAATGCCTATTCTTGTCTGCTATTGCGGACAAGAATAGGACATGTTCTATGTTTTTTCACAGAGCCGTGGCTCGGCGAGATCAAATGCCGCCCATTGAAATGGATGGGACCACATCTATTCTGCAAAATTGCTAGTGTGAAAGTAGCCTGATTCATAGCTCAAATACCCTGCTTCCATGTAATTGCATGTATTTGAAAATTTTTTACATCAGTCTTTGATTCCTCCCTGCGTTGCCAGTGGATCTACATCATTTTGGACAAGGTGTGCGCCTTGTCATAATATTGGCCCATCTACTGCAGTCGCATGGAGTGAAAATCTACTCCACTCCCTGAGTGGAGTATATTTTCAGCATCTTTTACGCCTAAAAGTGGCATTAATGAAAGTGAATATGCCCATTGTCCCGGGGAGCCGGCGGCGGCCCGGCATTGTGTTATGTTAACAGAAGAGCCCTTGCCCTGCGTGATCCAGCATCTCATGCTCCGATGCTAACATCAGGCGGGTGAATTTAAGGGTATGTCCGGGTTCAGCTCTGAACCTGGACAACCCCTTTAAGTAAAGAGACGTGTTTTCTATATCTGGCCTGATTACTGACTCCTGCGCCATACGCTAGCCATTGCAACCAACACCTCCCACCTTACACCAGCACCAAACCTGTAGCTTCAAGGGCATCCCAACTACATTAGGTAGGACCTCCAACATCAGTGTGTGCCCTGAGGGCAAAAAGGGTGCACCCTCCTAACGCTGCATGGTTCTAGGGAGCTTTGATAGACTACTTTAGGCAAGAAAGTGATATACATTTACAATGAAAAACATCGGCTGTGTATTGCATCATGGTAATTGTGGAAATTAATGTTATTTACCAGTAGAGCTCTACCATGGCGTTGGATTAAACACCTGCACCACATCCTTTTTTTTGAACCACAAATTAAAGTCACACTTTATATTAGACAAAGCTGCCTACAAAATGTTATTGTTGCTCTAGGTCTGTTCTTCTATAGGATTTCTTTAAAACCGACAGTTCTTAATTCCTGTCTCAATGGCGTAGCCGTATATAGGGTGTAGAGGCAGCAGTGGATCTTAGGCCCTGATACCTGAGGAGGCACAAATGTTCCTCATGAGAAGATGTGACCACATGAGAAGACACCAGGATTATAAATGCATACACCCTGTGATGCCCTTTACTTGGGGATGCCCGCTGGCTGCCACAAAGAAGAACAGGAGAAGGAGGCCAGTTCTATTTTCCCACTAGATCCGGTGATGCACCTTCATGTGCTGCAAGAGAGCCCTGGTATCTGTGTTTTAGCGTCCACAGCTTATTTTAATCATCTAGATCTTGAACAGCACAGCTGTGGTTTTGTGTGCAGGCCTTGTGGAGAAAAAACGTCATACAGTAGTTGCTCGTACAGAGCTAGAGGCAGCTAAGTCTAGGTCTGGCACATTTTTAGCCTGCACTCACAGTATCAGCAGCATCACTAGTTCTGGAGCTGATCACCTGTCCGTTCTTTTGGAGGTTTTGGCCATACATTGCCTCTGCTCTTTATTTCCACTGCGGTCACCATCTCTCTCCTCTGATGTCTCCTCCTCAGCACCCCGATTTGGCTCCCAGGTCCTGTCCAACAAACAATCATTGTCATAGTCCTCATTCTCCCTGCTACTTTTATCAGACTGTGATATTTCATGTTGGGTTCCATGGCCCCATCCTGAATTCCTTCTCTGTATTTGCCAAAAGTGTTACTATCGCTACCACTGCCCCTACTGCCACCACCATGGCTACAAATGCCATCACCAATAGCACCAACACAGCTATGCATCATCGCAGTCCAAATGCTGACTTCTCTCACACAAATCAACAGAGAGTTTGGTGTGGTTTTGTTGTCTCCGGGAGGAGGTAATGAAGACAGAAAGGACTGCTCTGGGGCTGCAAGGAGGTGGAACAGGAAGAATGCTGTGACCCCTGGTTCCAAGGCACCGTGCCAGACTCAGAAGTGACCTCCACATCATCCTGTTGTGGCTGAGAAGAGGAGTGAGCCATTCAATTCAAGATTCTCATCCTATTTCTTGTCAATGATAATGTTGCACCTTTCCAAAGTCAGGGAGAACTGTGGCCTCCTCCTACTACTTCTGGCCAGATATCTGGTCACACAAATTATGGAACGGTTATAACAAAATTGCAAGAGTGTTTTCTATAACTTGAGGACAGAAGCGCAATTAAATGTTCTTCCCCTTCTACAAACACAGTGAATACTGGTATTGACAATTTACTTTGGGAATAATGCGATAATGGCGCTGGTAAGATTTCTGCCTACTGTGTTATTCGCGTTTAAAAAAGCAGTTTCAAAAAATACCTTTCTCGACAAACATACATTGCAAACCCCAACACACACACACACACATCAAGATAACAATGAAGGAAAGGCCATGTAAGATTTGACTACTGTGTTATTTGTGTTCAAAAATGCAGTTTCAAAAAAGACCTTTCTCTACTGTAAGATACATGTTGCAATTATTCTCCGCCACACACCAATACACAATATAACAATGCAGGAAAGGTGGTAATATTTCTGTCTATGGTTTAATTTGCTTTCAATTTCCCTAGTATAAAAATGGCATTATTGTTGCCCTAAAAAGCTTTTGCTATAATGCAAAGCATTTAATAACACCAGACAGATATAATGCACTGGAAAAAGATGTGCAATTGTTTAGCAGCAGAATGCTATTAGTTTGCTGTGCTGGCAATAATATGTAGAAACGTTTTTTGGGGAAAAAATTGTCTCTGTTTAACCCCTTCCATACTGCCCACTGGGTATATACGTCCTATCTGCACATGCCCCGTGCAGATAGCACCTATATAAATGTTCAGGCAGTGCTTTAATCCCAGTGCACTGGGATTAAAGCTCCCGCTCCTGCAATCTAGCACATGCAGGTCAGGTCCCAGCTGTGAGACACAGAGGTGACCCTGAGGAGAAGACAGGAGCGATTTATTACTGATTCTGCCTTCTCCTGTGCCTGGAGGACAGCGCTGCACGAGCGTAGGTATGGAAAAAAAAAATAAAAATGCAGTCGCTAATACCATAGTTGCCCAGTTCGCTCAAACCTCAAACATATACATGTTACATATGAAAACAATCATCGCAAAATAGGGAACCCATCGCAATAATTCATTTTTGTGTCAGTTTTAATATTTAAGAAATAAAAGGCTATAATTAAAAAAAAATTAATTAGCAGTTTTACTCCAAATTAAACCTTAAAAAAAGGGGGGGGGGGAGAATCCAAAAAAAACACCATTCTAATAAAAAGTCCTAAGTGTCAAGTAAAAAAAAAAATCACATAAATTATTTTGGTAGTCAAAAAAATAAAAAAGCTACGGTCACTAAAACACCACTTAGCCAGTACAAAATACACACATTCATTTAGATCTGGTTGGGAAATAGGAAAGTTAATATATCATCAGGACAGACCTATGCATATGAAGTCAAGTTGACATAATATAAGAATTGTATCCTTTAAATGCCTTCCTACTTAAAGGGGTTGTCCGGGTTCTGAGTTTAACCCGGACATAACCCTTTCTTCCCCCATTCAACCCCTTGAGTCTTAAGATCCAATGACATACTGGGCTATGCTAGGCAGAGGCGTCCACCTAGCAGTGAGCCCAGTAATATCACCGGCACTAATGGGCGGTCTTTAGCGCTGCTCTAGCCTGCTTTATGGATACGCACCTGTGAACATGTATTGCTAGTCTAAATTTTCCTGTAGTATATATTGAGGGTAGCGGCCTCATCTAGACTGAGCAACGCCCATCTACCTGGGGCTTCTGAGCAGAGCACAAATGCAGCTGGTTCCTACACCGCCCTGAATGTGTAGGCTTAGGTAAGTCCAAGAGAGGCAGTTTGTTAGTGTTAGGAACCCATCTGCGGAAGCCACCTTGACACCTGGTAGATGGGCCCGACACATGTTTGATCAAAAATGTGCGCAAAGAGCTTCTATTTTTTCAGTTTTCATTTCTAGTAGGTATAATACCATTTTAATTTAGAATGATCCGCATTCCTTGGTTCTGTTGTTTGCTTGTGAAATGTAGGGCAGCCATATTTTTATTATTTTTCTGTATGCTTGCTTTATGGATATGCACCTGTGAACATGTATTGCTAGTCTAAATTTTCCTGTAGTCTAGCCTGTTTTACGAGGCTAGAGCAGCAATTGGTTGCTGGAATCAGTGGTTGCAGGGTTAGCGGACATTTAACATTGGTGTTCGGACGGCTGCTCACGGCCACTATAGTGCCGGTTACCATGTTGACCGCACGTTACCAATGATGGGCAGCTCTGAAGCCACTACATTAGCTTAGTCTGCAACAGTCTTGCTCCCGATGAACTGCGGGATTTCTCCTGCCATGAAATGCATTGAGCCTGCTAATCGAGAGCATACCAAGGGTGCCTTAACAATATAGAGCATTCTGTGAGCGCTGCTACATAACACATGTGGAGCGCTTCATTAACATAGTCTTTACCCGGGGAGTTATAGTTATCATCCATATATATTAGGCTAGGGAAAGTGGCATTTCTACTCCTGCGGAGCATCATCAGCAGAGAGACCGCTCTACTTCACCCTGAGTAATATATGCACGCAGCTGTAGGTATCACGGGGGTCCTTTAATGTATGGGGTGGATAATTGATTTATAAAATCACCCTCAGTTAGTTATTTGCCACTTATAGTGCTGTAGGCGAAATCCATGTACCTCTCACTTTGCATGCACCTCTAAGCCTGATGTTCGAATCGTATTTTGGGCTGTGTACTCCAGGTTTCAAACAATATAATATGGAACCTTTTTTGTGTTTTTTTTAATGTTCCATTCAGGCTTTGGTTAGTACAATTTATTCAGCTCAACCAAATTTGCACCTCAGCAGTAGAGTAAAGTGCAAAGCCCTAGGATGTGTAGGCATTTGTCCCCCTTGGGGTATGAGCCATGTCTGTCTGTAGGTGGTAGTTCTACTGAATATATAACACAGTGTATGATCATAGCCTTGGGAGATATTGTGATATCATTTATTTACTGTAAGTGGTGGTCATGAGGGGGCTTGGCTTGGTAAAATTCAGGTATAGAGGATACCCACTCACTAGTTCAGGATTAGTATTATCTAATTTAGGGTCATCTTAAATCAGTGAAGCTCTTTAGGGTTTGGTAAAATTCTAGAAGTTTTAAGTCACATTTTTTGAAGTATATCACCCTAGATGTTCATAGGTATTATAATGCATGTGTTGGTATTCAGGAAGAAGGGGAGGTTCTATAAGTTCAGCAAATACAGTTCATACAAGGCGGACAAGCATTCATTAATTGTACAGCTCAGACAGGATCTCGTCTACAGACAGTGAGGAACCCAATCACCTTACACCATGCTGCAGCTGCAAGGAAGTGGTGAGTACTAACCAGATAGCAGAGTCCATCAGATACCACAGGCTGTGAGCACTGATTTCAGAATGGAGCTGGAGATAACGGGATGTCCAGTAGACTTTCTTCTGCATGTTTTAATATTTTAATGGCAACATGTGCTATATTTTTCTTTTGCAACCTTATAGTTAGTACTGAGATTATGTTCTTGTAAAATATTACATAATAGTGATGAATGGCAGTGTTCTCCACAATTTCAGAATTTTCAATCATGCTGTTTATACCTCATGCACATGACCATGTCCATATTGTGGCCCGCAAACCACGGATTCACAAATTACGGATCATTTGCGTGTGCAATGTGCATTTTTCTCACTCCCTTCTCTAGAAATGACTATTTTTGTCCGCAATATTATGTTCCTTGTGGACAGTCTGTTTTTTTTTTTTTTTTTGCTGACCCTCAGAAATGAATGGGACCATGTGCAATCCACAAAAAGTGCAGATTGGATGCAAATACACAATTGGTGTGGATGCCACCAGTTGGATACCCATCGATCTAGCGTTAAGCACTTATTCAGTACATTCTTAGGACTGGAATACTCATTTAATGAATACTAGAGTCTCTCATTTAGGACATGGGTTGTTGCTATATAGGGTGCAGAGCTACCAGTCACACCATGGTAATGGTGTCTGAGGGACCCAAAGGCTCCTCTGCCACATAAGAAGACACCAGAATTATTAAGGGGACATGGTAAGTGGTGTTCTGTTAAGATTTTGCATTGGGGAGTTCCCAAGCTCCTACCAGCATAACCTTCCATCTGATATCACATGTCGGACATTTCCGAATCTAGTAAACAAGCAGAAAAATGCGTCCGACGTTGGCTGGTTTTTTAGAGGAGACACTCATAGCAAAGATACAAATTAGGTCCATTTCAGGTGCTGCTTGACACCAGCACACTCATAATCACCCACTACAGGAGGTCCTAGTGCCTTGATAATATTTAATGGATCTAATACTTTTTCCACCTTGTATAGTAACATTGCTTCCATTTAATCTTTTTATTTAATTTTTTTATTGTCATCTAATTTGTCTCTCAGCGCCATTGCCCCACATGTGCTGCTCATAACCACAGTCTAACCACCTTAGATAGTGGTCAGCCAGGTAATCGTTAAGCATGTGAATGTGTTTTCAATGATAGGAGGATTATACCAGACAGCTCTAGAGGTAGTTTATCTGCTGTGAGTACAAAGGATGCGACATGTTAAAAACCAAGGTGCCAAACCTTTCATCGGGACATCCCAGAGTGTCGCAAAGGACTCATTGCAAAACTTATGGTCCACCCTGCCCCACCCAGTTTTCCAGTACGCATACGACATACACTCCCAGGCAACATGGAATGCAATGTCCCAGATGTTTATTCAGTTTACATTTTGTAAGCAAATAAATTTTAATTCACAAAAAAGTCATTAACAAAAAGTCACCATCAGCCTCATCAACTTTATCTGACTTCTATGTCGTGAAAAGTGGAACAGATACTTCCTAAATATAGCATTCATTCTGACCACCATATTTCTCTATGTATTCACACCAGTCAACTGGTCTAAATACACTGATAAATTTTCTCCCATACAGCTCTAAATCACTGCCTCTCTTCATTTAATATATGACAAAACTAGCTGCCTGCAGCCACCACTAGGGGGAGCTCAGTGCTTAGGAATGTATACAGTTACCAACTGTACAATGTCTGTGCACTCTTTGAGCTACCTCTAGTGACTGCTGAATTAACATGCAGTGTTTTTACGTTGGTCACAGGAGTTCAGCTTTGGTCCATCAATCCCTCCTGGCTTCCTAGAAGTCATATGGTCTGCCTTCATAGAAGGTACACCACTGGATGGTCAGTCAGTCCCACCAAAATCGGCATTAGCCATCATTTATCTAATATCAGCTCTCCCCATATAACTCACCCCCTCATTCTGAACCCTTTGGCTTTCTATACTCTTGTGTTTTATCTGAGAAGGTACAATAGATCTATCTATCTGCCATTAATCCCTTGCCTACTAGTGATAATGAGATGATAACATTCAATTTTGCAGTAGGCTGTAAAGCGAGATACACAACAGTAATAAACTTTTTTTTACTCCGACAAATTATAGAAAAATATATATTTTTTTGACCATCATCTCCATTTAGAACATAAAACAGATAACACGTGACTTTTTTTAAACTGTTTTGCATACGTATTGTGTTATCACCATGTTCCAAATCATAGAACATAACCTATAGCCAAAAGGGACTTTTTAAAGTTCTTGAGAAATATAAGTGAGATGAAACAAAACTTTTGTTTATCGGCTGTAAGCCCCGGACTGAGAGTAAATGGAAAAAAAAAATAAATGAAAGTGAGGAAGTTGGTTTATGGTCAGAAGTGTGTAATGCAAAAGTCTCAGTAAGTGACACCACTGTTAACTGCTGCATCCGACAACTCATGAGGAGAATGAGTCATCTTTATAACTTCTTCACCAATATATAGTGAACTGAGGTACAAAAATGTCATATAAAGGTGAGCCAAATTGTAAAATGCTCTCTTTTTCTGATTCAGAGCTCCAAAGCATCTGAATAGATATAGTTATGTTCTAAAGTTCTGCCTGTCTGCTGCCAATACTAGAGGGAGATGGTATATATTTTATACACTGAACTCAGCAATAAAACAGCATACTGCAAACCCTGAAGCTCCCTCTAGTGGCAACTTTAAATTTTATCAATTTTTGACTATGTGCAGGGGATGAGGAAAAACTGAGCATTGACTGCTCTAACAATATAGTATAAATTTTCAATGTGCCACACAAAAAGTGCTCCAAGATGTGGTCAACCCCAGGTGTTGCCCCGAGCTCCGGTTGTAGTCTGGCTTTCAGGGAGGTGAGGAACTTGATGGCCACACACTACGACAGCCCCCCCCCCCCCCCCCCCCCCCCCCCCCAAGTTCTGAAGGAATAGCCAAGGGCGGAGAAACCCTTAAAAGTCCTAGTGACAAACAAATGTGGAAAGTGAACACTCATTGAAACAAAAAAAAAAAAGTGAAACAGTGTCATTACGTGTAGACATTTTGCGTGAATTTAAAAAAAAATTCCTCATCTTGCCTAGCCAGAAAGTCCAGGCAAAGAGAGGTTATTGCACTCAAATGTGAGAAAGTGAAGTTCATGCAAATGTGTCATCACTCAATGGGATCCCACCCCCAGTGAGATCAGGTGCCCCAGGGTCACCACTCCTGGGGCACTTTTGCATCTCGGGCTTTTAACCAACCAGCCCGTGGTTTTGTTCCAGAGGCCTTAGGTCACCTACAGGTGGCAATATTTCAGCTGCAGGCATACACCTAAGGGTGGACTTCTATATGTAGATTTGCTCCATCTCAGTGGCCCGTTCCAACCGCTGATAAGAACAGATACTACACTTGATCTTAGCCAAAAGCCTGAGAATCAGGACAGAATGTACCCACAGATGACAACGGCGCAGGTCTACTAATCCTATAGATGTAAACTTGGACAAGCCATCTACACCTGCACCACACTTATCACAGTGACTAAGGCTGGATTATACATTTGTTCCATGGATGGACACTTTACTACTAACTTTATACCAACTATTGGTTGTTTTAGTTTGATACACAATTGTTTATCAGATTTGTGGCACAATTTGGTGCTAAATGTTACAAATTAGGCCACGTGCACTTCCTGTAATTTGGCACAATTTAAGCCAGAATCTAGGTGAACTCATATTAGGATATTTGGGCCATAATGGTAATGATAAAAACAGCCTATGTAACTGTTTGAATTGTCCTTTTCTGTCAATCTGATAAAAATTATTTTCAGTGGTTTCTGGGAAACCTGGATCATAATCAGCAGGTCTGTATTATCTCCTGTAAGATTTTCCATCCAGCTTTCTAGGAACTCTGAACAGAAAATACACTTATATACGTATTATTGCACAACTTGCTGGGGACCTAAACCATTAATGAAACCACAAAGGTGCAGCAGCTGTTTCTCAGCAAAATCATTAACAATATAAAAACTGCAGTGGCCACATGCCAATGTGGTTTTTGGCTGAATCACAGCAGCAACACTACTTCTCCCAGTGGCATTGTTTCAAGGGAGGCAAACCACGTGTCTGCTACAGAACCTGGGGGAGGGGCTACTACCTCTGAAATTCTTCTTTTTCCAGAGTGAAAACACTACTTTTTCATACGATCACCAGTAGTTGGAGCTCAGTGCAAACAGTTTATTACAGCTTTCATTTCAGTCAATAAATTCCTATGCACTGAGCTCCCCCTAATAGATGAAAAGCAAGGAATTTATCCAGGTGTCTGGTGTGAATACATTCAGAAATATTTGGGGTCATTTAGCAAACTATTGTAAAATAGAACTGGCTCAGTTGCCCATAGCAACCAGATTCCACCTTTCGTTTTCTAAAGGAAAACGTTTCTGTCAAAAACGAAAGGTGGAATCTGATTGGTTGCTATGGGCAACTAAGCCAGTTCTACGTTACACCAGTTTGATAAATGTTATGGCCTAAGGCTTTTTCACTTTGTTCACATTTTGTTATGTTGTGGCGTTTTGTTAAAATAAAAGTTAACATTTTTCCCTATCATTCTGCACTGAACATCCCATAATGACAAAGTGAAAACCGAATGTTAGGAATCTTTGCAAATTTATTGAAAAACAAAAATCTTGCATTGACATAAGTACACACTCTTTACTCAGGACTCAGCTGAAGCACCTTTGCCAGTGATTACAGCCTCCAATCTTCTTGAGTATGATGTCGCAAGGTTTGCACACCTGAATTAGAGGATTTTCTGCCATTCATTTCTGCAGATCCTCTCAAGCTCAGTCAGGCTAGATGAGGACTGTCAGTGGACAGCCATTTTCAGGTCTCTCCAAGTCAGGGCCATAGCTGGGCCACACAAGGACATTCAGAGTTTTCCAGAAGCAATTCCTGTGTTGTCTTCAAGGGAGGGGAACATTCATCCCAATCTGAGGTCCAGAGCACTGTGGATCTGCTTTTCATTAAGAATAGCTCTGTAGTTTGTTTTGCAAACTTGCATGTGTCTTTTACTAAGGAGATGCGCCTTTCTGGCTCTTGGAGTCTTGCAGTGATGGCTGACCTTCTGGAAGTTTCTCCCATCTGCACATAGGATCTTTGAGGCTCAGCCAGAGTGACCATTAATTTCTAACCTACCAAAGCCCTTTTCCCCATGATTACTTATTTTGGTGGGGCAGCCAGCTCTAGGAAGAGTCTTGGTTGTTCCAAACTTCTTCCACTTAAGAATTATGGAGGGAATTATGGGAATTCTGAGTGTAGCAGAAAGTTTTTGTACCCTTCTCCAGATCTGTGCCTCCACACAATCATGTCTGTGGGCTCTACAGGCAGTTCTTTCCTCATATATAGACAGTTGTGTGTCTTTTCAAATCATGTCCAATTAGCTAAATTTACCACAGGAGGACTCCAGTCAATGTTTAGAAACATCTCAAAGATGATCAAGAGAAATGGGAGACCTCCAGAGCTGTTTCATCGTAGCAAAGGGTCTGAACACTTATGTGCACGCAAAAGTTAACTTTTTCCTTTTTTATAAATTTGCAAACGTTTCTAAAATTCTGTTTTCACTTTCTCATTAAGGGGGGTTAAGGAGAATTTTAACCTAAGGCTGCAACATAACAAAATGTGAAAAAGTGAAAGGGTCTGAAGACTTTCTGAATATACTGTATGAAACACCTGTTCACTTTACTCACATAGAAGTCAGAAATGGGGGAGGCGGAGGAAGACTTTTTTCATTACAATATTTTTAATTAGTATTTTGTCATCAGAAATCTGGGGCTTTGCATTCTGCATTACCTGGGAGTCATGGTGAGATCTGTGTACTCCCTGGCTACTCCATATGGTTTTCCCCATATGAAGTTGCGTGGTAGAAATTTGACTGGGGACATTCATGTTATCTCCACCTCCTTTCCTGTACCGTAATGTTTTTAAAAATAGGTTTGGGAAAGGCTTTTGGCTTAGGTTGCTCATTTCCATCTGGGAGGCAGCTTGTTGCTGTGGGAACCCCCCTCTGCTGCCTGCTTGTAATGGCAGACATGCAGAGTTTAGTCCTGAACTTTTAATAAATCCCTATTCACACTTAAATACATTTTCTATAAATCTCAGTTTCTAACCCCATAGCTGTGCCTACTGCATCTTCTTTGCTGGCATTGCGGTTAGAAGCATTGTAGAAGTGCATGCAACCCAGAGGAGAGGGGAACGAGCCAACTTCAGCCAGGGTCCATTCTCTCCACTGGTTCATGGCAGTTACAGAAACTGCACCTATGGTACATGCAACTTTCTTAATTTTTTTATTCCTCAATGTTTGATGTTCTGACTACAGTAACTTACAAGAATCCTCATGCTATAAACATGTCTTCTTCAGTGGCCACATGATATGAATGCACTGTGTGACACTAACATCTGCCGAGAAGGAATGACTGTACTGAAGATGACACAAATGAATAATATCGGCATGATCTGAGGAAACTGATGATATAGATGTTTGACGGATACAACGGCATATGAGCAGCATACAATAAGTTATTTTTCTGAACTATGCAATGTGCCTAAGGCCTGGGCTACACTGCAACTTTTTGTAGCACGACTGATTGATTTTAACTATTGAATGAAAGCCGCAGTCCACATTCATCTGGATGCATTCATTTGGATTTCAGCTGTAGTTCAATACTTAAAATCAATCATTTGCGCTGATATCAATGACGGTGAGAGTCAGGGGTCTTGCAAGATAAGATAAATATCAGGAGCACCCTGGAGCACAATGTGCATATAAACTGTTTACCACCCTATTTGTCACTTGGACAGATAATAATAAAATATGTTCATTATACATTAAAACTATAGTGACCAAAAAGGCAGATATAATAATCAAATAATACCACCATATAGTGACTGAATAATACCACCATATAGTGACTAAATAATATCACCCTGTAGCGACTGAATAAAACCACCATATAGTAACTGAATAAAATCACCATATAGTGAATGAATAACACTTCTTATAATAACTAAATAAACCCACATTATAGTGACTAAATAAAACCACCATGTAGTGAATGAATAATATTACCATCTAGTGACTGTATAATAACACCATATACAATGTATGGCGCTGTTCTTGGTATGCTATGAAGAGGCCACAGTGCTCACAGAAGCGCAGCGGAGGTGTTAGGTAACGGACTTCCATCAATCAAATATTGCCGGATGTATAGGTAGTGCGAGCACCTATGGATGAGAACACATCCACCGGCGCTTATTTGCACTGGCTTGATTACATAGGCTGAAGCAAACAGAATGCAGGAGGAATGATTTGTTCCGTCTTCTTTCTGTTCTATTCATTATCAACAGTACATCCCCTATTAGGACTCATGCACAAGACCGTTGGCTGATTTGTAGTCCGCAAATTGCGGATCCACAAAACACGTATACTGGCCGTGACTATATATATAACCATATAGTGACTGAATAATACCACCATATAGAGACTGAGTAATACCACCATATAGTAACTGAATAATACCACCTTATAGTGACTGCATAATACTACCATGTAGTGAATGAATAGTACCACCATATAGTGACTGAATAATACCCCCATATAGTGACTGAGAAATACTACCACATAGTGACTGAATAATGGCATAATATAATGACAACGATACCACCATATAGCCACTAAATAATATCCCCATATTGCACCTGAATGCAACTGAATAATGCCACCATATAGTAACTGAATAATACCATCATATAGTAACTGAATAATACAACTGTATAGTGACTACATAATACTACCATGTAGTGACTGAATAATACCACTATATAGTGATTGAATAGTACCACCATGTAGTGACTGAGTAATACCACAGTGTAGAGACTGCATAATACTACCATATAGTGATTCAATAATACCACTATATAGTAATTGAATACTACCAACTAATAGTAACTGAATAATACCACCATATAGAGACTGAGAAACACCACCATGTAGTAACTGATTAATACCATCATATAGTGACTGAATAATACCACTATATAGTGACTAAATAATACCACCATGTAGTGACTGAATAATGCCACCATATAGTGACTGAGAAATACTACCATGTAGTGGCTGGGTAATGCCATCATATAGTAACTGAATAAAATCACTCTACAGTAACGAATAATTGCACAATATAGTGACTGAATAATACCACTACATAGTTCCAGAATAATGTTATTTTTATTTTTTATTTTTTTAGAACTTCTGCTCATGGTTCTTATCCTGGACGTCCTGCAGGTGAGTGTACTGTAGAATAGTCATGGCAGGCTACGTATAGCCACATTTCCCTGTCTGAGGGCACTTTACCACATTGATTTGGTTGCTGGGGCTTTGTCTTCGTGAACCCCTCCCTACCAACAACTGTTCTCAGCACTTCCTACCTACCCCTCGAAACCACAAAGTCTTTGTCTTTCTTGACTTGCTATATTTGCTTCCTCTGCCAGAAGATCTCAGCTACAAAGGCATCATCCAGAATAAATGTCTCACCCCCACAGCTCTCATGTTATCTGTGCACGTATAACTGTACCTGGGACTACGCCCATCACCCTCCTAACCGCACAGGGCACGTCTACTACTCCTAGCATTGTTTTAACCACATAACCCAGCTCTTATCTATGTAATAAATTCCACTGTATTACTGAGAAATTCATAGAAAACAAAAGAAGTTCCCCAGAAGCAACCAGATTCCCTCCTATATTTGTCCTCCCACCATTCTATGAACTGCATCGCAGGTCAATACACGCGTAAATCCTGTAGCATTGTTCATTCTGATTCTTGTGAATAGAATGCCAAAACTGCAGTGTAAACTGACACACTGGAGGAGCAGTAGGAGGATGCATGTATATTTCCATAACAAAGCTTATTTACTTGCCACTCAGGGTTTACAGAAAGTTGCTTGAAGCCTCTATATGCATTGTAATGGCTGCAGAAAGCCCAGAGAACAACTCATGCACTTAAAGGGGTTGTCTCTCTTCAGCAAATGTTTTTTTAAGGGAGTTTTCTAGGACTTAAACATTGATGGCCTATTCTTAGGATAGGAGTCCTCCGTCCAGGACTGTCCATCATACTGCTGCTCATTTTACATGGGCAGCACATGAAACTCCAGCACTGGGGCATATGCACATCTCTGCCTGTGTTAAAGGGAACCTGTCACCATGAAAATGCGGTGCAGTCTGCCAGCAGCATGTTATAGAACTGGAAAAGCTGAGCAGATTGATATGTCGTTTCATGGGAAAAGATTAAAGGGGTTATCCCAAAATTAATGTAAAAAATAAAAATCAGACATCATACAGTACATGGCAATCTCTTTCTAACAAAGCTAGAACCAGCCCCGTACCTCACATGGATCCAGAGATTTCCTCATTTATTGCTCTGCTAGATTTATGTCAATCTGGCATTCAAGGGGAGTGTCCTTTCTGCTGCAGCTGAGGAGGCGTGCCTTTTCTGCTGGAGCTCTCTCCCTATCAGAGGACAGGAGGCAGTTGAAGGATGAACCGGAGCATGTCCGGCCATCTCAGTGTACAGGACAAAGAAATAAGAAAAATAACTAACAGCAGGTGGCGCTATAGAGATACATTTTATTGAATAACTCAGTGACTATACTACATTTTTAATTACAAGAGTATTCAGATCCAGGTGCTGGTTTGGAAATTGTGAAATATTTTCAGTGGGACAAGTATAGCACATTACTTTTGTTTATATCTCTGCTCTTTTTATACTTTGGAGTCCAGTGAGTGGTCCTATTTAGTGATTGACAGCTATCTTTTGGCCAGTCAAGTCTGTCGATCATTGAGTAGAACTGCCCACATGACTCCTAAGCCCAGAATGAGCAGAGATTTTGTACTGAATGCTTTCCGCTATATGTATATATCAATCTGCTCAGCTCCTTCTGCTCTATACCATGCTGCCTGCAGACTGCATTGCATTTTCTTGGTGACAAGGTGACTTTGGCATCACTATAGTTATTAGCATTCAGATCCCAAACCATACAACATATAACAAACAACCCTTATTTATCAAAAATTAGCAAAACTCCCCTTTTGCCTGTTTTGCAGGACAATCCAATAAAAATCTGGACTTCCGGCAATAGTGTATCAGCACCGGGCAAGTCAAAATATAATACATAAATCACTAACTAACCATATAAATGTGACCAATTGCAGTAAACTACAAAAGTAAAGAAAACACCATATACTGTAATCACCAATACAAGGCTGTTCATAAATAGGAAGTCCAGCAATGGTTTCACCCATTATCATGTGTGTCATCTCACCAGTCATGTGATCTCACCAGTCATGTGATCTGCAACGGTAAAGTTTTAGATGCCAGTCTTAATAAATCCCCACCACTGGTGGTGGATGGCCAAAGTTATGAAGAGGCGCTGGCCTTTCCATAACTTCGGCCCATCTGGTGCTAGTTCTACATGTAAGACAACTTCCTAACTGTCTTACATTTAGACCATTTTCTATGCCACGCCAACTTTTTTAGACCTGGTGCCATCTGTGCCTGAAATACACCTAATTTAGGCTTATTTCAGAATAGTAAATGGCCCCCTTACTTTCCTGGAGTATAATGTTCATCATCAAATGGTCGTCATCAACATCTGATCGGTGAAGGTCCCACCCCCATGGATCAGCTATTTGAAGAGACTACAGCGGCCTCTTCCTAGGCCAGTGAAATCACATTCGTTGGTCACATGACCTATTTGCAGCTCAGTCCCATTCAAGTGAATGGGCCTAAGCTGTAATACCGAGCACAGCCACTATACAATGTATGGCACTCTGCTTGGTATGCTATGAAGAGGCCACAGTGCTCACAGGAGTGCAGCAGAGGTATCAGGTAATCAACTTCCACCAATCAAATATTGATGACTAATTAAACCGTTGTATGATCTCACTGGGGTACTGCAGTTACATTTATTTTCCAGGTGCCTCTGCATAGAATAGAGCAGCAGACAACTCTTTTTCATATAGTTGAAAAAAGGTATGTCAATGTATACCAGCATGATGGATGCAAAAAGACATTCTTTTGGCACCCATTGGGGGAACGGGACACCATCGATACATTTGGCGTAGTATAGTACCTGTAGCTGCCAACAGCTGCTGAGCCACACACAGGAGGACGTGTATATCTCCAGCCACTAATTAGGGAACAGGCAATCTTCTGTGAGCTTCACATAGACAATATTACTCCCATCCTGGACTCAATTGACTGACAGCAAGCAGAGATTTTAAAAATTTACTGCAAGTAAAAAGGTACCAGTGACCTGTCATAATTGGATGCCATATTAAATAGTGTATTTCTATTCCATTTAAAATAAGCGCATCTGTATATAACCTGGCTTATCTATATTACAGGTAGACTCCGAGAATGCAGGCACTGAGCTCAATAATCCTGCCAACAGCAGCATCAGCCCCTGCATCCCTGTGAGTATGTGAGCCTGGGCTGGGATGGTGCTTATACACAGCAGTGCCCTCTAATGGGATGAAAGATGGATTTTAATCACAGACTTCCATTTGATAGTTCAGAAAAGTGGAAGTCAGTAATTATAGTTGTCCACCACCTGCGACCTTCCCCCTGTATTAGCCACAGGCCTTTTTATAAGCGAATAATTAGTTAAAAAAGGAATTCAAATGGCAGGGCCCCTATGTGCAGAGGTCCAGAGATGTCAATGTAGGAGAGCCCTTTACAAACTTATACTAGAACATCAGTTTGCAGACCCCTAAATTTATTCAGACCTGCCTATATTAGTATTATATCAGGCCTCAAAATTAATTTTAGACCCCCATATATTAATATCAGACCCCAGGCCAGACTCCTAAATTAATTTCAGACCCAAGACCAGACCCCTAAATGAACTTCAGACCCTACACCCATATCTTAAACCAACGTGTAAAACATGCCCCCACTGTCCAGGGCCCAAATATAGATTATACTTAACCCGCTTACCCCAGCATGATGCTGGGGAGGTTCACCCCCATCACAGCCTGCTTTTGGCTACCTACCCCCCCTTTAATATCAGATCCCAGATCAGACCCCTAAATTAATTTCAGACCATACACTCGTATCTTAATATGAGACCCCAGACCAGACCCCTAAATTAATTTCAGACCCTACACACATATCTTAATATCAGACCCCTAAATTAATTTCAGACCCTATGCCCATATCTTAATATCAGACCCAAGTAAGGACCCCTAAATTAATTTCAGACCCTATGCCCATATGTTAAAATCAGACCCCAAATCAAACCCCTAAATTAATTTCAGAACCTACAACCATATCTTAAGATCAGGCCCAGACCAGACCCCTAAATTAATTTCAGATCCTACACCCATATCTTAATATCAGACCCCTAAATTAATTTCAGATCCTATGCCCATATGTTAATATCACACCCCATACCAAACCCCTAAATTCATTTCAGACCCTAGACCCTTATCTTAATATCAGACCCCAGACCAGACCCCTTAATTAATTTCAGACCCTTCTCCCATATCTTAATATCAGACCTCAGAACAGACCTAAATTAATTTCACACTGCAGACCAGACCAGTAAATATATTCAGATGCCCGATATTAGTTCCTGAGTGCCTCTGTGCTGGGTCCTGATGACATCCAGTACCAAGTGTGTGGTGATCATGTTTGGCTCATGATGGAAAGTTGGTAGCATATTAAAGATGACATTTAGAGGAGACATAATAGAAAGTCAGGGGTGTTGCTATATGGGGTCCTGGTGTAATTGTTGTACCTGGGCCTTGGTTCCCGAGGTGGCCCATAAGACTCTCGACCACATCAAAGGCACTAGTACTACAAAGCCTCTGTTTTGTCCCTACACTTGCCCCTTTTGTCCTCCCCATCATCCAAATCTGTTTAAGAGCCTCGCTCATGTACAGTCATGCGGCTGTTGAAGCAGATCACCGTGCCCCTCTCACTGTGAATCTGTGGCTTCCTGTGCTTTCACTCCAGGTGAGACAGGATGTGGTGATGAGAAGCACAAAGAATAGAAAATGTGCAAATGTGCACTTCAATAAGGCAGGTTACTGGCATGATGCATGTCTAGTAAAGGATGTCAACCTGGAGTGGACTGACATGAACAGGCTTGTTGTACTAATGCCCTCAGTTCATGCTGTTTGTGGGTGCCATGATGGACACTACTTACTTATACCTCTAAATATACATACCTTGGTGTACTCAAATGTCAGTAAAACCATACCTTTACTTCCGTTACCGCTATTTTTGTTACACAGAAAAGGCACTTTGATGTACATGCAAATGAAGCACCAAGTGTCCAAGTCCAAAATGCCCGAGCCCACCGCTGAAGTCCTCCTTGTGTTCTCATATTGTCCCCAGCAACGTCACTGGTCCCCTGCATTTTCGTAAATCTTCCACAGACTTCCATTCAGCAGGAGATCAACGACATCTCCAAAAGAGGGGAACAGTATAAGAGGGCGAAGGGAGAGACACTGGGATCGATTGTGGTGACGGGCCTGGGCACTCTACAAGAAAGCAAGCTCCCATCGGGACACTTGGTACATCATTTGCATAAAGTTTTTTGAAAAGGTATTAGAGATTTGTTCTCTCACCCCTTTTGTACATCAGTGGCTTACCTAGAATACTATTGAACTGAATGTGCCTTATTAAGATGATTAAAGCTTAACATTTAATGAGATATTTGCTAAAAGATAGGTAATGCTTCACATACAGACATGGGTTACTGGTGCTATTTACACCTGTAGTATCTCGGCCTAGTCCTGTTCTATTGGTGTGGGCTGGTGAGTCTGAGGTCTTTTGTGTTATGGCGAGTGCTCCCTAGCCTGAATGCTTTCCCTGTATCCGTCTATTCTTGATGCAGGTGAAAACCCTATCCGGCTGATCTCGCAGCACTTGCCCTGATAAGGGCGACCCCCAGCCAACAGGAACCTAGGACCTAAGTACAGAACCCTAAAACAACTGCTTCCTAAGAAACATTGCCACTTGTTATGCTGCCAGACTGATTCCCTGATGATCCTTTACATGGAAACGCGTCGGAGTCCCCTGGGAGACAAAAAATACATGTTTCTTAGGAAGCAGTTGTTTTAGGGTTCTGTAGTTAGGTCCTAGGTTCCTGTTGGCTGGGGGTCGCCCTTATTAGGGCGAGTGCTCCGACATCAGCCGGATAGGGTTTTCACCTGCATCAAGAATAGACGGATACAGGGAAAGCATTCAGGGAGCACTTGCCATAACACAAAAGACCTCAGACTCACCAGCCCATACCTCTAGAACAGGACTAGACCGAGATACTACAGGTGTAAATAGCACCAGTAACCCATGTCTGTATGTGAAGCATTACCTATCTTTTAGCAAATATCTCATTAAATGTTAAGCTTTAATCATCTTAATAAGGCACATTCAGTTCAATAGTATTCTATCATTTGCATAAACATCAAAGTGCTTTATCTGTGGCCCCCACTACATACTGTACATATATTGAGCTCAATAATACCATGGTATTGATTAAGCCACTAAGCTCCTTATAGAGCACTGTGTAATGCTCAACTTTCCCCGTGGGGGTGCCGTGGGGAAATGGAACACTTAAAAGTTATCCCACAAATATTGTAAAAAATGAAAATCGGACATCATATAGTACATGACAATACCTTTCTAACAAGGCTAGAACCAGCCCTATACCTCACATGGATCCAGAGATCTCCCTATTCATTGCTCTGCTAGATTTATATCAAGTTGACAGCTCAAGGGGAGTGTATTTTCTGCTACAGCTAATAGGGCGTGTCTCAGCTCTCCCTATCACAGCTCAGAAGGCAGGTGAAGGATGAAACTGAGCATGTGCGGCCATCTCAGTGAGCAGGTCAAGGAAGTAAGAAATTAAGTGGCATTGTACAGATATATTTTATTGAATAACTCAGTGGCTATACAAAATTTTTAATTACAGGCAATTACAAAAGTATTCAGATCCAGGTGGTGGTTTGAAAACTGTAGAATATTTTTCGTGGGACAACCCCTTTAGTGTCATCTGATTACAATTTAGTACAGATTACAGCTGGTCATGGGTCCCACCAGTAGGAAACTTTATGACCAGTTTATTCTCAAAGACCCTACAAGTAGGCATAGTCTAAAGCAGGTAACCCCTTTAAATTAGCCAAAGACATTTATTGACAGATCCAGACAATTTGGGGATCTAATGTCTTTGGTGGGCTATGTCTCATTAGCTAGGTCCACCCACTCAGCTTCATGGTCACGTCTATTCCAGAGTCCCCTATTCATAATAACATCTAACTTTTTCAACTTTCACAGTTCTGTGATGGGACAGGAAATTCCACCGACACGAACAAAGACGATTTCTACATCACATTAGATTATAACGATTATGAAGAGCGATGTGTAAAACAAGATGTTCGAGTCTTCCGTTCCCACTTTCTACCACCAATGTACTTCATCATCTTCTTCATAGGGTTGGCTGGAAATGGTCTGGTCATGCTAAGGTATTTGTACTTCAAGAGACTAAAGACAGGAACAGACTACTACATGCTGAACTTGGCTATTGCAGACATTGTTTTTCTCTTAACCCTTCCTTTCTGGGCAGTAAGCATCAGTTACAGTTGGGTTTTTGGCAGTGAGATGTGTAAGGTTACATACTGCCTGTCCAAGCTTAGCTTCATCAGTGGGATGTTCCTGCTCATGAGTGTGAGTATTGAAAGATACTTTGCAATAGTCCAAGCACCCTCTGCTCATCGTCACAGAGCCAAGACTGTGCTCATCAGCAAGCTCACCAGTGTTAGCATCTGGGTCCTGGCCTTCACTTTCTCCATTCCTGAGTTGATCAATAGTGACATCAGGAACATAAGAGGAACAGATGTTTGCACCATATACTCGACAAATTTACGAAGTCTAGATGTAACGCTGAAGATCACCCAGATGGTCTTAGGATTCCTTCTACCCTTTATCATCATGTCCCTTTGCTATAGTATGATTATCAGAACACTGCTCCGGGCACGTAATTTTGAGAAGTACAAAGCCATCAAGGTCATCATCGCCATAGTGATTGTATTTGTCGTCTTCCAGTTGCCATACAACAGTGTAATGTTGGTAAAGACCTTATACTACAACACCTCTTCGTGTACCCAGATAAAAAAAATGGATATAGCGGATGATGTAACCTACAGCCTTGCATGTTTGCGTTGTTGTCTTAACCCTTTTCTCTATGCCATCATTGGAGTCAAGTTCAGGAATGACATGTGTACATTCTTCAAAGATTTGGGCTGCTTAAGTAATGAGAAGTTTGCCCAATGGTCTACAGCCAAACCAAGCAAGAGAAGCTCTTTTGCAATGGACACAGAGACAACCACCACCTTTTCTCCTTGATATTACAGTGTTACCAGAAACATTTGACTTGTCATTGAGACGACCACCCAATATGGTACCCCAAAAACGTTCTTCTAGAGGTGTGGTCCTCTCAAAGAAGAGGGCCACTGTACATAGGGAACTAAAAATCCCTCTCAGAATGATCAAGTCTAGACGTGGGTGGTGTTCTCAAAGAGGCAGTTTTCTGGAAAGGGTTCACTGAATGCGTTTTTAAAACTGAAAAAAATATTGCTATGAGTTTTGCTCTTCAAAGTTTGACATTCATCTTTGCTTTTGAACTTTATGATCAGCAAAATGGATCATCTTCACGAAACTCAGAAACGATAACTTTCTATCTGACACACTGGGAAAAATGACATTAGTCACGTTTTCATCTCAGTTTCCAGTTGACTGATTCTTACTGACCAAAGAAACTGCTTATCACATGATAAATTCCATGGCAGCCTCCAATTCTGTCTTGATATTACTAAGTTCTAATTCTAACTAAAAAGAATTGTCTGCAGGGAACTCCCTAAGATTAATTTGACGGTTATAAACAAAATCATTTTTTAAAAAGTTTTTTTTATTTTATTTTTTACAATATTTTGCATAAGCTATTAAATTTAATGGGGCTGTGCAGGATTACAAATATATAGCTGTTTACAGGTTTTGTGTGGTATTGCAGCCAAGTCCTTTGTTACTTAAGGCAGCTGAGCTGCAGTATCAGACACAACCAATGGACAGGTGTGGCACCTTTTCTAGAAGAAAGGAGACATGTTTGTCTACTTCAGTAGACAGTCTTTACTATCTGATTGGCAGAGTCCTGCACCCCGCATCCTCACAAATAGCTTTAATGCAGTAGCTCCAACACCGGAAGTAGGCACAAAAACTACACAACTCTGCTTCAATTCAATGGAAGTTGTGTTGCAGTAAACAGCTCTGTCCACTGCACAATGGACAAGCTGTGTAGTTCTGGCACCAACTTCCGGTGCTGGAGCTACTACAGAACAACTGATCGGAGAGGGTGCAGCAGGGTGTTGGACCACTGACGGTCAGACAGTCATGGATATCCTGAATATAGGCCATTACTAGGAAAGGAGAGGACAACCCCTTTATAGAACCATTAACCTCACTTTATTAAGGACTCATTCACATGACTAAGCAGATCACTAAGGCCCCATTCAGACGACCGTGTTTCACGGCCGTATACGGGCCGTGAAAGCCCGGCCTGTGCTACCCCAGAGGACGGGAGCGCACGGCGTCATTGGTTGCTATGACGCCGTGCACTTCCTGAGGCCGCCGCCGTACAGTGAAATCGCTGCCCAAAGTACTGACCTGCTCCCCTTGTGTCACATGAACATTTGTGACCAACTGCTGGCCACAGCGGCTTCAAACAGGAAGTTTACATCCAGCGAAGACAGCAGAGCAGCCGAGGCCTAGGAGCAAAGGATTGTAGAGCAGTGTTGGGAAGCAGGTAAGCAGACATGTGAGTCAGCTGAGCCGGTTCTCCACATCCGGTTGTTAAAATTAATGCCGGATTGGAGAACCGTGCTGCTGGCTGAATCCCGATCTGGTGCTCTGGTGGCGTTGGCAGTGGGAGATGAGTGCTTCCATTGTGACGCTGCATGTCTGCCGTTGAGTAGGGAACCTGTTGTTAAAAATTTTAATCCCACCCCTGCAGGTAAGTATGCTTCCCTTCGCAGTTCTGCCCAATGGTGCACAATGCATTTAAGCTGCCATATGTAAGAGTCATGTGCTACCTGCCTATTGAAGTCAGCAAGGGAATCACATACAGTATCGCAGGTAAAAAGGGAGGGGTCCATTTAGCTAAACAAGTCTTTTGAGATCATTTGAATGAATGTTATACAAAAATGGATAATTCCTTAAAGCTGTTGTCCCATCGAGACAGTTATGGCGTATCCATAGGATATGGGCCATATCACAAATGGAGATGAAGCTGCGCAGGCGCAGCCTTCTCCCTTCACTGCTATAGAACTTCCAAAGTATGTGGAAGAAGTGCATTCAGCTATTTTCGGAAGTCCAATAGCAGTAAAAGGAGAAATCTGTCCCATCAGACATTTATAGCATATCCTGAGGGTATTCCATAAATGTCCAGATGGAGCAACCACTTGATGTAGAAAGTGATTAGTGTGAAGGGATGAGGTACATCACATCAAGTCATGTCCATAGTTGATTCATTTCATGGTGTGTGGAATATGGTGTATGTTAGATATGGCCCTGGAAAGTCATCATTGCTGAAGGCTTTGATCTTTCTGGTGATAAGAAACCCCCCAATTACTGACAAGTTATAGTAAGTTTACAGAAAATGTGTAAAAAAACCTGTTCCTGTTTTATATGTATGGCATGTATTGTGTATATAGAGATAAGTCTATACTAGTCATAAGTGAGGATTGTACATATGTGTTTTTTGCATTTTTGGTAGAGGAGGGGTGTAATAAATTGTATTTCCCTTCTACATTGTGTTGTGATTTGTGACTACATTTTCTCTCTCACTCTATGGGCCCCAAAGTTATAGGTGTATCACACTAGACGATTTTTCATCAGATGATTGCTAATGAGCGTTTGTAGTAATGCTTGTTAGTGATCATCCGGCGGTGTAATGATGCCGCCGATTGCCCAATGAACAAGCAACGCCCGTTCACCGGACAATACAAAACTTCTGACAAAAAAAATTGTTTGCTGGCGGTAGATCGTGCTGTGTAATTAGGATCTGCTGGCTGCAAAAAATGATTCATAATGTGGATGAGCGATGGTACAATGATCGCTCCTCCCAAAACTGAGGAGGAGATCACTGCATGTAATAACAGCGGTCTCCTCTGCTAGCGATCAGGCGATTGCTGGGAAGGAACGATTCCAATCGCCTGTTAAATCAGGCTGTCTAATACAGCTTTTACTAGATGACCTGCCTTCATTGTATGTGCACCTTTGTTTGTCAGGGCCCATTTATTCACCATGTATTCAGCAATGATCCAGATAATAATGACTTATGCCTCATTCACGCGTCAGTATTTTGGTCAGTGATTTCCATCAGTGATTGTGAGCCAAAACCAGGTGTAGCTCTAAACACAGAACAGGGGCAGATCTTCCCCTTATACCTTATCTCTCTGGAGGCTCCAATCCTGGTTTTGGCTCACAATCACTGATGGAAATCACTGACCAAAATACTCACGTGTGAATGAGGCTTTAATGTAAGTTCTGCTTTCCTTTTCATTCTTACAAGCCCAGTGAGACATAAGTATTAAAGGGTAATTCCACCAGCAAATGTCGTCAGCTGAAATGAGCTGTTATCACATGAGGCCCACACATACACACCTGCACACGCTTTCCGGGAAGTCCCCGTCAGTTGTCCTCCAGATCTGCAGTTTCAGATTATGTTCATACACATTACCATATATTGCCACCAGATGGAACCATACATATTTATTTTGCCATCAGATGGCTTCATACACATTACTATATTGCCACCAGATGGCTCTATACATATTTGTATTGCTATCAGATGGCTCCATACATATTATCATATATTGCCACCAAATGGCTCCATACACATTTGTATTGCTACCAGATGGCTCCATACACATTACTATATATTGCCACCAGATGGCTTCATACACATTACCATATATTACCACTAGGTGGCTCCATACACATTACCATACATTGCCACCAGATGGAACCATACATATTTATTTTGCCATCAGATGGCTTCATACACATTGCTATATTGCCACCAGATGGCTCTATACATATTTGTATTGCTATCAGATGGCTTCATACATATTATCATATATTGCCACCCAATGGCTCCATACACATTTGTATTGCTACCAGATGGCTTCATACACATTACCATATATTACCTCTAGGTGGCTCCATACACATTACCATATATTGCCACTAGGTGGCTCCATACACATTACCATATATTGCCACCAGATGGCTCCATACACATTACCATATATTACCTCTAGGTGGCTCCATACACATTACCATATATTGCCACTAGGTGGCTCCATACACATTACCATATATTGCCACCAGATGGCTCCATACACATTACCATATATTGCCACCAGATGGCTCCATACACATTTGTATTTCTACGAGATGGCTCCCTACATCATATATTGCCATCAGATGGCACCACACACATGTAACTTTCCATTATATAGTGCTACAGTATTTTACAAGAAAATGGTAGGTGTACTGTATATTGTGAATACAAAGAGTTTTTAGGAGATTTTGAAGATATTAATTAAAGGAACACTCTGGCAAAACTGATAAATTGGCTCAGATTCACTATTGATTCTGCGTGCTGATTTTGTCTTAAATTTTGGTACAATTTGGGGCAAAAAGTCTCATCTAGTGGTTTATAACCATGGCTTAGTTGAAAAGTGCTTGGCAAGAAAGGGGTTGTGGCCTAAAATACAACTCATAGGTGGAGACTTATTTTTGAGAGCTGTGAAAAATGAAAGGTGGAATCTAATTGGTTACTATAAGTAACTTAACCAATTTTCCTTTACATCAGTTTTCATAAATCTGCCACATAATGTCATAAAGAGCATCTATCAGTATGATCAACCCTATTAAACCAGTAATACAGCCTGGAAGGGTTGATCATGTTACTAAAAATTACACCCTTATTATGACTTTTTGTGGGCCAATTACTGAGAAAACAGCATTTTTATTTATATGCCAGTGACCTAACTGGTGCACGGCGGGGCTGGTCAGAGCCATTAGGGCAGCAGTTTGTTATGCCCCCTTCAGCTCCTCCTGTTCCCTAGATTGCCTACGCTAGTCTTCTAGTGTCTTATACTCTTCTAGTGCAAAAACCGCCTGCGCTGTATCTTCTGGTCTCAATGCTTGCTCAGTGTTTCTCCTGCTGCACTCCAAGCAGTGCAGATTCAAACTGATCAAACGCAGAGACCTGTCATTTTTTGCCTTCGCTATGTCTCTTGAGACCAGAAGATGTACACCATGTTCCAAATTATTATGCAAATTGGATTTAAGTGTCATAAAGATTAATTTTTTTGTTTTTCAATGAAACTCATTGATGGTATTGTGTCTCAGGGCTCTTTGGATCACTGAAATCAATCTCAGATACCTATGATAATTAGTTTGCCAGGTGAGCCCAATTAAAGGAAAACTGGATGTTCCACAATATTAAGCAGGACACTGTTTTCAAGTAAAATGGGAAAGAAAAAGGATCTCTCTGCTGCCGAAAAGCATCAAATAGTGCAATGCCTTGGACAAGGGATGAAAACATTAGATATTTCATGAAAACTTAAGCGTGATCATCATACTGTGAAGAGATTTGTGCCTGATTCAGAGCACAGACGTGTTTGTGCTGATAAAGGCAGAATGAGGAAGGTTTCTGCCAGGCAAGTTCATTGGATTAAGAGAGCAGCTGCTAAAAAGCCATTACAAACCGGCAAACAGATATCTGAAGCTGCTGGTGCCTCTGGAGTCCCTCAAACCTCAAGTTGTAGGATCCTTTAAAGGCTTGCTGTGGTGCATAAACCTACTATTTGGCCACCCCTAACCAGTGCTCACAAGCAGAAACGGTTGCAGTGGGCCCAGACATACATGATGACTAATTTCCAAACAGTCTTGTTTACTGATGAGTGTCGTGCAACCCTGGATGGTCCAGATGGATGGAGTAGTGGATGGTTGGTGGATGACCACCATGTCCCGAGAAGGCTGCGACGTCAAGGAGGTGGAAGAGTCATGTTTTGGCCCGGAATCATGGGGAGAGAGCAGGTAGGCCCCTTTAGGGTTCCTGAAGGTGTGAAAATGACCTCTGCAAAGTATATAGAGTTTCTGACAGAAAATTTTCTTCCATGGTACAAAAAGCAGAAACGTGCCTTCAGGAGCAAAATCATCTTCATGCATGACAATGCACCATCTCATGCTGCAAAGAATACCTCTGTGTCATTGGCTGCTATGAGCATAAAAGGAAATAAACTCATGGTGTGGCCACCATCTTCCCCTGACCTCAACCCTATAGAGAACCTTTGGAGTATCATCAAGCAAAATATCTATGAGGGTGGGAGGCAGTTCACATCAAAGCAGCAGCTCTGGGAGGCTATTCTGACATCATGCAAAGAAATTCAAGCAGAAACTCTCCAAAAACTCACAAGTTCAATGGATGCAAGAATTGTGAAGGTGATATCAAAGAAGGGTTCCTGTGTTAACATGTAACTTGGCCTGTTAGGATGTTTTGGAGTTAAATAGCTTTTTATTTCAGTGAATGTGACCTCCTAATGCTGCAAATTCAACAAATGAGCATTTTCAGTTCTTAAAAACATATAAAATGTTTAGAAACTCTACTGTGCATAATAATTTGGAACAGTGCATTTTGAGTTTTTTAATTTTTGAAGAATATACTGTTATCATTGGGAGGTTTGTTCAATAAAATTTGATGTATACTCTAACGCAGGGGTGCACAACCTGCGGCCCGGGGGCCACATGCGGCCCTTCATACCATTCTGTGTGGCCCCATCCATCTGGTAACAGACATGTATGTCCATGTTTTGTGGCTGCTCACCTGCATTTTTCATGTATTTCTCCCATTAGATGGGACTCCTGGAACTGTAACTAGACATTAATGGTATACACTGTGTGTTCAATCTGCCATAAATACAGTATTTCAGTTGGTAATACCCCTTTAAATTTTATTTTCGGCCCTTGACGTTGGTTCAGTCGGACAATGTGGCCCCCACCCAGAAAACGTTGTGCACCCCTGCTCTAACGGGTGATGACTTTTATTATACTGACTGTTATTTGCACCGACCATTTAGGAAAATCACAGATAAATATCATTTGCATAATAATTTGGAACATGGTGTAGTGCAGGCAGGAGAATCCAGGTTTCAGCACTAGGAGAGCAACAGGCAACAGCCTTGGCCATCTGGGGGAAAGGACTGAAGCTGAAGGGAGTGTAACAAACTGATGCTCCGAGGGCTCTGGCCAACCCCTTGGTGCTCCAGTTAGGTCAATGCAGTTTTCTCCGTAATGGAGCAACAGAGATTCAGAATAAGGGTATAATTTTTATCAGCATCATCAACCCTACAAGGCTGAATGTCTGGTTTAATAGAGCTGATCATGCCGACAGTTACTCTTTAGAGGCACCAGATTTATTATACAACCTGAGTGAATGTAATAATTCTGGCACATTTAAAGACTTCATGTCTAGATGTCTAACACATGGTAACTGTGGCCCTTGTTTTATGCCTAGTGCAGTACTTGAGGGGGCAGTGGATGACACAGAGATAGGGCTCTTTTACACGAGCAGATTCAGTCTGAGAAATCTGCAGCGTGTAGGAGAGCCAAGCCCGTTCTGGACAGAAGAGGCACGGAGCAGTAACATGATTAATAATGCTCCGTGCCTCTTCTGTCCAGAATGGGGCTTGGCTCTCCTACACGCTGCGGATTTCTCAGACTTAATCCGCTCATGTAAAAGAGCCCATACTCTCTTTGGTATTTTCTGATGGGAGTGTTCCTCTTAACAATGATTATGCCTGGAGGAGAAAACATGGATGTCAATGGAGAACAGTGAAGAGCCTACTTTCACCCAAATCATGCTGCCTTCATGCCCAAAGTCAAGGCTTTCATAATGTTTAGCCCACATTTTGAAATATATTACATTGAAGTATGGGTCAAAGATTTTTAAGTACATTACAGGAGCTGGAAACCGTGACATCGGAACGCTGAAGGTCAGCTGAACGCTGGTGAGTTGCACAGCCATAGCAATTGTTGGTTGTGCAATAGTCCTTATGTATTTACATATAATGTAACTTTAATGAAACAGAGCCATGAGAAAAATGATGGTAGATTAAAGAAGTATTTCAGATATAACAACTTATCTCCTATCCACGGGATAGATCAATGGGGGTCGGACCGCTGGGATCCCCACCAATCTTGACAACTGGAGCCTATACATTAAAATGAATGCAGCAGCTGGTCAAACATGTGCTGTGACGCTCCACTAATTCTCCATTGGACTGGAAGAAATAGCCGAACTATGCACAATCTCCAGCATCCACAACATGCTCAACCAGCAGCTCCATTCATTTTGGGGTAAGAATCTCTGTTCTCTAGATCGGTGGGGATCCCAAATATTGGACCCCACCAGTCTAATAGTTATAACCTATCCTATAGGAAATAACTTGTTATAACCAGAAGTTTATGTTTTATGAAGTTTTTAATACAACAGTTGTAAGCTACCAGATGCACTTAATATATTGGCCAGCAGATGGCAATATTTCCCAATCATTACTTCCAGCTGTGTAGCGCCGTCTTTAACCAGCAGATGGCAATATTCTTTACTTCAAGTCGTCCAAGTATTGTTTTTTATTTTACCATTGATAGGGGCCTGGTAATATATATATATATATATATATATATATATATATATATATACATACATAATGTACATAAATATATATAAATCACCTTACCCTTTTTGCGCCTGCACTCTCATCCTGGTGGTCTGCAGGCAGTGATGTATTTTTTTACTTCAATGGTGACATTTCTTTTTATATACCATGTATTTTAACAAAAAAAAACCAAAAAATACATTGGTTTTAGGGCTTATGCACACGTTGTTTTGCAGTCAGTAAAATACAGATACCGGCCTTTTGCATTCTGCATTTTGCTGGCCCCTAATAGAACAGTCCTACCTTTGTCCGTAATGCGGACAATAATAGGACATGATCTATTTTTTTGTGGAACGGGCATACGGATACGGAATGCACACAGAGTCATTTCCATTTTTTCTAGGCCCCATTAAAGTGAATGGTTCCGCATATGGGCCGCAAAAAAACGGAACAGACACGGACATAAATTTGTTTGTGTACATGAGCCCTTATGTGAAATGCTGTGGTATGTACTTTCTCTCAATATTTCTCTGTAATGGTGAACTGAGAGGTGCAGTCCGAGATCAGGTGACCAGTCCATCTCAATAGTGTTGCGGGGGCCAGAAGCAATATAATCCAAACCACATGCAGTAAAGTCTACAGCTGTATATGTGCATTACCTTTTCTGTCTCTGTCCAAGTACCATTCCTTTATGGTCCTCAACCTTCTTCAAATATTCAATACTTCTTTTAGGCCACTTTCACTCTAGCAACAGGGGTGTCATGCGCCGGAACAGCCTGCCGGATCCATGCTGCCGCTAGTGCATGTTTGCAACCGGAACTACGTTTCGTCCCTATTCACTATAATGGGGGCGGGCCGGAGTTCCGGCCAGGGCCGGCGTTAGGGGGGGCAAACAGGGCAATTGCCCAGGGCCCTCTCCAAAAGGGGCCCCCTGCTGTCTGAAAGTTAACTGGGCCGACAGTGGGAGCCTTTTTTCCTCCCCCTGCTCCCTGACTGGCACTCTGCTGCAGCGCTCTGCTGCTGTCAACCCCCCACAGATTCCGACTCTCACTGGACCTTGGTGACTGCACTGTATTAGAATCCTGCTGCCACAAACGTTTGGTGTGGGCGGAGCTATCATAGCCCCGCCCCTATCCTTTGCCTGCACTTGCTTCAGGCTGGAGGCCCAAACCAATAATAAAGGCATCTGTAAAGCTATGTCACACATTGTGGCCGTATCACAGCGACATCCCCCATAACAGTGTCCTCCACAAATCCCCCCATTACAGTGTGTCATCCACAGATCCCCATATCAGTGTCATCCACATATCCCCCCATAACAGTGCATCGTCCACAGATCTCCCCATATCAGTGTCATCCACAGATCTTCCCATATCAGTGTCATCCACAGATCCCCCCATAACAGTGACATCCACAGATCCCCCCATAACAGTCATCCACAGATCCCCCCATAACAGTGTCATCCACAGATCCCCCCCATAACAGTTTCATCCACAGATCCCCCCCATAACAGTGTCATCCACAGATCCCCCCATAACAGTCATCCACAGATCCCCCCATAACAGTGTCATCCACAGATCCCCCCATAACAGTGTCATCCACAGAATCCCCCCCATAACAGTGTCATCCACAGATCCCCCATAACAGTGTCATCCACAGATCCCCCCCCATAACAGTGTCATCCACAGATCCCCCCCATAACAGTGTCATCCACAGATCCCCCCATAACAGTGTCATCCACAGATCCCCCATAACAGTGTCATCCACGGATCCCCCCATAACAGTGTCATCCACAGATCCCCCCATAACAGTGTCATCCACAGATCCCCATAACAGTGTGTCATCCACAGATCCCCATAACAGTGTCATCCACAGATCCTCCATAACAGTGTGTCATCCACAGATCCCCATAACATTGTCATCCACAGATCCCCATAACAGTGTCATCCACAGATCCTCCATTACAGCGTGTCATCCACAGATCCTCCAAAACAGTGTCATCCACAGATCCCCCATAACAGTGTGTCATCCACAGATCCCCCATTACAGCGTGTCATCCACAGATCCCCCATTACAGCGTGTCATCCACAGATCCCCCATTACAATGTGTAATCCACAGATCCCCCATTACAGTGTCATCCACAGATCCCCATAACAGCGTGTCATCCATAGATCCCTCATTACAGTGTGTCATCCACAGATCCTCCATAACAGTGTCATCCACAGATCCACCATAACAGTGTGTCCTCCACAGATCCCCTATTACAGTGTGCATGCTCCGCATTATCTCCATTCACTGCTATGGAATTGCTAGCTATTTTCAGAACACTCATAGCATAATGGAGGATGACCATACATGCATACTGTGCTCTCCCTTCACTTCAGGGCCCAGATGAGACAATCCCTTTTTTCAGCTTGGGGTTTTATAAACTGCTCCATAAAAAAAAAAGAAGTGCCCTGGCCATTCTTCATGCGGGTTCCATGTTCAGAATTCCCTTTGAACATGGGCATTAATGAAAATCCACACCAAAACTGTGTTATAAAATGCATCCACAGATCCCCCATTACAGTGTGTCATCCACAGATTCCCCCATTACAGTGTGTCATCCACAGATTCCCCCATTACAGTGTCATCCACAGATCCCCACAACAGCGTGTCATCCATAGATCCCTCATTACAGCGTGTCATCCACAGATCCTCCATAACAGTGTCATCCACAGATCCCCATAACAGTGAGTCATCCACAGATCCCCATAACAGTGTGTCATCCACAGATCCCCCATTACAGTGTGTCATCCACAGATCCCCCATTAAAAAGTGTGTCATCCACAGGTCCCCCATAACAGTGTGTCCTCCACAGATCCCCCATTACAGTGTGTCCGCCACAGATCTCCCATAACAGTGTGTCATCCACAGATCCCTCATAACAGTGTGTCATCCACAGATCCCCCATTACAGTGTCATCCACAGATCCCCATTACAGTGTCATCCACAGATCCCCATAAGTGTCATCCACAGATCCCCATAACAGTGTGTCATCCACAGATCCCCATAACAGTGTGTCATCCACAGATCCCCCATTACAGTGTGTCATCCACAGATCCCCCATTAAAAAGTGTGTCATCCACAGATCCCCCATAACAGTGTGTCCTCCACAGATCCCCCATTACAGTGTGTCCGCCACAGATCTCCCATAACAGTGTGTCATCCACAGATCCCTCATAACAGTGTGTCATCCACAGATCCCCCATTACAGTGTCATCCACAGATCCCCATTACAGTGTCATCCACAGATCCCCATAAGTGTCATCCACAGATCCCCCATAACAGTGTGTCATCCACAGATCCCCCATAACAGTGTGTCATCCACAGATCCCCCATAACAGTGTGTCATCCACAGATCCCCCATAACAGTGTGTCATCCACAGATCCGCCATAACAGTGTGTCATCCACAGATCCCCCATTACAGTGTATCCTCCACAGATCCCCTATTACAGTGTGCATGCTCAGCATTATCTCCATTCACTGCTATGGAATTGCTAGTGATCAGCTATTTTCAGAACACTCATAGCATAATGGAGGATGACTATACATGCATACTGTGCTCTCCCTTCACTTCAGGGCCTGGATGAGACAACCCCTTTTTTTCAGCTTGGGGTTTTATAAACTGCTCCATAAAAAAAAGAAGTGCCCTGGCCATTCTTCATGCGGGTTCCATGTTCAGAATTCCCTTTGAACATGGGCATTAATGAGAATCCACACCAAAACTGTGTTATAAAATGCATCAGAAAAAAAAACTGATGCAGATTCTGCAATCAGCTGCAATGGTTGCAACCTCTGTCTGTGCATACAAAGTCCTGTCAGACTGCTGGTCCAGTATTTTAGGATTTGGGGCCACATTTTCAATGGGCAAGAGGCGGCCGGACTAAAACTGTTCACCTGCCGGAACAGCCTGCTGGAAACCCCTGCCGCTAGTGTGAAAGTAGCCTTAGAGGTTGGTTCTTAGCAAAGGTGCTTTTCTGGCATGTTTTCAATCATAGGGATGGTGTCTCCCTCAAAAGAGTTATTTTCTTTTTTTTCAGCTTGTCTGGCCAACATACCAATAGTAGCATGCACATCCTCAACCTAGGCTGAATTGAGGACGTCCTAGCCAGGGGAAAGTGGGGTCAGCCAACCACCTGGCGACAATTATTAAGGACTGACAGTTAACTATTTCCTTCCCATAGTCAACTTTTGAGACATATAGTGTATAGATAAGTCACTTCAGCCATTTGCACCAGAGAAAATATATAACATTAACTTTTAGCAATGACCATAGCATTAACCCATTAGCAGTGAACTAGTGGGTCACTGCAGAACTGATACACTATATTATCCCTGCCCTGGGATGAGGACCATGACACAGGACTCTGTGATGTTCTTTGAATCCCACCCACCTTTTCAGAACCTACATGAGGCATAACACAATGTATACATTTTTCCTGGAGCATTCCTTTAAAGGGTCAACATGGTGCTATATACTCTATAATTAATAACTAAGAGGCCATACAAATATAAAAGAAGCTTGTTTTCCCCAAGGGACTTAAAATAACATCTCAACATCTTTCAAGATTTGGAAACACTAAACAGCCAAAGCAGCCATGAAATGCTGGTACAGATCCCATTTCCCACTCTAACTGCAGTGCAGATATCTCAGGAACGTAAGGTGGCTGCCAGAAGTCTACACAATTCCTGGAATGTGTGCCATTCCTCTGGGAATGACAGAGTTAAAGAGGTGCCAGTGACCAAACATGCTGGAATTACAAGGAGTGTCTCTGCCGGTAAGGTGTCCCCCTTTCAAGCAGTTCCCTTGAAGGCAGCTATGAACATAAAAGCCGCAGACAGAGGACTGGGAGGGGTCTGAGGTATGAAAACCTGATATTTCCTATAGTAAATAAGGCTGTGTGTAATTTTAGAGAGGAGGTGCAATTATTTCTGAAAGGTTTGCAAGAGAAGGAGCATGACTCATGCTCCTTAGAGCCCCTGTGATTGGACTTCAGATGTCAGGGTTTGTATTCAAGATCCCTTGTAATAGCCATTATTCAGAGTATAAACCATGACAATAAATAAAGGGTTCTGCTGTTTATGGTCTCTTTTTGCTAGAAAGGAGATCCAAGCTGATCACAGGTTTTCCTGTTGCCGTTGTAATCTTGGCATCAAGCATCCAGCTCCTCTGCAGTATCATCACAAGGGAAATGAAGCATAACAGTGTGTGACCAAACAGCCTCTTCTTAGATGTGGTGGTCCATCAGATAAAATCTTATACATGACTATAAGTTTCATTCTAAACAATATGTGATGATCTCTATAAAGTGTTCCACTCCTTATATTTCATCACAGAAAAGAGATGCACTAGAACCTATATGCTCAAGCAATGCATAAATGGGTAGATGTCCAACTGTCCACTGATATTGTTCACTTAACGTTAACAATATGCAACCCAACAGTAAAAAAACATATGGCGACACTGGTTGTATGGACCAAATCTGGTACTAGAACAACTTTATAAATAACTTAAAGGGTTATTTTTTTCCATTACCCCATTCCAAAAGCCCCATATGGACGTCATAGAGGCATCTTCTCAGGTCCAGTTCTATAAGCCCAAAGTGAGAGCCACTTGAACTAGAAGTTCTCACTCAGAAGGTCTCATAGTGTCCATGTATTAGGCTACTTTCACACTGGCGGCAGGCCTGATCCAGCAGGTGAAGGGTGCTGCCGGATCAGGCCTGCTGCAGTGACATGTGTGGAGCCGGAACCGCGCTCCGGCCCCACACATGTCACACAGTACATACATACACATAAACATAAACATACACACACATATAGACAAACAAACACACATACATACTTACATGCTCCCGGCAGGTCTTCGGAGCGTCGGAGGGACAGGACGGCTCGCACAGGTGACGATTCCCCACAGCGCCCTCTGCTGGGCGCCTGGTGGAATCGTCATCTGTGCGTGCCGTCCTGTCCCTCCGACGCTCCGAAGACCTGCCGGGAGCATGTAAGTATGTATGTGTGTTTGTATGTCTATATGTGTGTGTATGTTTATGTGTATGTGTATGTCTGTGTCTGTATGTGTCTATGTGTAGCCGGATCCGTAATGAACTCCATTGAAAGTCAATGGAGGGCGGATCCGGTTACCATTATGGTCACACCAGACGGATCCACCCCCATTGACATGCATTGGGGGTCAGTCCGGATCCGTCTTGGTGCGGATGCCTGGACCGGAGAGCAAACCGCAGCATGCTGCGGTTTGTTCTCCGGTCTGAAGACGGAACTGAATGCTTTCAGGAGCATTCCGTTGTCTTCAGTTCAGTTTTGTCCCCATTGACAATGAATGGGGACAAAACTGAAGCGTTTTATTCCGGTATTGAGCCCCTATGACGGAACTCAATACCGGAATTTTAAAACGCTAGTGTGAAAGTAGCCTTACATGTCATAAATAGCTGACCTCTGTAAGGTCAGGCCCCCATTTGACTTTAGCATATAAATGCTCCATATACATGACCACACCTAGCGCTTAACAAGGAAAGAAAGAGAAGTGAATGGGTTTATTCATCCAATGCCACATAAAAGGTTGTGCTATCTGTAGAACTGATAAGCCACAGCCAGTGGTGAGGTCCTGTAAGGATACATAGAGTTAATGAGGATCTGTGACCATTTCATTCCACTGAAAGTGAAACAGACATGAGAACAAATATAATCTTCACTTCTTTTTATGTCTTGAACCTGATGTCTCAGCCCTGAAAACCTGAAGGCTAGATATCTTACTATCTAAGGCTACTTTCACACTAGCGTTTTTAAATTCCGGTATTGACTTCCGTCATAGGGGCTCAATACCGGAAAAAAACGCTTTAGTTTTGTCCCCATTCATTGTCAATGGGGACAAAACTGAACTGAAGACAACGGAATGCTCCTGAAAGCATTCCGTTCCGTCTTCAGACCGGAGAACAAACCGCAGCATGCTGCGGTTTGCTCTCCGGTCCAGGCATCCGCACCAAGACAGATCCGGAATGACCCCCAATGCAAGTCAATGGGGACGGATCCGTTTGGTGTGGACACACCAGTAATCCGGATCTGTCCTCGATTGATTTGCAATGGGGGGTCATTCCGGATCCGGCTACATACATAGATACATACATACAGACATACATACAGACATACATACATACATACATACTCACATACTCCAGGGACGCCGGCAGCATGTCTTCACGCGCCTCCTGCGCGCAGCTATGACGTTTCCCCACTGCGCCCAGCAGAGGGCTCTGTGGGGAATCGTCATCACTGCGCGCAGGAGGCGCGTGAAGACGTTCTGCCGGCGTCCCTGGAGTATGTGAGTATGTATGTGTGTATGTATGTATATATGTATTTCTGTGTCTTGTTGCCATGTGTGTGTTAACATGTGTGGGGCCGGAGCGCTGCTCCGGCTCCACACATGTATCAGCGGCAGTACGGATCCGTCGGCACCCTTTAGGTGCCGGATCCGTGCTGCCGCTAGTGTGAAAGTAGCCTAAGAAGGGGATCCCAGCCTAACATTTGGGATGTAAGGAACCCCTCTAAACCCTAGAAATACTACAAATGTGTTCAGCATGTTATATTAAAAAAGGTTTTCATGTTAATACAATGTTGTGCACGCTGACTTAGAAGGAACAGTGTAAGGGGGTCTGGAACCACCTAGCTTTTGTATTAAATGGCTGTGTTTTGCGCATTGTGTTCAGGATAGTGGGTCTCCCCTTCCAGGGTGGTCAGGATCCAAAGGTTAACAACCTGCCTTGTGGTGTAATGCAGTTTGTGTGATCTGACCCTTTACCTAGGATGCGGTCGGGCATGGCCAGGTTAGTGTGAATGGTCATAGCTTATAAATGTGTGTGTGAGGAATGTGGAATTATGATCTGATGCCAGCCATGATCTAATTCCAGCCATTTTCTGTCAGCTAGCAGGGGAATAAACTCCCCAGGGGGCACTGCCTCAAATGTGGCCATATGTGTACAATTCACACCTCAACCAGCCAGCACAGAGGCCAAGTCATCCTGCAGGAAATACCAGTGTGTCAGCTTATTACCCAGATCAATCAAACCCCTCAGACATCAGGGAACCGGAAGTTCATAAGGAATTATGAATTGCCGACCATCACAGGCATAAACCAGTTATATAGCTGCGACCCTGGGGTTAAGAGGGACATGCCCCTGGTCGTAGTTTGGTGGTAGGATGCCAG
The DNA here is from genome assembly GCA_900303285.1 of Rhinella marina. Taxonomy (NCBI): domain Eukaryota; kingdom Metazoa; phylum Chordata; class Amphibia; order Anura; family Bufonidae; genus Rhinella; species Rhinella marina. The sequence continues at coordinate 66,172 of ONZH01024946.1, forward strand.
GAAGAGGAGATACAGAGATCTCCCAGCAGAAACCTAATAGCGGCACCATATTTGGTCTCAACCTGTAGCCGGGACTTAGTCGCATCCATTGGTCCCAGAACCATCTCCCGGTGACCTTCTGGTCTGGAGCTATGGGCCATAATGGGTTTTTGCTACCAGGACCAGGGAGGAGGAGTGAACTCCTCCCTAAAGGAGGGAGGGAGGGGAGAGGAGTGACTGACTGCAGGTGAAAAGGCCCATACAGGCCAGAGACCAGGGTCTTTCTCTGAAGGGGATCACATCGAGTAATGTGTTTGGAGGGACCGTAAACAAACTGCTGACATCACTTCCCCCATATGACTACAGCCAAGCTTTACAGCAACAAAGGACTCTTCATAACGCAAAGAACTATTCATCCACTTGGTAACTGACTTTTACTCTGTGTAACACTGTTTGTATCATACCACCTGTATTTGCACATTTGACCATTGTATTTGTTCTCTGTGTATAACGTGTCTAATGCGCCCTTAAGGCAATTAAATATATAATTTAATCTTGTGCTATTCTTGTATCTCGATCACGAATCCGCATGTCCGTGTTTCGGCAAAGTTATACGCTACTGTGGGTTGATTTCTCACCTTATATAATCCTGTTAGCGGACTGGGCTTATATTAAATGAGGAACTGGTGACAGTCTACCAGGCTGAGAAAGCTCTGTTTCACTGGGGCAGTGAAAAGGCTCTCTCAGCTTGTCAGAGTTGTGAGCAAGTGTGGAGTTACGCCGGAATTGCGTGGACCACTGTCTATCACTCCCCTGCCTGGACAGGAGGCATCTGTGTACATTGTACCAAGCTGACCTTATCTGCTACTAAGGAGGGCGTAACGTCACATCTTGGTAACCAGTGATGGAACTGTACCGCGTAACTTCAACGTAGTTGACGTCAGGTGGGGCTGCAAGGTGCAGGATTCGTCACAGTGAGGTTGTCCCAGGTCTGGCAGGCTGTTCAGCCATGACTAGAGCGGTCGTCACACCAGAGGACCAACCTCTAAGGGAAAAGGTGATGTAGCTGATGCCATGAAAGCAGAGTTGCTCGACCTTACATTGTTACACAGTTAATACAGTTAAAAAAACACACAAGTCCATCAAGTTCAACCAAGGGATAGGAGAGGACACATATTTTACAAAAGGGAGTGAGAGCCAGATTTCTACACATTTTCATAAGTATTAAAGGGGTTGTCTGGGCTTTTACTATTGATAACCTATCCTCAGGATAGGTCATCAATATAAGATTGGCATGCACCGTCTCCTCATACAGCTGATTGGTGGGGGTGCCGGGTGTTGTAACCCTACCCATCTGATATTGATGACCTATCCTGAGTATAGGTCATCTATAGTAAAAGCCTGGACAACCCCTTTAACCACCTAACTGTTTTGCCCAGTCCAGCTCGGGCAGTGGAAAAAGTTGCTAACTGAAGGGGCGAGGGCTGCTTTAGATGCTGCTATCTCCTGAATGGTAGCATCTAGAAACATGCAACTGGTCTTGTTTTAAAGTAGGAATTCCAGGTTTTCACAGACCAAATGATTAAAGTCCAAGCAACAGAGGAGAAATCACTGTTAGAAATCGAGTCGGAATAATCACAGGTAAAACCTGCTTTTACTTTCACTTTCAGCTGCATTCACAGCATCCTGATTTCTATCAGTGATATCTTCTGCTGTACTGAACATATTGCTGTCATTCTAGTATTGTCTGAAAGCTTGGAATACATGCTGCCACTCAGGCGATAGCAGCATCTAAATCAGCCCTCCAGTTAGCTACTTTTCCCACTGCCCGAGCTGGACTCGGGCAAAACAGTTAGTTGGTTAATGTCATTTACTTTTAAGAACTTATCTAGGCCATTTTTAAAACTGTCCACTCTTCCTGCTGTGACAATTTCCTGAGGTAGACTTTTCCTCAGATTCACAGTTCTTTCAGTGAAGAAACCTTCACGCCTCTGGAGACTGAACTTTTTTCTTCTCCATACAGAGGTAATGTCCCCTTTTCTTTTAAGGGGATTTTACATGGAACAGCTTTTCAGCATAGTTTTAGTACGGCCATTTAGCATTCTCTAAAAGTGACTCTCCCAGTGTTACATCCCCTAGGACATAAACTACCGTTCAAAAGTTTGGGGTCACCCAGACAATTTTGTGTTTTCCATGAAAACTCACACTTTTATTTATCAAATGAGTTGCGAGAGTTGAGAGAATAGAAAATATAGTAAGACATTGACAAGGTTAGAAATAATGATTTTTATTTGAAATAATAATTTTCTCCTTCAAAATTTGCTTTCGTCAAAGAATGCTCCATTTGCAGCAATTACAGCATTGCAGACCTTTGGCATTCTAGCTGTTAATTTGCTGAGGTAATCTGGAGAAATTTCACCTCGTGCTTCCAGAAGCCCCTCCCACAGGTTGGATTGGCTTGATGGGCACTTTTTGCGTACCATATGGTCAAGCTGCTCCCACAACAGCTCAATGAGGTTGAGATCTGGTGACTGCGCTGGCCACTCCATTACAGATAGAATACCAGCTGCCTGCTTCTTCCCTAAATAGTTCTTGCATAATTTGGAGGTGTGCTTTTGGGTCATTGTCCTGTTGTAGGAGGAAATTGGCTCCAATCAAGCGCTGTACACAGGGTATGGCATGGCGTTGCAAAATGGAGTGATAGCCTTCCTTATTCAAAATCTCTTTTACCTTGTACAAATCTCCCACTTTACCAGCACCAAAGCAACCCCAGATCATCACATTACCTCCACCATGCTTGACAGATGGCGTCAGGCATTCTTCCAGCATCTTTTCAGTTGTTCTGCGTCTCACAAATGTTCTTCTGTGTGATCCAAACACCTCAAACTTCGATTCGTCTGTCCATAACACTTTTTTCCAGTCTTCCTCTGTCCAATGTCTGTGTTCTTTTGCCCATATTAATCTTTTCCTTTTATTAGGCAGTCTCAGATATGGCTTTTTCTTTGCCACTCTGCCCTGAAGGCCAGCATTCCGGAGTCACTTCTTCACTGTAGACGTTGACACTGGCGTTTTGAGGGTACTATTTAATGAAGCTGCCAGTTGAGGACTTGTGAGGCATCTATTTCTCAAACTAGAGACTCTAATTTACTTGTCTTGTTGCTCAGTTGTGCAGCGGGGCCTCCCACTTCTCTTTCTACTCTGGTTAGAGCCTGTTTGTGCTGTCCTCTGAAGGGAGTAGTACACACTGTTGTAGGAAATCTTCAGTTTCTTGACAATTTCTTGCATGGAATAGCCTTCATTTCTAAGAACAAGAATAGTAGTAATATGTAGATATTGCATTAAAAAACAGACGTTTGCAGCTAGAGTAGTCATTTACCACATTACCAATGTATAGACTGTATTTCGGATTAATTTAATGTTAACTTCATTAAAAAAAAACTGTGCTTTTCTTTAAAAAAATAAGGAAATTTCTAAGTGACCCTAAACTTTTGAACGGTAGTGTATGATGCACAGAGATTATTACTACTAAGATGCATAACTTTACATTTATCCACATTGAACCTCATTTGCCAAGTTGATACCCAATCACTCAGAGTATCCAAGTCAGATTGTAGTTAAATAGAAATAATAGAAATGGTACTATCAGAGGTCGCAATAACGCATAAAAATGCGTCATAGACGCGTTTTCAGGCAATTTTACTCCCTGAAAAAAGTCTAAGGCGTACCACTACGCCTTAGACTTTTCCCAGTTTTTTATCAGCGCATTGAGCGCAGTGAGCGCAGTGAATGGCACAGGCAGCACAGCAATGCTGCCTGTGCCTGAAATAACCAATAACAAAGCTCCTTACAGCAAGGAGCTTTGTTATTGGTGCACCAGAGAAATACAGATCGGGTGAGGCAGAGGAAGCCGGCGGGAGCTGGAAGGAGGAGGGGCCTGCTCCCGGGGCTGGAAGGAGAGCGGGCGCGCAGAACATGGACCCTGGGAAACAAAACAGGGCGGCTGGAGAGGTAAAGGGCCGCGGACTGATGTCACTGTTGCCTGGGAGAAGAGCTGCCTCCGGCCTGTGTCCCCCAGGTGGAGAGGGATGGGAGAGTTGTGGCAGTGAAAAGCTGTCCATCTTCAAGTGAGTGATTTTCCCCCTCCCCCAACCATGGTTCTGTCCAGTCTCCCAGTTCTCTGCCCCCCCTCCTCCTGTCGCCCACTAATAACCCAACTCTCCCCTTCTAGTGACCCTGCTCCCCCTGTCGCCCCACTAGTGACCCTGCTCCCCCTGTCGCCCCACTAGTGACCCTGCTCCCCCTGTCGCCCCACTAGTGACCCTGCTCCCCCTGTCGCCCCTCTAGTGACCCTGCTCCCCCTGTCGCCCCTCTAGTGACCCTGCTCCCCCTGTCGCCCCTCTAGTGACCCTGCTCCCCCTGTCGCCCCTCTAGTGACCCTGCTCCCCCTGTCGCCCCTCTAGTGACCCTGCTCCCCCTGTCGCCCTCTAGTGACCCTGCTCCCCCTGTCGCCCCTCTAGTGACCCTGCTCTCCCTGTCGCCCCACTAGTGACCCTGCTCCCCCTGTCGCCCCTCTAGTGACCCTGCTCCCCCTGTCGCCCTCTAGTGACCCTGCTCCCCTGTCGCCCTCTAGTGACCCTGCTCCCCCTGTCGCCCCTCTAGTGACCCTGCTCCCCCTGTCGCCCCTCTAGTGACCCTGCTCCCCCTGTCGCCCCTCTAGTGACCCTGCTCCCCTGTCGCCCCTCTAGTGACCCTGCTCCCCCTGTCGCCCCTCTAGTGACCCTGCTCCCCCTGTCGCCCCTCTAGTGACCCTGCTCCCCTGTCGCCCCACTAGTGACCCTGCTCCCCCTGTCGCCCCTCTAGTGACCCTGCTCCCCCTCCTTCTGTCACCCCACAGGGAAGCTGAACAGACTCCACCGACTACAATGGGATCCGTTCAGTTTCCATTTGCAATCTGTCTTTTTACCAGAAAAAAACTCCTGCATACAAGGCTTTTTTATCTGGTCTTTCAACAGAATCTGCAACAGAGGCTCCAAATGCAGCCTCCAACACAGATGTGAGCAAGTGCAGGCCTGCGTATTATGTATTTTAATTACCGCAGATTTCGTACTCCTCCTCGGATAAAAATACTCCTCAAAAATAGTCAGAGGAGTATTTTTACTCTTCTGAAAAAAACATAGCGCGACCTCTGGGTGCTATTAATTCCATCTTCGATATCATTTATAAATAAATTAAATTAGGGGACCCAGCACTGAACCTTGGGGATTATTTACAGTCACATAATCCTGTATATAGTCCATTAAGAGTCCCACAACAGAAGTTAAATTTACTGGTCTATAATTACCTACGAAGCACCTAGAGCCCTTGTTGAATATGGGCTTGTGCCGGTCACCTTACTAGTCCCTAGAGAATCTCTAAAACTTATAAACAGGGGCACAGCAATGACTGAACTGAGTTCTTTGAGAACTATTGGGTGTAATCCATCTGGATCCAGAGCCTTGTTCAAATTTACCTTTTTTAACTTAGATTGGACCATATCTACAGTTATCTAGTTCAGTATATTACTGGGTGTACAGATTTTATGACCTTTGTAAAGGCTAGAGCTGACAGATTTGTATTTTTAAATGCCCTTTTTTGTCACTTATTTCCCTTTTCACAGTAGATATAAGTCATGTGGGGTTTAATTTTAGCCATTTATACTTGTTACCTACCTTTAAATGTGGATTTAAAGCTCTCCCATTTATCATCTGTATTATTATGTGAGACTAGCTGCTCCCAGTCTATGCCCTGAAATGCTTCCATCAACCCAGGGCAATATGCGTTCGTAAAATTTGGTGTTTTTGCTCTCCCAGCCAGAATTTGCTTCTTATAGTTCAGGGGGTATATAATGGTCAGTATTACCTTGTGTTTCTTGAATAGTAACATTTCCAACAAGCTCTGCATTGTTAGAAAATACCAGATCCAACAGAGCATTACCCTTAGTGGGACTTTCTACAAACTGGCCCATAAAGTGGTCCTGCAGCAAGTTTAGGAATTTTCTCCCCTTTGCAGTTGAGGCAGAACCAGAGGCGTAGCTAGAGGTTCAGCACAGGGGGGGCGAAACATACTTGAGTGGGCTCCCCACTTGGCTTCCCAAACGCATGTTTCCAACTTCACAGGCACATACTACTAGTTGTGGTTATAATACTGTATTAGCAAGATGACTGTATAAACTGCTAGATCATCTATGCTGTTAAGTACAGTACAATAGACTTTCTACATACCCTAGTCTAAATACTCTACCATATAATGCAGTAAAATATAGGAGTAATAGGATTAAAAAACAACGGGACTCCTATGTTAAAGGAAACCTGTCCCCAGTTTTTACATCACTAACTAACTAACTAACTAACAGTCCCCTGCCCCCATCAGACCTCAGATCATCAGAATGTGCCCCATCAGACCTCAGATCAGCGTACTGTGCCCCCATCAGACCTCAGATCAGCGTATTGTGCCCTATCAGACCTCAGATCAGCAGAATATGCCCCCATCAGACCTCAGATCAGCCTACTGTGCTCCCATCAGACCTCAGATCAGCGTATTGTGCCCCATCAGACCTCAGATCAGCATATTGTGCCCCCATCAGACCTCAGATCAGCGTACTGTGCCCCCATCAGACCTCAGATCAGCGTATTGTGCCCCCATCAGACCTCAGATCAGCGTATTGTGCCCCATCAGACCTCAGATCAGCGTATTGTGCCCCATCAGACCTCAGATCAGCATATTGTGCCCCCATCAGACCTCAGATCAGCAGAATGTGCCCCCATCAGACCTCACATCAGCCTACTGTGCCCCCATCAGACCTCAGATCAGCGTATTGTGCCCCCACCAGACCTCAGATCAGCGTATTGTGCCCCCATTAGACCTCAGATCAGCGTATTGTGCCCCCATCAGACCTCAGACCAGCTTATTGTGCCCCATCAAACCTCAGACCAGCGTATTGTGCCCCCATCAGACCTCAGATCAGCGTATTGTGCCCCCATCAGACCTCGGATCAGCCTACTGTGCCCCCATCAGACCTCACATCAGCCTACTGTGCCCCCATCAGACCTCAGATCAGCGTATTGTGCCCCATCAGACCTCAGATCAGCATATTGTGCCCCCATCAGACCTCAGATCAGCAGAATGTGCCCCCATCAGACCTCAGATCAGCGTATTGTGCCCCCACCAGACCTCAGATCAGCGTATTGTGCCCCCATCAGACCTCAGATCAGCGTATTGTGCCCCCATCAGACCTCAGACCAGCTTATTGTGCCCCATCAGACCTCAGACCAGCGTATTGTGCCCCCATCAGACCTCAGATCAGCGTATTGTGCCCCCATCAGACCTCGGATCAGCCTACTGTGCCCCCATCAGACCTCACATCAGCCTACATCAGACCTCAGATCAGCGTACTGTGCCCCAATCAGACCTCAGATCAGCGTTTTGTGCCCCCATCAGACCTCAGATCAGCGTACTGTGTCCCCATCAGACCTCAGATCAGCGTATTGAGCCCCCATCAGACCTCAGATCAGCGTACTGTGTCCCCATCAGACCTCAGATCAGCGTATTGAGCCCCCATCAGACCTCAGATCAGCCTACTGTGCCCCCATCAGACCTCACATCAGCCTACTGTGCCCCCATCAGACCTCAGATCAGCGTACTGTGTCCCCATCAGACCTCAGATCAGCGTATTGAGCCCCCATCAGACCTCAGATCAGCGTACTGTGTCCCCATCAGACCTCAGATCAGCGTATTGAGCCCCCATCAGACCTCAGATCAGCCTACTGTGCCCCCATCAGACCTCACATCAGCCTACTGTGCCCCCATCAGACCTCACATCAGCCTACTGTGCCCCCATCAGACCTCACATCAGCCTACTGTGCCCCCATCAGACCTCAGATCAGCGTATTGTGCCCCCATCAGACCTCAGATCAGCTTAATGTGCTCCCATCAGACCTCAGATCAGCGTTTTGTGCCCCCATCAGACCTCAGATCAGCGTACTGTGTCCCCATCAGACCTCAGATCAGCGTATTGAGCCCCCATCAGACCTCAGATCAGCGTACTGTGCCCCCATCAGACCTCACATCAGCCTACTGTGCCCCCATCAGACCTCAGATCAGCATATTGTGCCCCCATCAGACCTCAGATCAGCGTATTGTGCCCCCATCAGACCTCAGATCAGCTTAATGTGCTCCCATCAGACCTCAGATCAGCGTTTTGTGCCCCCATCAGACCTCAGATCAGCGTACTGTGTCCCCATCAGACCTCAGATCAGCGTATTGAGCCCCCATCAGACCTCAGATCAGCGTACTGTGCCCCCATCAGACCTCACATCAGCCTACTGTGCCCCCATCAGACCTCAGATCAGCGTATTGTGCCCCCATCAGACCTCAGATCAGCGTTTTGTGCCCCCATCAGACCTCAGATCAGCGTACTGTGTCCCCATCAGACCTCAGATCAGCGTATTGAGCCCCATCAGACCTCAGATCAGCGTACTGTGTCCCCATCAGACCTCAGATCAGCGTATTGAGCCCCAATCAGACCTCAGATCAGCCTACTGTACCCCCATCAGACCTCACATCAGCCTACTGTGCCCCCATCAGACCTCAGATCAGCCCACTGTGCCCCCATCAGACCTCAGATCAGCGTATTGAGCCCCCATCAAACCTCAGATCAGCGTACTGTGTCCCCATCAGACCTCAGATCAGCGTATTGAGCCCCCATCAGACCTCAGATCAGCCTACTGTGCCCCCATCAGACCTCACATCAGCCTACTGTGCCCCCATCAGACCTCACATCAGTCTACTGTGCCCCCATCAGACCTCACATCAGCATATTGTGCCCCCCATCAGACCTCAGATCAGCTTAATGTGCTTCCATCAGACCTCAGATCAGCGTATTGTGCCTCCATCAGACCTCAGATCAGCGTATTGTGCCTCCATCAGACCTCAGATCAGCGTATTGTGCCCCCATCAGACCTCAGATCAGCAGACTGTGCCCCCAACAGACCTCATATCAGCCTACTGTGCCCCTATCAGACCTCAGATCAGCGTATTGTGCCCCCATCAGACCTCAGATCAGCCCACCCAGCCACATAGGTTTTTTATTTTAATCCTTTCTTACCTGTTCTGCGCTGCGGCTGCCCTCCGGTCCGCGCTCCGCTCTCTTCCCTGGCCTGCGCACACTATGACCTGACGCTGCGTGCAGCGTCAGGTCATAGTGCGCGCCGCCAGGGAAGAGAGCAGAGCGCGGACCGGAGGGCAGCCGCAGCGCAGAACAGGTAAGTAAGGTTTTTTATTTTAATCCTATGTGGCTGGGTGGGCTGATCTGAGGTCTGATGGGGGTCCCTAAATACAAGTGAGCGCTTCCATAATGGAAGCGCTCACTTGTATTCGCCTGATAGTAGGCAAGGTCATCCTTGCTGGGCCCCCCTGAGTCACTGGGCCCGGAGCCGTCGCCCCCCCCCTGCCCCCCCGGTAGCTACGCCGCAGAACCATTACCCCAGTCAATATCTGGGAAGTTAAAATCTGTCATTATGACCACTGTACCAGCCTGTGCAGACCACTTTATTTGGTTATAAAGCTGAACTTCTACCGTATCTCCTCTGTGATGTTAGGGGGGGCTTATGGGCTTGTTTAAGTTCAACATCTCAGATCCTTCTCTTCCCTGACATCTGCTGTTGGGGAAGAGTCAAGGGGCACCCCATGCACATCAGATGGTCAGTAAATCCTTCCCAAAATTGGCAGATACAGCAGACATACTTGTAATGTGTATGGCCTAATGGCCAGATTAACAGTTCTGCTGGCTGTGTTACTACTTAGACCAAAGTAGGACTGGGATTCCTTGGGCCCACCAGAATAAATTATTCTCAGAGCCCAAGCCTTATATCCTCAATAATGTTGAATAGGTTTTGAATTTTAAAAAATTATCCTTCGTGGCAGTGCTAATTGAGTGTAATTAGCACTTTGATGACGGAAAACAATGAATGGGAAAAATGGGGACGAACAATGACATAATGATCGCTCCTCTCCATACTGAGGAGGAGATCGCTGCATGTAATAGCAGCGGTCTCCTCCGCTAGCAAGCAGGTGATTGCTGGTCAGGTATGCTTCCCTCCCAACAATCGCCTGCTACATCTGCAGGTGTAATAGGACCTTTAGGCACCTTTAATAATGCAAGGTATATTATCTATCATGTACCTGCTCATTTGGGGCACTTCCTATTAAGCCATGTTACAACATGTAGGAGGCAAGCAATGTGGGAGAAATTCTAAAGAAGTATTAAGAGCAGTAATCTGTCAGAGATCAGACAAATGAACCACTCCTTCCTTCCTGCTTGCTTAGTGTGATTATTGTATTTGTCTATAGTAATCTATTTTATCTTCACACTCCATATCTCACACGTGGCGGAAAGTGGGAGTATCTGCCGGTTACCCAACTGATTTCCTCCAGTAAATAGTTTATAATTTTCATTCCAAAGTACATAGCATTGTAAAGTGTAATAAATGGTTGAGATCCTGGAATGTCTATGTGGTAGGAAGATACTGTAGTGTATAACATTCAGTGTACTAATCCCCACAGAAGTCCATTCATCTCATATGCTCTGTCCCCAAGGGGAGATAGTACCCCCCCCCAAATCCTGACAGGCCTCTGACCCAGTTAAGTCATCACTCTCTGCTCTGCACTGATGAGGGGTAATCACCTAGAAACAACTGTCTGCAGATGAGATGCTGGCTTATTTATAATCCAAGTCATGTCTCAAGGCCTATTTAAAGGTTTGAACATTGATTTATAGGATAGCTGCCTTACATGGCATTAGAGGTAGAGCTTGTTAAGAGCTCATTTGCATCCTTTTCTGTCTCATGTAGTTATGCATTCATGTTCATTAATTTTTTGGTTTTACTATCTTATATCAGTCTTTTCATTTCTCGAATACAGTCTGACACTAGAAGCACTGATTGGACAGTGTCAGACTGTGCAGGGACACATGCCCAACTGGTAACACCTATCAGGACCTTTAGTGCAAACTGCTAGTAATTCATTCACAACTTCTTTCAGGAATAATAAAGGAATGGCTGATTTGTTATTGCATGTGGAATGCACTAGTTATATGTCAGGAGAGGTTACAGGTCCTCTTTAAATCCAGTTTCTCTTTCTCTCCATCCCTCCCCCTCTCTCTCTCTCCATCCGACCCCCTCTCTACTCTGTCCCTCTCTCTCTCTATTTGACCCTGTTACGGTGACAATATCATCTATGACAGAATTGGTATTATGTGATATTTGTGCATGTTATTATATCGCCCAGCACTGAAGTGTGCCATACAATATGCACCCATGATGACAAGCCATATTGTGATATGTGATTTACCCTGAACTTTACCTTTAAGCCTGTGTTCAACGGCAGCGAGGGTATGGTAAATGTATGTGCACCATGGGTGAGATGACCAAGGCGGGAATGTACAGTGGTGACATCATGGACAGACCGTGACATTGTACTGACACTCTGGGGGAGACATATACCTTGGGTAGGATTTGATAGACTTTGCAGAGACCACACTTAAGACAAGGGGAATGGCTGGTAAATATACTGTATACTACTACCAGTGGTGTACATAGAGAAGTAAGGGCCCCATAGCAAGGATCAAACCAGGCCCCCCACACAGGACAGAAGGGTTTCCACCTAAACCCTTTTCAATGACCCTTGGCCATTTTTTCACTGCCTCATTTGCTAAAAGTTGTTCCTTTAGAGAGTAAAGTCCTGACCATGTTTTCACCCCAGTAGAAGAGGAGATGATCCCAACTGGGCCCCATAGCAGTTGCATGGTCTGCCACTATGGTAGTTACGCCCCTGACTACTACTAATAATAATAATTCTCTAAGGGTCTCACCTCTTACATACTGTCTAGACTCAAGAGTCTAACCTAGTCCAATGCTACACCACCAGGTCACACATCAGCCCAGCAGGGCAATCAGTTTCCTCCTAAACTATTCTCTGGTCCACTAACAATGATCCTCTCTAATCCCACTCAGAGCCTGACTACAACTTTGGGTTTGAGCAAAGCACCATTGTCACCAGATGCAGGTTACCATACCGAGATGACTCCATAGAGATAACCACATGGAGCCGATGATACACTTCAAGATGCACCTTATACAGAACACTGGCAGGCGCACCTTCCACACGTCATCTCACTATAGCACCCCCCCACACCCCGCTTTAGAGAAAAGTCCTATTCTTGTCCAAAAACTGAACAACAATAGGACATGTTCCATTTTTTTGAGAGGCCACAGAACAGACATACAGATGAAGACAGCACATGGTGTGCTATCCGCATCTTTTGCAGCCCTATTTAAATGAATGAGTCTGCATCTGATCCACAAAAAATGCAGATCGGATGCGGAATGAAAATACAGACATGTGCATGAGCCCTTAGGTAGTTGCAACATGCCTCTAGCCTAGGCCTTATCTTTCAGCTCCACACAGGAAACTACTGCACACTATGTGGCCTCAGCCACAGTCTGCGCTCTTCCTGGAAAACAGGTCAATATACATCCTTGACAACAGTGACACATAGTGACAGAAGACAATACTACAATACTGATTTTTACATGATATAGTGCACCCCCTGTTCTATCCTGAGAAAGATGACCCGTTCCAGAAGGAATCGTCCTTCCAAAGTTTCCTTTAGCTCCACGGAAATAGAATCATCGGATTCAGCTTCAGATTCAAATGAACGACCGTCTCTTTCCAACACCAGCACTCCACAGGCAGTTTCGGGCAAGGGACATAATAAGAAAAGATCCTCATCAAAAAATGGCGGGTGGGGAGAAAACATCAAAAAAGGATGCCGCTATCCATCATGCAACAAACCAGAGTGAGTGAACTTCTACCATCCTATCACAAGCACAAGTGGACTTATTGAAAAAGGTACTGTCTTTCTCACCAATGTGCCATTTTGATTTATATCATACTATTATAGATGTGAATCGACTGACACGAAATCTGACACTAAAAAGACATTTTTTGACCATGGGAGATCCTTTGGTAAATGCATCACAGAATGATAATATAAATGTTTTGCATATTCCCTCCAGGAAATGAGATCAGAGCAGGATACAACCTCACAATGTAATTCATCTATGTCCTTTAAAACCTTTAATAAGGACTTTTATCCCATACAATTAAGATCTCCTGCTCTGGTTTCCAGGATTTGGTTGAGATCACATCCGCACATTTTACTGTCATATCATGTATCTTTTTTTTCCGTGACTTTTTTTGATATGTCTTGAAGGAGTGGCACCTTCAGGTGTGAATGCGCTACTATCCCAGGAGTAGCATTCATGTGCACTTTTGCCCCACCTATCTATGAGGCGACCTTGATTAAGGTGGTACATATAGGTGTGCATGCTCCTCCTCTCATCGGTTGCTGATGCACAGAGGTAACTAGGAGCAGCACACTATATGTGCAGGGTCTGCGCTCCTAAACATAGATGCACAACCGCATCGGTAGCTTTAGCGTAGGACCTGCCTGAACTGAGACCACCATAGCGCTGGGTAGGTGGGCACAGATGTGTTTTGATCAAAATATATTGGATAAGTCTCAGATTTTATCATTAGAGTGAGGGCTTAGTCCATATGTTATGCATCTATTTTTATAGTGCATTATTTTCTGTGACTTTATAAATGTAGCCTTGTACATCGCACATTTTACTATCATATTGTGCAGGATGTTTTAATATTTTTTTTCAGTGACTTTTTTTTCAGAATTTGGTTGAGAAAGATTTATGTGCATTACATAAAAAAGTTAAGCCACGTAGTAACTGGGAAGAACTTACTGTTCTATGTAAAAGGAAAAACAATCCTGCATTAAAGGAACGCAATGCACTCAAGGAACTGACAAAAAGATCTGATATAATAGTAATTAAAGGGAACCTGTCACGTTGAACGTGCTGTTTGAGCTGCAGGCAGCAGGTTATAGAGCAGGAGGAGAGGAGAAGATTGATGTATAGGTTTCTGGGGAAATGATCCGGAAAACTTGTAAAATATGAATTTAAATTCCTGCTCACTCTGGGCTTTGCAGTCCAGGAGGCGGTCCTATCAGTGACTGACAGCCTTCCCTGTATGACTGTGTATACAGAGATAGCAGTCAATCACTGATAGGGCCATCTCCTGGACTTCAAAGCCCAGAGTGAGCAGGAATTTAAATTCATATTTTAAAAGTTTTCCTGATTTTCCTGAGTTTTCCCAGAAACATATATATCAGTCTGCTCAGCTCCCCTTGCTTTATAACATGCTGCCTGGAGCTAAGGCTACTTTCACACTAGCGTTCTTTTTTTTCCGGTATTGAGCTCCGTGATAGGGGCTCAATACCGGGAAAAAAAAAACGCTTCAGTTTTGCCCCCATTCATTGTCAATGGGGACAAAACTGAACTGAAGAGAAAGGAGTGCTCCTAAATGCATTCCATTCAGTTCACTTGCGTCTCCAGACCGGAGAGCAAACCACAACATGCTGCGGTTTGCTCTCCGTCCTGGGGATCCGCACCAAGACAGATCCGTCATGACCCCCAAAGCAAGTCAATGGAGACTTATCCGTTAGGTGTGACACAGTAGTAAACAGACGGATCCGTTCCAGCGATGTTAAAGATAATACAACGGGATCCGTTCATTACGGATGCAGATGGTTGTATTATCAATAACGGAAGTGTTATTGCTGAACCCTGTCGGATCCAGCAATAACGCCAGTGTGAAAGTAGCCTTATGTTGTATTTTCATGGTTTTACTTAGACCCAAGCTACATGTAGGGCTTTACAATTAATTATTTACAATTAGCCCTAAGGCTACTAATGCCCATGCTTGACATGTGCTCAAACAAATCCCCTAAAACATAACTTTTATTTTCCCTCTATTAATATATTGGACCCATTTGTTTAAAATTATCAGTGCTGCTACAATGTATTCCTCTCTCTGCCTATATACATAGTGCATATTTGATATACATCTAGGAGCTCTTATTTGTTTTCCCTAAAACAGGTTAGGTCTGTCGGTGCTGCGCGCCTGCACTCCAGACACTCTATCTCTCTCCTAGTTTTCAAACGGCTCCTCGGAGTATTTAAACATATTGTGTAACTTTGCACTGGCTAAAAACAGTTCCCACAGCTGCCCCCCGACATGTTTCGCCTGATCCCAGGCGTCTTCAGGGGTTTGGGCAGTGTCTGTGGAAGGGGGTGTGGCCGGCCTTTTTATTATCTTTCCCATCAGCATTCGATACAAAGTAACCAATTACTTCATTGGGTACTTCATCCTATAGTCGTTGTAGCAACATTCTTACCTATTATTGGATAGATGTTCCCCCCGCCCGTGTGACGCGCTCCTTTCTGTCACTCCTTAGTGCGGGTTGCGGAAGTCTCTGAACTTAGTTTCGTTTCGCGATCTTTTCTACCTTCTGCGCATGCTCAGGGACTTTAACATTCTTTTTGCTCCATAGCGCATTCCCGGATTATCAAGACTTTATTCCTCCTGCGCATGCTCCTACACTTTGTCATTTATACCTACTTTTTCTACCTCTTGTGGAATTTTGCCTTTTTACCCCTACCCAATGTTCCCTATCAACGAATGACCCCATGATAGTATATGACCATATTTTACATGTACATAATCTTCTTAATTGTATTACTATATTCATTATTTCTTTATTTGATTAAATATCACATTTCTCATTTTCTTATTTTTGTATTTTTATTTATTTTTTATTCTTTTTCTTTTTTGTGTACCCTCATTTATTTCTAATGATTCTTCCATGTTATATAGTCATATATCAGTCATTGTTACATTCCTCATACTTATTTTAGATACCCACTTAGTTCATTTTTCGATTCTTCATCATTATCTTATTTTTTATATATATTTTACATTTCACCCTTTCGTATTCCTAATATTGCCACTTATTAGGCTTTTATTTGGCCTACTTCAACTATAGTTCCTTTACCCTATTACCCTAGCCGGCCACACCCCCTTCCACAGACACTGCCCAAACCCCTGAAGATGCCTGGGATCAGGCGAAACATGTCGGGGGGCAGCTGTGGGAACTGTTTTTAGCCAGTGCAAAGTTACACAATATGTTTAAATACTCCGAGGAGCCGTTTGAAAACTAGGAGAGAGATAGAGTGTCCTAAATGTATATCAAATATGCACTATGTATATATGAAGAGAGGAATACATTGTAGCAGCACGGATAATTTTAAACAAATGGGTCCAATATATTAATAGAGGGAAAATAAAAGTTATGTTTTAGGGGATTTGTTTGCGCACATGTCAAGCATGGGCATTAGTAGCCTTAGGGCTAATTGTAAGTATTTTCATGGTAACAGTTTCCCTTTAACCACTTCAGCTCTGGGCCATTTCCCCCCTTCCTGACCAGGCCTAATTTTGCAAATCTGACATGTGTCACTTCATGTGGTAATAACTTTGGAACGCTTTTACTTATCCAAGCGATTCTGAGACTGTTTTCTCGTGACACACTGTACTTCAAGTTAATGGTAAATTAGAGTCGATAAGTTTTAATTTTATTTATAAAAAAATCCAAAAGTTAACGAAAATATGAAAAAATTCACTGTTTTCTAAATTTCAATCTCTCTGCTTTTAAGACAGATAGTGATGCCCCATAAAATCCTTTTTAATTTACATTCCCCATATGTCTACTTTACGTTGGCATCATTTTGGTAGTGTCATTTTATTTTTTTAGGACAGTAGAAGGTTTAGAATTTTAGACGCAATTTTTGCAAATTTGCAAAATCAACTTTTTTAAGGACCAGTTCAGTTCTGAAGTCAGTTTGTGGGCTTACATAATAGAAACCACCCATAAATGACCCCATTTTAGAAACTACACCCCTCAAACTATTCAAAACTGGTTTTAGAAATGTTGTTAACCCTTTAAGTATTCCACAGGAATTAAAGCAAAATAGATGTGACATTTCAAAATTTCACTCTTTTTGCAGATTTTCCATTTTAATCATTTGTTTCCTGTAACACATCAAGGGTTAACAACAAAACAAAACTCAATATTTATTACCCCGATTCTGCAGTTTGCAGAAACACCCCACATGTGGTCATAAACTGTTATTTGGGGACACGCCAGGGCTCAGAAGGGGAGGAGTAGCATCTGCATTTTCTAACATGGAATTTTTTGTCATGGTTTGTAAGAGTGATAACTTTTTAATTTTTTGTGGACTGAGCTGCGTGAGGTCTTATTTTTTGCGGGACAAGCTGTGCTTTTTATTGGTACCATTTTGGGGTACATCCGGCTTTCTGATCACTTTTTAATCTAATTTTTGGGAGGTTAACTAAAAAAAAAAAGCAGTTTAGGGGCATTTTTCTATAAATTTTTTTTTACACCGTTCACTTGATGGGGTAGATCATGTGATATTTTTGTAGAGCCAGTTGTTACGGACGCAACGATACCAAATATGTCTATTTTTTATTTATTTTTTTACGTTTTACACAATAAGTGCATTTTTAGAAGAAAAATCATGTTTTTGTGTTGCAATTTTTTAAGAGCCATTTTCTTTTTCATTTTTCAGGCTATAATCTTGTGTGGGGGCTCATTTTTTGCGGGATGAGGTGACGTTTTTATTGCTACCATTTTGGGATGCATACGACTTTTTGATTGTTTGATATTATGTTTTTTGTTAGGGGATGGGACAAAAAAAAGCTGTTTTGGCATAATTTTTCTTAGATTTTTTTTACGCAGTTCACTTGATGGGGTAGATCATGTGATATTTTTATAGAGCCGGTCGTTTCGGAAGCGGTGATACCAAATATGTCTATCGTATTTATTTATTTTTATTTGTAACTTTTTTAAATGAAATATTTTGGGGGAAATAATTTTTTTTTATATATATGTGATTTTTTTTTTTTTTATAATACTCTATTTTTTTTATTTTTTTATTTTTTTTTACACTTTGTGTCCCCCATAAGGTCATAAAAGACCTCAGGGGGACATTTAACTTCACTTTTTTTTTTTTTTTACACTTGATTTCTCCTGTAACTGGGGCTGACATAGTAGCCCCAGTTACAGGGGAAATACATCCCCAGAGAGGCTATACAGCATAATATTATGCTGTACAGCCTCATTGCAGGGCTGATCGGTTCTATGAGAGACCCGGCAGCTCCTGCTCTCTCCGGGCCCGGTGATCACGTGACTGCCGGGCCGGAACAGGAAGCCTAATAGCGCTTCCTGATCTGTATACACAGCGCTCGTTCATACAGCGATCTAGAAGGCGGGGGACCCCTGGGAACAGTCCCTGCCTTCTCTTTGGGGTACCCTGCTGTTACTGAGCAGCAAGTACCCCACTGTGCAGCTGCACGATTAGCATGCAGCTGCTATCTCTCAGAAACGTCCATTCAGAGATAGATAACCACTTCCCGGACGTTTATAGTCAACGGGCAGACGGAAAGTGGTTAAGGAGGCTGACAAAGGGGAAGCAGTTGTTATATTGGATAGTTACATGTACAGACCTTAGATTTTAAAGATATTAGGAGACACAACCACCTATGCTCCATTAAAAAGCAACCCTCCCCCCTGCAGCAGGGTTTCTCCAGTGGTGTTTTGAGTAAAAAAGAAATGGAATGTGTATATGTAGAACATCCAATCATATCTATCTTCCATTCTTTACCCAAGGTTCATAAAGGAGAGTTTCCAGCCTCCATGAGGCCAATTGTGGCAGGTATAGGACCTTATTCAGAAAAACCTTCGGAATGGGTGGACACTCTCCTTCAACCCCTGGTGCTGCTAATACTGGGATACTTAAAGGACACCAGGGCAGTTTTACAATCTTTTGCCAGCTTTGAATGGCGTCATACTTATACCTGGATCACTGCAGATGTAGTATCCTTGTATACTAATATCCCTCATAATATGGCAATTTCTGCCTTAAAATGGTTTTTGATGTCATACAGTAATTATACACTGGAGCTTCAGGATTTCATCTGTATATCAGTAGATCAGTAGATTTTTTTGCTGAAACACAATTTTTTATGTTTGATAGTAATTTTTATCTTCAAATCTCCAGTGTTTCTATGGGGGTGAAATTCTCGCCCCAATAGGCAATATCTTCATGGCCTGGTGGGAGAGTCAGTTTTTCTTTGCTTCTACTAACCCTTTTTTTTCAGGATATTAGATTGTATGGATGCTACATCGAAGACCTGCTGTTTGTGTGGTTGGGCGATGTAGTGGACATACCAATCATCAGGGAATTTTTAAATCAAAATGTTGATTTGTTGAAATTTACTTTACATCAAGATCCACAATCCATTGTCTTTCTGGATTTGTGCTTGTGTGGGGATGGTACTAATGCTACAGTGTCCTTATCGACATATACGAAAGAAACGGCAGGGAACACCACGTTACTAGCCACCTCATGCCATCCAGCACATGTGACGAGGAATATACCTGAGGGGGAAATGGTGAGAGCGCGAAGTAACTGCTCAAATAATTCCTCATTTATTCAGGAGTTAGACACAATTAGCACTAGATTGCATTCGAGATTGTATACAACAGAATCTATAAAGAGTGCAAAACAATGGGCTCTATCATTGGATAGAGACAGGTAAAATCTGATACTAAGGGAAATGCCCAAGGCCAAAGGAAGTCTGTCACTTTCACCACAAGTTATAGTGAAGAATACACAGATATTTGTAAAATAATAAAAAAAATTACCAGTGTTGAACTACGACATGGAGTGGAGTGAAGTAGTTTCAGCAGGAGTCAGGTGAGCCGCACGTAGAGCTCCGACTTTGGGGCAGAGGATAAGTCCGATCCTCTTCTGTGACCGCCCTGTGACTAAACCCATCTGGCAGTCTTACCAAGGGAACTACAGGTGCGGTCACGAAAGATGCATTTGTTGTGAACATATGTGTAACACCCTGGAGTGGTGTTACCACTCCTACACCCTGCTACTATCTTCAATGGTCTAACCCAATTGCCATTTTATGTATTCTGTCCAGGTCATCTACACTGTGCATTCCTAATCTTGTTATGCAACTGTTTATTACATGTAATGTGCCTGGTTCACAGCAGGTGACAGCGTAAATGGCAGAGCTATCCTTAAGGCCCTTTTAGACGGGCCGATAAAGTCTCCCTGAACGAGCGCCGATCAGCGACATCGGCGCTCGTTCAGGGAGCCTTTACACGGCCCGATGAATCGAGCGCCGGGCCGCACGAGTGATCGCTGTATCGCTCGTGCGGCCTGGAAGCTCCATGCTGTCAGGCGCACATCGCCTGTTTACACAGGGCGATGTGCGCCCGACAGATCGGATCTTTTGGTTTTTACAAAAGATCCAATCAGCCGACGAACGAGCGTTTTGCTCGTTCGTCGGCTGATTAGGGCCACTTTTACACGGGCCGATTATCGGCACTAGCGTTCCTAGGAACGAATTTTCGGCCGATAATCGGCCCGTGTAAAAGGACCTTTAGACAGAATGAAACTTACCATTTCATTCCCCCCTTCCCTTCCTTTGGGCAGAAGTGGCCAGTCCTGCTTCCTGCCAGAAGGGTAGGGCAGGTGTTTCCAGTTAATTCTAGTTCTAAGCTAGACAGGAGGTGTGTGAGCAGGGGCATGCTCAGGCGTGCCCACGCCAGCCAGAGCACCCTAAGCACTTCTGGTCATGAAGAAAGATGTCTGGAAGCCATAGGGGCCAGAGGAATAGTTCTTTGGACACAATAAAAGAAATTAGCAAGACGAAGAGTTCTTCGGCTGAAGATAAATTATCCTGAGTGTTAGGAGGGGAATAACAGTCGACGGCACCCCATCCAAGGATACCAGAGCAGATCAGAAGTACAGAAATCAGACTTAAAGAAGACCTTTCACCACTCCTGACATGCCTGTTTTAATAACTTCATGCATTCCCTATGTAATAACAAGTCTGGAACATCTATTCTTATGTCTGTATGTTGTGCCATTCCTTTATTATTTGCACTAGAAGTTATGAATGAATTGCTACTTGTCTTCAGTAAGGGTACAGAGGGGAGGTAACAAGTTGGAGGTGTGTACCTGCACAGTCTGAACATGGCAGCCCTCATTGGATAAAGAGTCTGTGCAGGTACACCCCCCAACTGGTTACCTCCCCTCCGGGAGTTTGCCTGCCAGTTTATGCTAAAGCCTGCTGGAACCAAGACAAAGCCTGCAAATCGTTTGGGTGCAAGTTTATTCAAGTATAGCTGCCATTGAATTTCATATCCAGGTCTGGACTCAAGTTTTTTTTTTCTTCATCCATAAATTAACCCCCTTTTTAATGCTTCGGAGCCAAAGCCTGGGGTCCCGCTGTATCCAGGTAGGAGCACCTTGACACATAAAGAGTCATTTAGGCCACACCTCGCTCCGGCCCCACACAAGTCACACAGATACACACACACAGAGACATATACACATTCAAATACACATACATACTTACATGCTCCCGGCAGGTCTCCACAGCGCAGGAGGAGCAGGACGGCGCGCGCATAGGACGATTCCCCACAGCGCCCTCTGCTGGGCGCCAGGTGCAATCGTCCTATGTGTACACCGTCCTGCGCTGTGGAGACCTGCCGGGAGCATGTAAGTATGTATGTGTATATGTCTGTGTATGTTTGAATGTGTGTAAGTATGTACAGTATGTGTGCAGGTGACGGATCCGTCATGAACTCCATTGAAAGTCAATGGAGGACGGATCCGTTCACCATTGTATGTAGAAAAAGAGACAAAAGAAAACAGCACCCCTTGTGTGATATCGCCGGGTATTTGATATATTATAAAATAAATGTCTGCTTACCGAATTTTGTTGTGAGAAGTCACAACAACTGTACGTGCTTGGCTGGTATTCTGCCCACCAGCATAGGGGGTTGCTGTACTGCTGCCTCGGTTTCCTCCTTCTCCCTCCGGGGGATATATGGATAGTTCAAGATTCAAATCACAGCCAAAAAAATGGGCTTTTTGGAAACCACTTGTTACGGCGCTGTAAGCATGGACGGCAATAAGATAAGATAAAAAGGTTTCTTCTTTATTGGTCTACGCGTTTCAAGGGCGTACAGCCCTCTTCCTCAGGACAATAAAAACAGTATAACCGCATGGTACATAGTAGGCATTGTATGCACAATTCAGGCGCGCTCGTTATTCTAAGGGTGGAGTTTTAGGGGCTGGGTGTGTTTTTGCATAATGAGCCCGTATCTCTCCATAATAGATAAAAACATTTCGAACAATTAAAACATATTTTCTTTATATGGTAATTATTGCTGTATGTCTTAATATCCTCAGATCATCTTCATATATTGATTTCTATTCCTCATATTGATGTATATATAACTCGGGTTCTCCCCGTATCGTGCTCGAGAGGAGAACCCGAGTTATATATACATCAATATGAGGAATAGAAATCAATATATGAAGATGATCTGAGGATATTAAGACATACAGCCATAATTACCATATAAAGAAAATATGTGTTAATTGTTCGAAATGTTTTTATCTATTATGGAGAGATACGGGCTCATTATGCAAAAACACACCCAGCCCCTAAAACTCCACCCTTAGAATAACGAGCGCGCCTGAATTGTGCATAAAATGCCTACTATGTACCATGCGGTTATACTGCTTTTATTGTCCTGAGGAAGAGGTCTGTACGCCCTTGAAACGCGTAGACCAATAATGAAGAAACCTTTTTATCTTATCTTATTGCCGTCCATGCTTACAGCGCCGTAACAAGTGGTTTCCAAAAAGCCCATTTTTTTGGCTGTGATTTGAATCCGTTCACCATTGTGTCACACCAAACGGATCCGTCCTCATTGACTTTCATTGGGGGTCATTCCGGATCCGACTTGGTGCGGATGCCTGGACCGGAGAGCAAACCGCAGCATGCTGCGGTTTGCTTTCCGGTCTGAAGACGGAACGGAATGCTTTTAGGAGCATTCCGTTGTCTTCAGTTCAGTTTTGTCCCAATTGACAATGAATGTGGACAAAACTGAAGCGTTCTATTCCAGTATTGAGCCCCTATGATGGAACTCAATACCGGAATTATAAAACGCTAGTGTGAAAGTAGCTTAATCTATAATCTTTTTTTTATGAAGATTTCATAATTATTAATAACTGCTGTTACTGAGGAAGAAATAACCTATGATTCATTGAGGCAACTGCTCCTTGTGTCGTATATAAGTGATGAAATCTCTTTTTTTTTAGCTAGCCCCTGGCCACGTAATGCTCGCACACATAGCGATTCAGGGAATTGCAGCTTGCCCTACAGGTGTTCATTTAGCAGGTTGGACAGCTTGTAGCCCATAGGACTATAGAATATCACTGCATCTTTACTAGAAAAAAACAAAATGAACTAAAAGTTTTTTTGTCTTGGATGATCTTGTTTATGTACCTAACATTCAATTAAACTGTACATTTTTGTGAGTCTTCTGCAGGGTTGTTATGACCCAGCATGTAAATTAAGTGCCCCGATAAGCACTGTCAAATCACTTAAAGGGGTTATCCCATGACTAATGTAAAAAATGAAAATCAGACATCATATATTACGTGACAACCTCTTTCTAACAAAGCTAGAATCAGTCCTGTACCTCACATGGATCCAGAGATCTCCCCATTCATTGCTCAGATAGATTTATATCAAGCTGTCAGCCTTAGAGGGAGTGTATTGTCTGCTGCAGCTTAGGAGGCCTGTCTTTTCCGCTGGAGCCCTGTCCCTCTCAGAAGGCAGTTGAAGGATGAAATTGAGAATGTGCGGCCATCTCAGTGAGCTTGGCAAAAAGATAAGAAAAAGGACAAACAGCAGGTGGCGCTATACAGATACATTTTTATTGAATAACTCAGTGGCTATGCTAAATTTTTAATTAAATGCAATTATAAAAATATTCAAAACTAGGTGCTTGTTTGAAAACTGTAGAATATTTTTCGTGGGACAACCACTTTAACCGACCCCGCCAGCAAACCATATCCTTGAAACGTAACTGCCAGAGAAGTAATTGGTGACATTCTTTATTTTACATTTTACCATTTTATGTATACTGTGATATGTCATGTTTTGCATGTTGTACTGCACAGGGGATTGGGAAAACTTCCTGTATACCTTCTATAGCTCTGGTTTCTCTGGTTTAGCCCATTATCGAAGTGCTCACTAGTATGCAGGAAGTGGGGGAGTGAAGTGCTACTAGCACTGGTCCTCTGCAGGTCTCCAGGTCCGCAGTGCACTGTCCTGACTGCGTACAGCATCAGGAAGTATTGTGTGCACTATGACCTGACGTTGCATGCAGTCAGGTCACAGTGCAGCTCGGGCCCCGAGAAGATCAGGAAGTGTGACTGCAAGAGAGACCGCCGAACCTGCAGAGTAGCGAGGGAGCAGAAGAGGTAAGTTAATTTATTTATTTTGGGTCTTACCTGAGGTCTGATATGGGAGTCTGACATGGAGGTCTAAAGGGTATCTGATCTGAGATCTGATATAGAGGGGTCTAACATGGAGGTCTGATGGGGGTATCATCTGAGGTTTGATATGGGGGTCTGATTTGAGGTCTGATATGGGGTTCTGATTTAAGGTCTGATATGGGGCTCTGACCCCCAATGCAAGTCAATGGGGACGGATCCGTTTGGTGTGACACACCAGTAATCCGGATCTGTCCTCCATTGACTTGCAATGGGGGGTCATTCCGGATCCGGCTACAGAGAAACATACAGACATACATACATACATAGACATACATACATACACATACATACTCACATACTCCAGCCAGGGACGCCGGCAGCATGTCTTCACGCGCCTCCTGCGCGCAGGTATGACGTTTCCCCACTGCGCCCAGCAGAGGGCGCTGTGGGGAATCGTCATCACTGCGCGCAGGAGGCGCGTGAAGACGTGCTGCCGGCGTCCCAGGCTGGAGTATGTAAGTATGTATGTGTTTGTGTGTATGTGTGTGTATGTATGTTCTCTGTGTATGTGTCAACATGTGTGGGGCCGGAGCGCTGCTCTGGCTCCACACATGTGTCAGCGGCAGTACGGATCCGTCGGCACCCTTAGGTGCCGGATCCGTGCTGCCGCTAGTGTGAAAGTAGCCTAAGATGTCTATTTGTCGAACTCTGCAGAGATAAGAGATGGCTGAAAGAAATCATCATGGCAGTTTGGTCTAAATGGAGAAGATGAGGAAAGAGAGTATCTAAATTATAGTAACATAACATTGTAACCTAATTTAAAAGGCTGAAAAAAGACATACGTCCATCCATAGTTCAGCCTGTAACCTGCAAGTTGATCCAGAGGAAGGCAAAAAACCATGTGAGATAGAAGCCAATTTTCCTCATTTTAGGGAAAAATTCCAATTAGGCAATCATAATAACTCCCTGGATAAACAACCCTTCTCCAGAAATCTGGAGGAGACGATTCACAAATAACCTATTAGACTTTATTGATACTGTCCATTGTGTATAATATTCTCAACCAAAAAGTGAATATCCACAAGTCCTTTATAAAACAAGGGAGGGCCCTCAAAGTAATCTCCTCAGGTTGGCCTTATGTTGTTCTTCTGCTTTGTGATATCATGATACAAGGTCTTTAAAATGACTGGTACCTTACATAACCCTACAGATGAATGCAACCACCACTTTTTATAACCCCCATTCATTCTAATGAAACATGTGCACCCATTTCTCCACTGAGGAGTGGGATAAGATCTGGTGTTTATCAGAGTCCATAAAGGTCTCAACTGCAAGATCTCCACTCATATAGTTGAAAAGGTTGAAAAAAGACACAGGTCTGTCCAATCCAACTGAAAATTCTGCAGGCAAAAATTCCTAGAAAGCTGTGCCCCATTGGGTAAAAGCTCTACCCAACTCCAAATATGGCATTCAGAAATAATCCCCAGATCTGTAATCCTACTGAACAATGGAAAAAAATTCCACTGAAAAAGATCATCCCCATATTTGGAACTGTTTTACACAGGAGCACTAAGAGGTAATTATTATATGCATCATTAAAACAATAGTTACGTAATTGTTACCTGAAATGAGAACAATAGACTCATCACCATGTGAGAGATGCATAGCTTGGGATCGGCTGTGACTATACAATAAAGCCTTCACACATCACAACTTGTTGCGTTGGCTCACGTTGGTAATTGTGGTCTGGAGGTTCAGACGGTGATAACTGTTTAGCAGCTCATTGTTGGCAAGCAGAAAGAAACAGTTTGTACTAGGAGACGTTACATGGGATGGGTGTGTAACTCCATGAACGCTTCACTGCAAGGATAGGCAACTCTTGCGGGACATTAACTCCTGCCAGGCGGCAATTTTGCCAAGGTAACAAAAAGTCAAGTAAATTAGAGACCGTGCAGCTCCCAGATATTTGTTTTCCATGACGTGAAACACCATTTCTGCGTTCATTTACATAATGCCATTGCAAAGATTAAAGAAAAGCTCCTGGGTAAGCCTTCTATAAGGACTGCTAGATATTGAATAATTTTGTGCTGCCTGGCCAGACCCTCATGGACAACAGCTGAAAAAGTCTCTCTTGCACTGGACAACCTAGCTCACATGTAATTTTTAATTTCTCCCGTGGGGGCACTGCAGGGAAGTTGGGCACTTGTTGCTAGATGTCACACACTGTTAGCTGTGCAACTTACACACACTAAATCAGCTCTGTGGCTCCTTCATTCTCAGGATTGGTAGAGGTCTCAGAGATTGGTCCCCACCAATTATAAATTGATGGCATATCCAACAATATTGCAGCGAGCCCTTGAAAGGCTGGTGCAGAGGATGGGAGTGGTATTGGTCCTGATGAGATGTAGAAGTGTTGTGTCACAGTATTCACCCCTAGGCTGTCACTTCCTGGGGTTCAGTGCAGTGAATAAGTGCTTTGAAGGATCACGGCAAAGATTATAGAACAGAGAACGTCATTCTCGGCAAAATGGGGTATGGTTGCTGGCAATGTGGTAGAAGATGACACTCCAAACCAGAAGTTGGCTTGCAGACAATGTCTCTCTATTGATTCCTGTCCCTACGGCTTTTCTCTGCCACCTATGGCTGTAGGTGACCACTGTATGATGCACTGTTCTGAACTGTGGTGGAGGTGTCTTAGCCTGTTTCCCCTCACCATGCAGCAGAGTCTATGGGGGGGGTCATTTATTAAGTCCGGCATTTTAGACGCCAGTCTTAATAAGCCCTTTAGCTGAACCAAAGTTCGACTGATTCACCGCCTATCGAAATGTAAGCCAGCTTCCTTGCTGGTTTAAACTTAGACCATTTTCAACGCCTAAAACAAGCATACAAAATGATGAATTAGATGGTCCTGACGGCTTGTCCCCTTTCCCTCCAACGACACGCCCACTTTTTAGACTTGTTGTGAGCAGGGAAAAGTCTCAGATTGCGGTACAAATAATCTTTGCGCCGCAATCTACACTAGAAATACACCTAAAATAGGCATATTTCTTATAGTAAATGACCCCCTGTATAGCTTGATTGAATGATCAATCTGCTGACAAAAATATGCTGTATTTTATAGAGCTTCAGTAGCCTGGGACCCTGCAGGCTTTCTGGGACAGTATTCCACCTAGATGAGCTGCCTCTGGGGTTCTCTTGGTCAGGAGGAGCGGGAGATGGATCTCAAGGTCCCTCACTCCTCACGCTCCCTTTTCTACCTTCTCTAACTGGCTCTGTCCTTTCCTTGGCAGGAAATTGGACAAGCCCACCCCTACCAAGAGAGGAAGGAATGGGATGGTAATTTCCATTCTTGTTTCCAAACACTGTCAACCATACCCCAAAGTATATAGCATAACATGATATTACATTGCATTACAAAGTATTTACAGTAGTAGTACACCCAGGTCTGGGGTTCTAAATGTTACAAGATGGAACTAACTTTTTTAAAGGGGTTGTCCATTTGGACAATTTGTTTTTGTTAGAAGGCATGGGTATATCCCTTACAAGATTATTAATGATTACCAGAGGGGTGAACAGGTTTTGACAAGAAATATCTTGGTCCCTTGCCTCCCGCTATAGTGATGGTACACCTGAGCTGGGTTAACACTATACCTTTTGGTATTTGAGCTCCATTTGGTCGGTGTCCCAATACCTAAATGGTTAGTCACCCCTTAATTACAGTAGAAATGGCATACTAATTTTATGTAATGTGATTGTATATATGAATCACTCCACTATTGCACAATTGTATTTCATTAAAATTAAATCCTGGTTCTGTCATGAAGAGCTTGCCCTGACATTGATTTACCTTAACAACCTCTAACCTGGAAATTTCAGGAATGTGACCAGTACTTTATACTTTGGCCTCATTATTTTCTTAGTTCTTCCAGTGTATGATTGCAATTTAGAAATTATCGTATTTTCTGCTGTACAAAATGGCCCAGACCATAAGACACACCTAGGTTTTTGGAGGAAGAAAATAATAATAAAAATCTTTTTCATCAGATCTCACATCAGACCCCCAATCTTCATCAGACCCTCAAACGAGACTTCCAATGTTCATCAGACCTCAGCTCAGACACCCAATCTTCATCATATCCCCAAATCAGACCCCCAATCTTGATCAGACCAGCAAACTAGACCCCCAATCTTCATCAGGCCTGAGATCAGACCACCAATTTTTATCAGATCCCCAAATCAGACCCCAAATCTTCATTAGACCCCCCCCATCTTCATCAAACCTCAGATCAGACCCCAAATCTTCATCAGACCCCCAAACTAGACCCCCAATCTTCATCAGACTCGCTCTTCCATTAGACCTCAAGTCAGAAGCCCAGTCTTGATCAGACCTCAGATCAGACCCCCTATCTTCATCAGACCCCAAATCAAACCCCCAGTCTTCATCAGACTTCGGATTCCCAATTTTCAACAGATCTTAGGTCAGACAAAAAATAAACCTATACCTCCCCTGCTCTGGATGGTGCTGCCACTCGGAAGATCCAGCATGCTCTTCCTACAGCACTTCAATTTGACCTGACTTCTTACATTGTCATCTTGTAGTGTGCGCTTACACACACACTACAGTCATGGCCAAAAGTTTTGAGAATGATACAAATATTAATTTTTACAAAGTCTACTGCTTCAGTTTTTATAATGGCAATTTGCATATACTCCAGAATGTTATAAAGAGTGATCAGCTTAACAGCAATTACTTGCAAAGTCAATATTTGCCTAGAAAATGAACTTTATCCCCCAAAACACATTTCAACATCATTGCAGCCCTGCCTTAAAAGGACCAGCTAACATCGTTTCAGTGATTGCTCCATTAACACAGGTGTGGGTGTTGATGAGGACAGGGCTGGAGATCAATCTGTTATGATTAAGTAAGAATGACACCACTGGACACTTTAAAAGGAGGCTGGTGCTTGGCATCATTGTTTCTCTTCTGTTAACCATGGTTATCTCTAAAGAAACACGTGCAGTCATCATTGCACTGCACAAAAATGGCCTAACAGGGAAGAGTATTGCAGCTAGAAAGATTGCACCTCAGTCAACAATCTATCGCATCATCAAGAACTTCAAGGAGAGAGGTTCCATTGTTGCCAAAAAGGCTCCAGGGCGCCCAAGAAAGACCAGCAAGCACCAGGACCGTCTCTTAAAAGTGTTTCAGCTGCGGGATCGGGCTACCAGCAGTGCAGAGCTTGCTCAGGAATGGCAGCAGGCAGGTGTGAGTGCATCTGCACGCACTGTGAGGCGGAGACTCTTGGAGCAAGGCCTGGTCTCAAGGAGGGCAGCAAAGAAGCCACTTCTCTCCAGAAAAAACATTGGGGACAGACTGATATTCTGCAAAAGGTACAGGGAGTGGACTGCTGAGGACTGGGGTAAAGTCATTTTCTCTGATGAATCCCCTTTTCGATTGTTTGGGACATCTGGAAAACAGCTTATTTGGAGAAGACGAGGTGAGCGCTACCACCAGTCTTGTCTCATGCCAACTGTAAAGCATCCTGAAACCATTCATGTGTGGGGTTGCTTCTCAGCCAAGGGAATCGGCTCTCTCACAGTCTTGCCTAAAAACACAGCCATGAATAAAGAATGGTACCAGAATGTCCTTCGAGAGCAACTTCTCCCAACCGTCCAAGAGCAGTTTGGCGATCAACAATGCCTTTTCCAGCATGATGGAGCACCTTGCCATAAAGCAAAGGTGATAACTAAATGGCTCAGGGAACAAAACATAGAGATTTTGGGTCCATGGCCTGGAAACTCCCCAGATCTTAATCCCATTGAGAACTTGTGGTCAATCATCAAGAGACGGGTGGACAAACAAAAACCTACAAATTCTGACAAAATGCAAGCATTGATTGTGCAAGAATGGACTGCTATCAGTCAGGATTTGGTCCAGAAGTTGATTGAGAGCATGCCAGGGAGAATTGCAGAGGTCCTGAAGAAGAAGGGTCAACACTGCAAATATTGACTTGCTGCATTAACTCATTCTAACTGTCAATATAAGCTTTTGTTACTCATAATATGATTGCAATTATATTTCTGTATGTGATAAAAACATCTGACAAACACACATAAAAACCAGAGGGCAGCAGATCATGTGAAAATAGAAGATTTGTGTCATTCTCAAAACTTTTGGCCATGACTGTACATCCTGATGCTGTACACTGTCAGGACACAGCGCAGCATGGTGCCGACAGACCAGGGAGGGGTGAGTAATGCTAGCACTTGCAGTGCTACATTCACCGCACTTCCTGTGTACTAATGAGCGTTTCCACAGTGCTCATTAGCATTCGCTTTATAAGACGCACTGCCATTTTTTCCTTACTTTTTGGGTCTTATAGACTTAAAAATACTGTAATCACAAAGATGGCCATCTTGTATTCTCCATTCTGCTGTATAATAGGTGCAGAACAACAAAAATAACATAATGGCAATCAATGGCTACCCACTGACCATAATGGGGTTCTTCGTATTTACATCAGGGAGCCTGCCATTTTACCAGACAAAATAGCACCTAATTGGGCTCCCAATGCAGATAGGAACTAACGCTGATCTCCTGGACTGCGCTCACGGGTCTTATTCTAAAAAGAAAGTGCAACAACAAACATGTGACTCATTGTGAACTCACCTATAAGATGGTGATCTCATATGTATATCTTTGGGTGTGTATGGCTCAGGCCAGACACAGCTTAACTATTTTGGCTCCAGTGGATTTTCCGTTTTTGTGTTTCTGCTCTTTACTCCTTGTCTTCCCGAATCCATAACTTTTTAATTTTTCCGTTCACATAGCCGTATAAGGGTTTGTTTTTTGCAGGATAAGTTGTACTTTCCAACCCCAAGTGGAAATGCCTGATGAAGTGGAAAGCAGGAAAAAATTCCAAATGGGGTGGAATTGGGAAAAAAAGGCAATCCCGCCACAGTTTTACATGTTTTTTTATTTACGACGTTCAATGTGCAATAAAACTGACCTGTTACTTTGATTCTACAGGTCAGTTTGAATCCGGTGATACCATATATGTATAGTTTTTCTTGCCTTTTGATACTAATAAAATAATAAAAACCTTGAAAAAAAATCTGTTTTATTTTTTCGTCGCCATATTCCGACCCCTATAATTTTTTTGTAGTTATGTGTATGGAGCTGTGTGAGCATTCATTTTTTGCAGGGCGACTTATACTTTTCATTGATACCATTCTAGGGTGTGTAGGACTTTTTTAAATCACTTTTTATTTAATTTTTGTGGGAAATAAAGCGACCAAAAACGGGTCTCATTCTCCAGGTCAGTACAATTTTGGCGATACCACATTTATATAGTTTTTCTTGTGTTCAAAAACTAGCTGTATTCTGACCCCTAGAACTTTTTTTTTTTTTTTGGGGGGGGGGGATGTGAAGCGACAAAAAATGGCAAATCGGTCATTTTGATTTATTTCTTCATTACGATCTTCGTTGTATAGGATAAATATTTTAAGATTTTTATAGTACATGCATTTTGGGATCGGGTGATATCAATAATGTCTACTTTTTATAATTTATTTATTTTTATTTTAATTATGAAGAAAGAGGGTGATTTGAATTTTTTTTTATTATTAAAACCTTTTTTTTATTACATTTTTTTACTGTTTTTATGTCACCCTAGAACTGCAATAGCATGGGTTTCTTCAGAGACCCAGGCTATAGCAGACAATGAACGTCTCCCCTGATCACCATGCTGGGGACGCACAGTCACATAGTATCCCCCCGTCTTTTACCCACCCCATTGAGGGACTTGCACTGGATCTATATGTATATATATATATATATATATATATATATATATATATATATATATGGAGAAGGGAGAGAAGGTTACCTCAATCCATGTCAGGAGAGGAAAAGAGGTGCTGGAATTCTAACAAATCCTAGAACACTCTACAATGATGCCAAGATTGTAAGCAACTTACAGTATCATGAGCCACTCTAAGTGGAGTGGTGAGATCCTCCATCCTCATGATCTCCTGTTGAGGGAAGGGAATCATTGGAGGAACCGACTGACTTCAAAAGGCTGGGATACATGCCAGTGCAGCATTAACCAGATGGCGAACCACAGAACACTGATAAGTGGAGAGTGGGATAGTAGGTAGGTTATGATTTGTAAACCTAGATCTTATGTGCCATGTTTCTGACCAGAAACCCATGAGCCTCAACAACACAGAGAAGAGACCCAAAGTAGCACAACATGAAGCTTGAGAGCATCCAGTACTACCGTGACAAGACCTTCAAATCCACCTCTTTATGACTGCTAGCAATAGACAGTGTGTATATCAAAGTGCAAGTAGATCTTGTAAGTAGATAGGGAGAGTCTCAATTCTCAATTAAGCAATTAGAATGAGGAGGGAGTTTCAGTAGGAGGTGCAAGTAGTCTATGATTGCTATACAAGGTATGGTGAGGTGTACTCAAATGCTGTTTTCAACCTAGCATATCACAAGTAGGTGTACTAGGTATTAAAATGTTTACAACTCAGTATTGTTGCTTTTTTTCAAGAGCCATTTATTTTACCCCAAGGTCAGCACCATTGTCTTGCATCTCCCTTCTGCTCTCTAATATCTTCATAATCATTACATAAGCAAACAAAACAATGGCTTGTCTACCATAAATGGGCACCGATATGCAGTTTGTAATTTTGAGAGTTAAACCCCTTAAAATTGTGAAATTGTAAGATTTTCTATCGGTAAATGTTGTGGCCAAATCCCAGCCAAGAAGGAGTTTATTGTATATTGTCCTGTCATTAGAGAGTAAAGGTTAATTGTACCCCCGCACAGTTATGTAAAGCTCAAAGTACACCCCATCATGGTGTTGGGTTTTGCCAGAAATTGGCAAGGAA
The DNA here is from genome assembly GCA_900303285.1 of Rhinella marina. Lineage (NCBI taxonomy): Eukaryota > Metazoa > Chordata > Amphibia > Anura > Bufonidae > Rhinella > Rhinella marina. The sequence goes on from ONZH01024946.1 coordinate 99,459, forward strand.
TTGGGATAATTGCACACCCTCTTGTTTGCTAATGTGGGGGCCCTGCATACAGTAGGTTTCCACTATCCTATATCAAAGGAGAGAGGACCAACCAGGTCTGGGTCTCCTCTCTCCAAGAGCCACATGGTCTGCCTCTTTGATACGTATGTCCTTGTTCTCGTTTCTAATTAAAAATTTAAAGAGAACTAGACCTGACATGTCTGTTTCAGTAAATACTTGCATTTGTAGTACCCCAGACCTGTAGTGTAACATAATATGCTATACATTTTGTACACCAGGTGGACACAGCCCCAGAGGGCCTGCAGGGTCCAAGAATACAGAAGATCTGTAAACTATAGCATATTTGTGTTAGCAGAGTGATCAAGCAATCTAGCTATGCAGACTGTGCTGCAAGGTGAGGGAGAACACGCTAAGACACCACCACCACAGTTCGGGACAGGCATAGCTAGAAGCCTGCATCATACAGTGGACACCTACAGCCACAGATGCAAGAGTACAGCTGTAGTGAAGGGATTCAGCAGAGAGACATTGTCAGCTAGCCAACTTCTGAGTGTCATCTTCTGCCACATTGCCAGCCACCAATCCCCATTATCTGGGAGGAAAAACTGCACCTTGTACAAACTGCTGCTGAATGCACTGCTATATGTTTTTTGCACTCAGTAAAGAAAGACTTTCTCTATTCCATAATGTATGCCTGGTTCCTTCACATCACTTATTCACTCCTCCAAACCCCAGGGAGCAACGGCCTGAGGGAGTACACCTAGCATCTCATCAGGGCTGCCCACTACCAATCCCATCCTCTGCACCGGCTCCTCGGCTCGATGCACTTTGTCAATGAAAAAACTAACTTGGAGCATCCTTTCTTAGAACTATATGTTGTGTCTGACCTCTGTTATTGCTCATTGAAATTTATAAATATAATGACAATGGATGTTACCATTCCCCTTGTCAAAGGGGTGTATCGCTACACAGTCTGACACTGCTTGCGCTGACACACCCCAAACTGGTAACATCTAGTTGCCAATTTGTTCATAAATTTTTAGCAGGAATAACAGATGCTCCAGAATTCTTATTATTTATAGGAAATACAAATATTTACTAAAACAAACATGTCAGGAGAGACAGTTCTATAGGCAGAAACTGTTTGTTACACTGGTAGTCCATGCCCGCTATTGGCCCACTACTCTGCTGCTCTAAATCACACAGGGCAAAGGCTTTTTCAGTAGATCTGGTGATGTACCGGATCTCACCCTGGGAATGCCAGGCGGAGGCGTCACTAATGGGCAGGCTTTACCGCTGCCCTAACCTGTAAAACAAGGCTCCGCTTAGCAGTGTAAAATTATAAACAAAACAATTGCATTGCGCAAGGCAAGGGAGGGCATCGGAGCATGAAATGCTGTGAGGCTCCATTTAGAGGGGCTGCTTGGGTGAAGAAGGGGGATATGTCCATGTTCAGCTCTGAACTCAGACAACCCCTTTAAATGAGCATGGTACCTTACTGACTGACTCCAGTGCACAAGCTTGCAGATTCTGGACCCTTTATTTCTTTGAGTTCTCCCTCCAGGGTACTTTAATATAGCAATAGATTTCTTGCCGTAAATGTTTCAGATTCTCTGTTACTCAGATATAGTCTATTGAGCAGTGGGCACATGCAGCTTATCTCTTTTTCTCAGCTAGACGCAAACTCACTAAACTAGGGGCAGACCTAAGTTCATCTCCTAGTAACACAGAAGGAACAGAGCCAGGATTGTAAATCCTGATATAACAATAAAAATAAAAAAAGGGGAATAGGGAAATAGGGAGTGTTAAGTGATAAAAGTGGCCTTTTATTTAAATAAATTAATGAACTAAGGGTAACTCAGGGTCTCCCTTCTTCATCAGACCCACACATGGTTATATGGTCTATTGTGCACCTTCTTTGGACCCTCTACATAGGCTAACTGACAAAGCAATTATTGGGAATGAACCGTGCATTCCCGATAATTCCCTGCTTATTTGCATGCAGCAATCATCTCCTTTGTATGGAGACTGGTGATCGCTACTGTGCTCATTCCCATACAGATTCACAGTTTCTGGGCAGTATTTCCCTGTTTATAGAACACTATCTGATTCCCAGAAACGATTTTTGTGTCTATATCAACAATGCAATTATCAGGAACGAGCGATCGTATAAATGTTTATTCCCAATGATCGTCCTGATTTTTTGACCTATGTAAAAGGGTCTTTCCATGGAAGCAATATACAGTGTTCCTGTGTTGTAAAGATACAGAGGAATAGCTGCAATATCCATATCACATAGGTTATAAATACAATTTGAGTAACCCTCTGTTACCCTGGACCATTCCTCTTTATTTACACAGTAGTCAAATCATGGGTTGTATCTCCTGAACTTATTTAAAGGACACCTGTTCTAGCCTTTGTGTTAATAATGGCTGGTGGGTTGGTGTCAAACCTGCCAGTGTCAATGGTCGCTGGAAAATATATATTTCCAGTCAGTCGGTTTGCAGGAAAAAGAACCTGGCATCAGCGCAGGCCCATGCAGGTCTTAATGCTGATGTGGGTGCAGTATGATGACGCTGTGCAATGCGCCAGGATATTGCTGCGGTTATTGAATGAGCATTAGCAGGGCTGAAAGTGTAACTGTCATTTTTGGTAAAAACCTTTATTGATAGTAGAGAACTAGGGCTTAGCAGCGATCTTTTTCAGAGCGCTGACTAAGGGACATCCGTCTTCCTAACAGCGCAGTGCTGCACTGACTGGGAAAAAGGGTTTGGAAACCAGCGTGCGTGAGGCACAGTGGAGGAATAACCACCTGTAATGCCAAAGGAACTTGCATGTGGTGCAGAGCAGCAGATCTGTGTGTTCAACCACTATGCAACCGCGCTGTACTGATGAGGGGCAATCACCCTGAAACAGCTGTCTGCAGATGACATACTGGCTTATTTAATAGGCTGAACGTTGACTTATAGGATAGATGCCTTACATCTGGTGGCATGGGAGGCAGAGGTTGTTAAGAGCTCATTTGCATCCCTTTCTTCTTAGAATTCCAGAGGAGCACGTATGGCCTGTAAGTCTCCTCACGCTGATTAAGGCACTATTTCCCCAAGGAGAGATAGTACCCCCCAATTCCTGCAACCACTATGAGCAGTGAGCTGCTGAGAAGAGACTGAAGGCCATTCAAAGCTACTGCCGGATCAGTGTGGGCTGAGAGGGTACCTGCCCAGAGTTGGATAGAATAGTGGCTTACTGCCCTGAGGCATACTTTGGGACCTAATCTTCAAGCTTAGCAAAGTGAACTGGTGGGAAATCAGGGACAATTGCAGCAACCCCCTGAGGAGCTGGTGTAGAGGATAGTAGTAGTGGCCCTGATGAAGTGTTCACAGTGTACTCCCTCAGGAATTTGCTCCCTGGAGGTCAGGCATTGGAAATATAATACTGAAGACTGATGCCAGAGTTACATGTAATAATGTATTTTTTACTAAGTGCAACGTAGAACTTAAAGGGAACCTGTCATCTCCGAAACACCCCCTGAACTAGAGTAAGTGGTGTATAATGTAAGTGATGCTGAATCCGAATATGTAAGTTTTATCTTCATACTCACTTCCATTCCAACGCTGTGCTCCCACAAACCTGCAGTAAAATGCATTGAGAGGACTCTTCGAGTCCTCTCCATTATGTGAGTGAGCACCGGAGTCCAGTGAGTGCATTTTACTGCTGGTTTGTGGGAGCACAACATCAGAATGGAAGTGAGTATGAAGATAAAACTTACATATTCAGATTCAGCATCACTTACATTATACAACGCTTACTCTAGTTCAGGGGGTGTTTCGGAGATGACAGGTTCCCTTTAAAGTACATACAGTAGTGGCAGACTTTAAGTGCAATTCACCTCTGGCAACAGCAAAAAATCTGAAGGCAGGTTGTATGGCTGCAATTCTGCAGTAAGGTGATCCTATCCTAGTGGTTGTTTGGTGATGGGTGGCTTGGCTGTAGTCCCTCACCTTACAGCAGTGTCTGTAGATACTGAACCTGTCTGGATGTGTCTTCTGACTATAGATGGTATGGCAGTACTACTTGGTGCAATTCTGGATTGCCCTCTAACAAATAGTACTGCACGTAAGGCCGGCCCTGGCTGTATGTGCAGTGACGCATCGGATTACTGCTATAAGTTAATTGCTTTTCAAAAGTTAAATGTTCTGATTATTATTCAAAGCATTCATTTGTTTTTGCACTGTGTATGCCACCTGGGGATGTATGGGTAACAGTTAACACTGGCAGTCTAAGCCTAGATTCCAGGGTCATGGCTTGCCCTACTCCCTGGCTAGTGGAGTCTTAACTGAGCAAAACTAGAGGCAGGACCTACATGTGTGAGCTCCTGCCAAGAGAAACCTCATCCAGGAAACACCATTCCTGAGACTGAAAAGCAGCCAGAGAACAACTTAAAGAGGTTTTCCGAGATTTTTATACTAATTGGTGGGGGTCCGACACCCGGGACCCCTCCAATCAGTATTAAATCCCTTTCTCCTGGCTCTCCCCCTACGGTGTTGCTGCATGTTTATGTATGGTTGATATGAGGCCATACCTTGCAGTATATGTGCTATACTGTATATTCTACGTATACTGCATAGAAGGAAACATACATTTTACCACTTTCATAGGTTTCATTCCAAGGACTTTAGGTACTCTTGTAAAACTCCTGAGGACACTACTGCGTGTCTGAAGCCAATGTACTTCTGCACCTTATGCTGTACTATTTCAGGGAATTTGTACTATTTCCATAACACAGTGAATCTGTCCTCAGGGCCCACATGCAGCACTGAATGTTTTGTGTCGATCTCCTCCCAAATTTTTTGACTGCGTATAGGTCTATTTTTATGGGAACTCTCCAACTCGTAAAGTGAACGATTCTCATAATAATTATACACGAGAATTATTGCCCGTGCAGATCTATCAAATATCAATGTAGACTCAAAAAAGGTAAACCTATTAAAATACTGTTATAGCAATAAAGACCTCCGGTTTAGATCAGGTTGTTAAAATTACAGCCGGATCGGAGAACCGGGTTACCGGATGAATCCCGATCCGGTGCAGCAGAGGAGGGCTGGGCCGGGAAACAGAAGGGCACAGGCCCTCCGGGCTGGTGGATGTCAGGGACAGCGGAACAAGAGAACCTGGTTCCCTGCTCCGCTGTTCACAGTGGCCGGCACACTGATGTGACATAGGCGGCGCGATGATGTCACTGCGCCGCCTGCGACGTTCCTCAGGAGCAGACCCGCCAGAAGAGGCCGGGACTGCATTGTGGGACCGCGAAGGGACCGCAAAGTATAAGCTGCCCTCCCATATTGTCTCCATATGCAGCCTTAAAACTGGCCCCTGTCTCCCTGTTACTGACCCCCAATACTGGCCCTGCCTTAACCTAATACTGGCCCCTGCCCCCCTAGTACTGGCCCTGCCTTACCTCTAACCCTGACCCCCAATACTGACCCTGCATTGACCCCTAACACAGGCCCCTGACCCCTAATACTGGCCCTGCCTGACCCCTAATACTGGCCCTGCCTGACCCCTAACCCTAGTACTGGCCCCTGACCCCTACCCTAGTACTGACCTCTAACCTTGGACCCCTAACCCTGATACTGGCCCCTGACCCCCTAGTATTGACCCCTAATACTGGCCCTGTCTTACCCCTAACCCTAGTATTGACCCCTACCCTAGTACTGACCTCTAACCCTGGACCCCTAACCCTAATACTGCCCTCCAATAGTGTCTCTAACCCTAATATTGATCGCTAACCCTAATAGTGACCCCTAATACTTTCTCTAATACTACGCCATACTGACCCCTAACCCTACTACTGGCCCCTAATCCTACTACTGACCCCTAACCCTAATACTGACCCCTAACCCTAATACTGAAACCTAAGGCTACATTCACATGACCATATGTGTTTTGCGGTCCACAAATTGCGGATCCACAAAACACGGATACTAGCCGTGTGCGTTCCACATTTTGTGGAACGCACATGCCCAGCCCTATGATAGAAATGCCTGTTCTCGTCTGCGATTGTGGTCAAGAATAGGACATACTGTAGTTCCGTTCCGTGACCCCACAAAAAATATAGAGCATGTGTCCTATTGTTGTCCGCAAAAATAGGCATTTCTATATAGGGCTGGCACTGTGCGTTCTGCAAAATGTGGAATGCATAAGGCCAGTATTTGTGTTTTGCGGATCCACAATTTGGGGACTCTAAAACACTTTCGGTCATCTGAATGTAGCTCTATGCTAATACTACGCCTAACCCTAATACTGGCCCCTAACCGCAATACTGACCTCTAACTCTAATATTGGCCCGGAACTGACCGGACTGACCGGAACCTTAACTACAACCCCCAATACCTCACATACCTCACAGTAACCATAATATATGACCGTCCACATAAATCTGTACACACTACATCTTTTATACCTCACACCTGACACATAGTATACATACAGAGTACTGATACGTCAGGTACAAGGTATAATAGATGCAGTGGGTAAACGTATATAGTATATACAGCAGTGTACTGATATGTGAGGTACAAGGTATAGTAGATGCAGTGTGTACAGATATATAGTATATACAGCGGTGTACTGATATGTGAGGTATGAGGTATAATAGATCCAGGGTGTACAGATATATAGTATATACACTGCTATATATATTTTATATATACCCACTGCATCTAGCTTGTCATGTGACCGTCAGCCAGTGACCCACTGCATTTTAGCTTTTACCGAGTATTATAATACAGCGTGTGTACGCTGTATTCAGGGGGCACACTGAAGGGGCACTAAACACAAAGGGGCACATATAAGAGGCACAATACATAAAGGGGTCACATATAAGAGGCACTTTTTATAAGGGGCACCAAGCATGTGGCACTAGCATTAGGGGCACTGGGTGGTGGCACTATAAACAGAGGGCACAGGGCATATGACACTATATACAGAGGGCACAAAGCATGTAGCACTATGCACAGAGGGCACAGAGCATGTGGCACTAAATAAAGAGGGCACCGTGTGTGTGGCACTATATAAAGAGGGCACAGAGCATGTGGCACTGTATACAGAGGGTACAGAGCATATGGCACTATATACATAGGGCACAGAGTATGTGGCACTATATACAGGGGGCATATAGCACTATATACAGAGGCACTATAGAGCATGTGGCACTATATACAGAGGGCACAGGGCATGTAGCACTATATACAGAGGGCACAGGGCATATGGCACTGTATACAGAGGGCACAGAGTATGTGGCACTATATACAGAGGGCACAGAGTATGTGGCACTACTATTGGGAGCCCTGTGTGTAGCACTAATGCTGCTGTTATATTTAGGGCACAGCATGTGGCACTAAGATAAGTTTGTGTCAGTATGCAGGGTGCCAATGTGTTGGTAAAGCGTGAAGCTGAAGAGATCTTCTCAGCAAAATCTGCAGAGCTGAATTGTGGACGGGAGAAGCCATCATGGTGGCCTGAGCCAGATGGAGAAGAACTCAGGAGGAGACATCATCTGTAAGTCGCTAAATGGAAATGATTATTCTGCTACTGACTGTGTATGATGAGTGTTGTAGTGTAGTGTGGCAAGGGCTGACCTGACTACTCAGATGGTATCTGTACTGAACTTTTAAAATCTGGTGATGTATTTATGTAGACAACTTGGTTCTGGTGGTGTATTTATGTAGAGAACTTGGTTCTGGTGATGTATTCATGTAGAGAACTTGGTTCTGGTGCTGTATTTATGTAGAGAACTTGGTTCTGGTGCTGTATTTATGTAGAGAATTTGGTTCTGTGCTGTATTTATGTAGAGAACTTGGTTCTGGTGCTGTATTTATGTAGAGAACTTGGTTCTGGTGCTTTATTTATGTAGAGAACTTGGTTCTGGTGCTGTATTTATGTAGAGAACTCGGTTCTGGTGCTGTATTTATGTAAAGAACTTGGTTCTGGTGCTGTATTTATGTAGAGAATTTGGTTCTGTGCTGTATTTATGTAGAGAACTTGGTTCTGTGCTGTATTTATGTAGAGAACTTGGTTCTGGTGCTGTATTTATGTAGAGAACTTGGTTCTGGTGCTGTATTTATGTAGAGAACTTGGTTCTGGTGCTGTATTTATGTAGAGAACTTGGTTCTGGTGCTGTCATTAGAGGTGTGGGCCAGCGCTTTACAAAAACTCGCAGCGCTGGTAGTTTAGCTCCTTAGGCTTTTTAAAAGTTTTGTGGTATGTGTATATATGGTGTATTTATGTATGTGTACCATGTATATAGTGCATGTATATGTAAACACGTGTCGTGACACCGCGTGTCCGCCGTTGAGTAGGGAACCTGTTGTTAAAAATTTGAATCCCACCCCTGAATAAAGGTTTACTGAGAGAACATAATCTTGATTTTCACAGGTAACACTAGAATATCCACGCAGAGGTCCAGCACCCTGCACCGTCGCTATTCAGCTGTTCTGCATTATTTCAGTGCCGAAACCACATTACACCATCCACTGTGAACACAGGTGGTTACTGCAGCGATCTTCCCACTGAAGTGAATGGGAGCAGGACTGCAGTTATCAGCCCTGTTCACTACACAATGGACGGATCTATGTATTTCTAACATGACTTGCAGAACTGAAGCTACTAAAGAACAGCTGACTGGTAAGGTATTGAACTTCCACAGATCAGATATTGACAGCCTAGCTTGAGCATAGGCCCTCAATCTAAAAGTACCAGAAAACCACTTTAAAGTGTAACTGCCATTTCACTACCAAAAATGAAATTCCTAACATATGTGATGCTGAAAGGCAGATATTCATGAAACTGTATTTTTCAGTTATTTTACCTTTCTGATGTCTGTATTCAGCCCTTAGCAACCCTGAAATGTGCCTCTATTTCAGCATCTTCCTAAAAATCAGGATAGGTCATCAATATCAGATCGGCGGGGGTCCGACACCTGGCACCCCTGCAGATCAGCTGTTTGAAGAGGAAGCGCGCGCCGTACCAGCGCTGCCTCCTCTTCACTGTTTACATGCTGGCCATAACGGGGGTAGTGGTGAGTAGGTGTAATTACACCTAACCACCCCATTCATTTCTATGGGAAGAATCGCTTCCATAGACTTGTATGGAAAACCCCTTTAATGTGACCTTCTACCATCCACCACTGATGAGTAGGCGGTTATCAGGAAGGAACGCTTTGGTTTAATGTATATGGCCACCTTAACAAGGAAATGTGTGAATAAACATTTCCCTCAGTTCAGCTATTGTCCTGAAAATCTGCTGATGAGGAAACTGAACTTCCCCTTTAAGTGATGTCAGACGGTAATGTATGTGAACACCCTTGTGGGTGGCTATCAGCTCCAATACTCTATATTGCTAGAGCCCCAGCTGTGTCATAACATCTGGATGTGTCACGCTGTTATGCTGTTGTATATATTGTTTCTCGGTTACTATGACATTGAGCGTCTATATGATCTGCAGAAACTAGTAAGCTATCTATATCCTCTGAAGGCTCTTATCTTTCCACTAAGATTTACTATTGTCACGTACACACACTGCTATTAGATTTGATTATTTCAGGTGTTTCTGAGCTATTTTGGTCATCTACACAAATAATCATATGTAATATGCATAAAATAACATGGCTGCAGTGACGTACATGGAAGAGAGAGGGCCCCATAGCAAAAATCAAAATGGACTGCCATTGTGGTGCCTGGTTTTGCCACACAGGACCTACAGAAGACTCTGATGTACCTCCCATCTATGTCCTTTCGAACGACACTTGGACTAATCCTCCACTCTGTGTTTTGCCAGGAAGGCAGTTCTTCTAGGGAGGCCTACAAAAGGTCTTACAAGGCACTGCCACCATGGGCCCTTGGGTGACAATATTATAATACAGTATATTAGGCACAGTAGCTCACAAAGTTAACACTAGTACCTTGTGACATTCAGGTCCTCATTTGGTGTAACTACAGTGATAGCAGACACAGTATGTGCTATGGGCCCCAGAGGATCCACTCAAGTGAAGAATTGTTGTTCCTTTTTGTGAGGAAAACATAATGTTGCTTTTTGCTGTCCTCTTCTGCTATGTGGGTTCTCTGTTGTGTATATTTTCTGATACAGGACTATTATCCATTCAGCGCAATTTGATTCCAGGACACTATCAGCATAGAGAAGATATGTTCTCCCTGTGTTTGTGTGGGGATCTTCAGAGTTTCTCAGTTTTCTTCCACACCCAAACTACATCTGTAAGTTAACTGGTCTTTATCAAATTTGGCCTAGTATGCATGTGTCTGACATCTCCTGGAGACATAGACCATCATGAGTAATTACAGAATGTACAGGCGCCATGTCATGTGTTGCTTGAATAGTGACAAATTAAAAAAAATAAAAATTGCTTAAGAATGTCCTTCTCATCTGTTCTAAATCAATGACTCACTTTGTTCCAATAAGACAATCTCTGTTCATATTCACTATCGAGGACATAATCCTATGTGTGGACATTAAAGAAGGGGTCCCATTGGACAAAGCAAACAACCACAAACACATCTTGCTCTAGTGGACTCCACTCAGGGGGATGATTATAGGATGTGTAGAGATGGCAGTCTGGACTCTGATGTCTGAGGGTTTCCAAAGAGCCCTCTGCCACATAAGAAGACACCAGTATTATATATCTTAAGCTTAGTTGGAAGTCCTGTAAAAGATTTTGCACGGGGGCCCAGGGACTTCACAATGCTTCTCAAGCCACCTATCACACGTTTGACCATTCATTTGGCTACAGAGTAAATCCCACTTCCCCAATGACATCAGCTGATCACCAGAAGTTTCAAAGGCGGGACCTACAGTAATCATCTGATAGCCGGGCCTGTTTATAAAAACAGATAGTCCTGAAGACCCATCCAATAGCATCATTCTGCCAGAATACAGAAGTAGAAGTGAGTAATATATTGTTGCATTCATATGCATTTCCAACTCCACCCAAAACCATTTGTTTTGGTTTTGGGTGGAGATATATACGTAAAGTGGGAGCAAAGTCATGAGTTTATTCCTCAGCACTGCAGACTGCCTATAGTTGCAGGATACAGACATGGATTTCTTGTCAAGAACTACAAAAGGGTCCTTTTGTGGTGGGTTGTTGGAGTGGTTAATACTAATATACTTCAGCGCTGGGGTCCTGCATTTGAATTTAATTCGGATAACATCTGCATGTGCAGAGTGCTGAAGGGGAGGGCACATGGCAGAGAGGATAGGAATGGTGGTTGTGGCCATGAAATGGGTAGAGGCACTCACAGTTTACAGTGGCAGTCCTCACTTTGGCACTCCCTGTGTTATGCACAGCGAATGGAGGGCACAACTTTTCTTCCCTTGGGACATAGTAACATAGTTTATAAGGCCGAAAAAAGACATCTGTCCATCCAGTTTGGCCTGTTATACTGCAAATTGATCCAGAGGAAGGCAAAAAAAACCCTGTGAGGTAGAAGCCAATTTTCCCCACTTTAGGGGAAAAAAAATTCCTTCCCGACTCCAATCAGGCATCAGAATAACTCCCTAGATCAACGACCCATCTCTAGTAACTGTAACCTGTAATATTATTACACTCCAGAAATACATCCAGGCCCCTCTTGAACTCTTTTAGTGAACTTACCATCACCACCTCCTCAGGCAGAGAGTTCCATAGTCTCACTGCTCTTACTGTAAAGAATCCTCTTCTATGTTTGTGTACAAACCTTCTTTCCTCCAGACGCAGAGGATGTCCCCTCGTCACAGTCCTGGGGATAAATAGATCATGGGAGAGATATCTGTACTGACCCCTGATATATTTATACATAGTTATTACATCTCACCTCAGTCGTCTTTTTTCTAAAGTGAATAACCCCAATTTTGGTACTGTAGTCCACCCATTCCGGTTATTACTTTAGTTGCCCTCCTCTGAACCCTCTCCAGCTCTGCTATGTCTGCCTTTTTCACAGGAGCCCAGATCTGTACACAGTACTCCATGTGCGGTCTGACTAGTGATTTGTAAAGTGGCAGGACTATGTTCTCATCACGGGCATCTATGCCTCTTTTGATACAACCTATTATCTTATTGGCCTTGGCAGCAGCTGTCTGACACTGGTTTCTACAGCTTAGTTTGCTGTTCACTAAAATTCCTAGGTCCTTTTTCATGTCAGTGTTACCCAGTGTTTTACCATTTAGTATGTACTGGTGACTTGCATTATTCCTTCCCATATGCATAACCTTACATTTGTCAGTGTTAAACCTCATCTGTCACTTCTCTGCCCAAGCCTTCAGTCTATCCAGATCCATCTGTAGCAGTGCACTGTCCTCTTCTGTGGTAATTACTTTACACAGTTTAGTGTCATCTGCAAAAATTGATATTTTACTGTGCAAGTCTTCTACGAGATCATTAATAAATATATTGAAGAGAATAGGGCCCAGTACTGACCCCTGTGGTACACCTTCAGGTTTATACTTTTTACTATTTATATAATTGAAGAACATTTTAGGGTTAGTTTTACTCTTTTTGTCAATTAATCTCTTGGCCTCTAGTTTGGCTGTTTTTATTTGTCTTTTACATATTCTATTTTTTTCCTTATAGTTATTGATTATTATCAATGCTTCCTCGCTCTCCTCCTGTTTTAGTGATTTAAATGCTTTCTGTTTGTCATTTATTGCTTTCTTTACAGTTCTGTTTATCCACATTGGTTTTTCTTGTTTCTTAACCTTTTATTCCGATAAGGTATGTACCTCTCACAATTAGATATTAGGATGCTTTTAAAAATCTCCCATTTTGTGGCTGTATTTTTATTTTTGAGGACTTTGTCCCAGTTAGTTAGGCCTATGGCCTCTCTTAGTTGGCTAAATTTAGCTTTTTTGAAGTTTGGTATTTTTGTTCCTCCCTGAAGAAACACTCTTTTGATTGACAATTTGAAGGTTATTATATTATGGTCACTATTTCCCTAGTGTCCCCCAATCTGTACATCTGTCGTTCTGTCAGGTCCAGGGGCGTTGCTAGTTTCTCAAAAGATCCGGGTCCCAAGCCCCAATGAATATGGCCCAATTCTCTATGTTGACCCTCGCTCCACCCTTGCTATACAGCAGCACATACCTCACATCCAGGGCCTCCAGGTGACGTCTCCTCTGATGTAGATCTTCTCTGTCATCATCTTCTCCATTCGGCCTGGACAACTTCTCTCAGCCGTCTCACCTCTGCAGAGTGTGAAACACAGACATCTTATCTTCTTCACATTTATATCATCATCCCCCAACCTGGAGTCCCCACAGTCTTATCCTGATGCTCGCTGTGCCCCCCAAAACCTCCAAATACTTTCCTGGAGAAATAATAGTGCCCCCCATAGTAATTGTCCTACCAGTAGTAATTCCCTCATTAGTAACACTGCACCCTACAGTGACCCCAGCACTGATAATGCTCCCCAAGATTGTCCCCATTAGTAGAAGAGTCCTCCAATATTAATAATGCCCTCACAGAGCTCCCAGTAGTAATAAAGCTCCCTATTGTTCCCCCAGTGGTTCTCAAGCTCTCTACAGACCCTTCAGTAGTAATAAGGCCCCCTATTGTTCCCCCAGTGGTAATCGAGCTCTCTACAGACCCCTTAGTAGTAATAAGGCCCCCATAGTGCTCTTAGTAGAAATAAGGCGGATCTATAAGTCCCTCCTATAGAGCCCCCAGTAGTAAAAAGAACGCTTAATTTCCCCTGGATTTATAATACCCCTACAGTGCCCCCAGTATTTATATAGCTCCCCCTACTGTTATAATGCTTGCCCTGAAGTACCCGCTGTAGTTGTATTCCTCCCTTTAGTGTCCTCAGAAATTATAATTCTGTACTTTTGGTCCAGCCGCATCTCAGCAGGGTTTGCCATGCTGCAGCCAGATCCATGGTCCGCCCCCCATTACAGTGAATGGGGCCGGAGCGTAGTTCCGGCCCCACACGTGCACCTGCAGCAGCACGGATCCGGCGGGCTGTTCACCCACTGGAACAGCCTGCCGGAGTCCCCTGCCGCAGGTGTGAAAGTACCCTAACAGAACCCTGTCCAAGTCAGCTCCAAACCACAGTCCCATGATAACATCCCTCCCTTCTGCCCTAACATACAGTAACATAGTAACATAGTTTGTAAGGCCGGAAAAATACATCTGTCCATCCAGTTCAGCCTGTTTTCCTACAAGTTGATCCAGAGGAAGGCAAAAAAACCCCTGTGAGGTAGAAGCCAATTTTCCTCACTTTAGGGGAAAAAATTCCTTCCCGACTCCAATCAGGCAATCAGAATAACTCCCTGGATCAACGACCCCTCTCTAGTAACTATAACCTGTAATATTATTACCCTCCAGAAATACATCCAGGCCCCTCTTGAACTCTTTTAGTGAACTTACCATCACCACCTCCTCAGGCAGAGAGTTCCACAGTCTCACTGCTCTTACCGTAAAGAATCCTCTTCTATGTTTGTGTACAAACCTTCTTTCCTCCAGACGCAGAGGATGTCCCCTCGTCACAGTCACAGTCCTCGGGATAAATAGATGATGGGAGAGATCTCTGTACTGACCCCTGATATATTTATACATAGTTATTAGATCTCCCCTCAGTCGTCTTTTTTCTAAAGTGAATAACCCTAATTTTGATAATCTTTCTGGGTACTGTAGTCCACCCATTTCAGTTATTACTTTAGTTGCCCTCCTCTAAACCCTCTCCAGCTCTGCTATGTCTGCCTTGTTCACAGGAGCCCAGAACTGTACACAGTACTCCATGTGTGGTCTGACTAGTGATTTGTAAAGTGGCAGGACTATGTTCTCATCACGGGCATCTATGCCCCTTTTGATGCAACCCATTATCTTATTGGCTTTGGCAGCAGCTGTCTGGCACTGGCTTCTACAGCTTAGTTTGCTGTTCACTAAAATTCCTAGGTCCTTTTCCATGTCAGAGTTACCCAATGCTTTACCATTTAGTATGTACTGGTGACTTGCATTATTCCTTCCTATATGCATAACCTTACATTTGTCAGTGTTAAACCTCATCTGCCACTTTTCTGACCAAGCCTCCAGTCTATCCAGATCCTGCTGTAGCAGTGCACTGTCCTCCTCTGTGTTAATTACTTTACACAGTTTAGTGTCATCTGCAAAAATTGATATTTTACTATGCAAACCTTCTACAAGATCATTAATAAATATATTGAAGAGAATAGGACCCAATACAGACCCCTGTGGTACCCCACTAGTGACAGTGACCCAATCTGAGTATCTACCGTTAATAACCACCCTCTGTTTTCTATCACTGAGCCAGTTACTTACCCACATACAGACATTTTCTCCCAGGCCAAGCATTCTCATTTTGTATACTAACCTTTTATGTGGTACCATGTCAAACGCTTTGGAGAAGTCCAAATATACGACATCCATTGAGTCGCCACGGTCAAGTCTAGAACTTACCTCCTCATAGAAACTGATTAAATTGGTTTGACATGACGGATCCCTCATGAAGCCATGCTGATATGGAGTTATTTGCTTATTTTCACTGAGGTACTCCAAGATAGCATCTCTCAGAAAACCTTCAAACAGTTTACCCACAACAGAAGTTAAACTTACCGGCCTATAGTTTCCGGGCTCTGTTTTTGGACCCTTTTTGAATATTGCCACCACATTTGCTATGCGCCAATCCTGTGGAACACTCCCCGTCAGTATAGAGTCCTTAAATATCAGAAATAAGGGTCTGTCGTGATACGTGGGTGTATGCCATCCGGTCCTGGTGATTTGTCTATTTTAATATTTTTAAGACGTTGCTATACCTCTTCCTGGGTCAGAGAGGACACTTTTAAAGGGGAATTTACTTTTATACTCTGCATTTCATCTGACAGTTTATTTTCCTCAGTGAATACAGTGGAGAAAAAGTTATTTAGTAGCTTCGCTTTCTCCTCATCGCTCTCTGCAACTCCCCCCTCATTACTCTGTAAGGGGCCGACACCTTCAGGTTTATACTTTTTAGTATTTATATAATTGAAGAACATTATTGAAATTGAATAACCACAACTCCCAGCATCCCTCTGCTTCCCCCTTCACTTACCTCTTCTGATGTAGCAGAGCTCACTGCAGCTTCTTCCCCACAATTCTCCTCTTCAGTTTAGAAGACAGGGGTTGAAAAAGACCTGCGATGATGTCACAGTCATGTGACCAGTTCAGGATTGGACGGCACTGTTCACATGACCTATGATGTCATCACAGGTCCTACATATCTTGCAGTAGGTTAGATTCAATTGTACTGCCGTCCTGAGGACGGCAATACAATTGTATCTGTCTAACAGGCAAGACATTCGGGGCCTGGGAGAAAACATCAGGGGCCCAGGCCCCGAATGTTTTAGCCTAGCAACGCCCCTGGTCAGGTCTATTGGTTAATACTAAGTCCAGTATGGCCATCCTTCTAGTCGGGTCATGAATCAGTTGGGAAAGGTAATTGTCTTTGGTTATTGCCAAGAACCTGTTTCCTTTATGAGATATACAGGTTTCAGTTTCCCAGTCTATATCTGGGTAGTTGAAGTCCCCCATAATAACAACGTCATTATGTTCTGCCACCTTACCTATTTCGTTTAGAAGTAGATTTTCTGTGGACTCTGGTATATTAGGTGGTTTGTAATAAACTCCTATTAGTATTTTTTTATTGTTTTTGCCTCCATTTATTTCTACCCACAGTGACTCCACATGTTCATGTCCCTCACTTATATCTTACCGGAGTGCGGGCTTTAGACAGGACTTTACATAAAGCCAGACCCCTCCCCCTCTCCGGTTTTGGCGATCCTTTCTAAACAGACTGTAACCCTGTACATTAACTGCCCAGTCATTGCTATCCTTGACTATCTGGGGCTCCTGCCTGATGGTATTTGGGGTGCCCTTGGTGTTATGTGGTTGCCTCTCTTTCTGAACTATTTGCAACCCTTCCACAGACATGGAGTTCTGTTCTTGTTAACCCTATCTGCAGTTCCCGGGCTGAGGGATGCAGAATTTAGAAAGGTTCTTTGGACCTGGCCCTTGCCTGCAAGAGCTTGCACATGTAGGTCTTTTCTGTAGCTCTGCTCCACTCAGACTAACTAACCAGGGAGCGGACCAAGTCCACCACCCTTACAACCTAACCAGGTCTGCCAGTATTAACTATATACTGCCTTTATATTGCATAAAGAAATAAATGCTCTAACAATAAATCACAACTTTTAACACAGCAACATTAAATTAACCCTTTTAGTAGTAATTAATCCTTTGCAGTAGTCCTCTGGGGCAGAAGTTGGATTATTCTCTCGCTGAGATGTAATTTGACAGGGGCCCTATAACAAACTCTGCAATGGGGAACATGTGCTTCAAGTTACCTATGTGCATATGGCTACAACCATGCTTACAGTTGCCCAACCGTACAGTAGTGAGGTGTGTGATGTATTCCATCTTGCGCCCATATAATAAGATAGCCTCCTCATCTAGTATTATAACATGATGAGATGTAGTAGTAGCATGCTTCTGTCTACCAGTCAATCATTGCTCATTGTATTACAGTCAGTCATCTCCATTTCTCCGTTTGACATGCGGTCATACAATGGAGTCTCAGTCTTCCGTTTTGTACATGACACTATCACACAGTTGTGTTATGATGCCCTTTATGCCTCCGTTACTGCATGTGACATAGTCACACTACTATGTTATATTCTGGTATACAACACACTGGGCTATATTACATTATTATACCGTCACCTGCCTCCCTTACCGGACATGACATGGTCACTTTATTGTGTCATATTATATTTCAAACACAGTCTTGTAGAGTATATACCGGATATATATTTTAAGTTTTAGGATTCCTTTACATAGCCCTATGAAGAGCCATAATGACCGCCAATAAAACAAGTAGATCAGCATTTGTTTAAACAGCCTTTATGGGAGAGCGATTAATTACTACGATCAATATTCCCCCATGAAAGATCGACAGAATCAGACGACACATGAGCGCTTTCAAAATTATCGGCTAATTGGTGAGGTGAGCTGGTGAGCTGTATTTTTTAGAGCACTGTGTGCCATTAAATATGGAAGAGGACACTATCTGTGGTATTTGGTACTAGTATTTTCAGGGCTACTGTTTCTGCAGTATAGTATTGGGAAGCACAGCGGCATAGTATTGGGGTTGGCAGGATGGGGTGGTCAGAAGGTGGGAGGATGATGGAAAAGTAGAAAACTAAAATGTCTTATTGTTAAAAACTGCAGAGACGAGATTACAAAAGAAATCATCATGGTGGTCTGGTCCGAATGGAGAAGATGAGGAAAGAGAATATCTACATCAGAGGAGATGTCACTGGATGTAAGAGGTATGGGGCGCTGTATTATACTGGATGTAAGAGGTATGTGGTTCTGTATTACCCTGTTTTTTAGTGCTGTATATAATGTTTTCCAAGTATGTCTTTAACAGTAGGGCTGGAGGGAAGGGAATAGGTTGAGAATTTGTCATGGGGGGCGCTGTGTCAGTTTTTTGCCTCAGGCAGCAAAAAGGCTAAGTGCACCCCTGCCCCTTGCCCCAAAGCACTGAGGGAAGGTGTGCCCAATGTGTGCCATCAATGTGTGATTAACAGGGGTTTGAATGCCCCTCCCACCCATCTCAGTGCTAGCCAGTGAGATGTGGCCCCTTCTCTGCTGTTGTATATGCAGCAATGCATGCCAGGGACACGCAATACAACGCACGTATAGGGACATACAATACAACCAATCCTGTGTTCATATAATAGTGCCGTACAATGGCTAAATAATACCTCCATACAGTGTCCAAATAGTACTATAAAGTGTCCATATAACACTCTCATGTATTTCCCACAGAATTCTGCAATTCAGTTATTTAAAAAAATAAATGTAAAAACCATACAATACCTAAATGCTATTCCCATACAGAATTCACATACCACTGCATACACAACCCACATAATATCCAAATCCAGTCCACTCCTCTGGGAAATGGCCCCCTAACTGTACTGGATGATCCAACTCAGTCGTTCTGATCCCCAATAATCACTAATTGATTGAATAGGAATTCCTGGAAAACCCCTGGGTGCCAGAGACAGGGCTACAGGAGGCTGGGAATCCCGGGATGTCTGACAGCTGCTCACACAAATTTAGACTTGTACAACATTTTTAAAACCTTAAAGGAAACTCGAGGTTAAGATGGAACCCTATACATTAGGGCAGGTTACTGTCGCTGTGTATTTTCTGTGATCGTTTCCAAGCAGTCTGAATTGCAAAGGACAGGAATCTGACGTCAGAAAGTGCAGATGTTTCACACCTTCTCCATCAGCAGAGGGGTGTAGTCAAGTGTCGCCTACAGGCATAAGGAAGAGTCAGACTGTAGGAGGGAAAGTTAACACTTTCCTTCCATCCAGACGGCCGCCTCTATATATAACCTACAGACAGGGCACTCTCAGAAAAGTTATAGACAGCCACTGCTTAACACTGAACGTACAGCTCAAGCGCTATAAAGGTAGGTTTTATTGTACTGTATGATACGGTTATATAGAATACGATGTAGATACTGCCATGTATGTCTTAGGTACAGTTACATTAGGAACTTTGCTCAAAGCTATCATTCTAATATATCATTATCATTGTGTATATATGGATCAATTTTATTAATTGTTTTCTAAAAGAATTATTTGATTAATTACAGCAAAATTCCAATGGTCTGGAAAGTTATGTAATGCCATACCATAGGAATCCCGAATTTAGATAATAATAATAATTTCTATTTATTGAGCACTTTACAATTAGATCTATCTACCTATATCCCAAAAATGAGGCAGCACTCCAAAAATTGGTGAAATGGGTGAGGACCCTTTATTCCTTAGGCAACGTTTCTGCCCACTCTATGAGGCTTGACAAAGGCCTCATAGAGTGGGCAGAAACTTTGCCTAAGGAATAAAGGGTCCTCACCCATTTCACCAATTTTCGGAGTGCTGCCTCATTTTTCGGCTATATATTGTCAGTTGATGTGATTACCAGTACATCCTTGAGGATTTTTGCACCCGTCTACTTCCAATTAACTGTGCTGCTGTTATTTTTTATTGTCTATCTATCTATCTATCTATCTATATCTCTCTCTCTCTCTCTCTCTCTCTCAATTATATCTGTCTGTGGCTCGCCAGCCCATAGGGGAGGTGTGGGGGTAGAGAGGATGCGAGTCGGGGTTGGAAATAAGGGTGGTTGTAGTCATCATGGTGGCTAATCTCACTCCAGCACTCCCTGAACCGCATGTGCAGTAAAAAGAGGGGCACATCCTTTTCTTCCCCTCGGGGCACATGCACACCCTGGACTTTGGGGTCTCCTGCCAGGTGATGCCTGGGGTAACCATGGTGTTAGATGAATGGGTAGTGGGGTGCAATTCAGGAGAACAGCGGAGGTCAGACGGACATGGAGTCCTACAATTTTACTGTAATTTAGCCGGCCTTGTCATTGGTCTCCATATTGGTCCAGCCTCCACAGTTCTCCTGCCTTGCACCCCACTACCCATTCATCTAACATCAAGTGCAACCCAGCCACCATCAGACAGGAGACTCCAAAATCCAGGGTGTGCCCCAAGGGGAGGAAAAGGATGTGCCCCTCTATTCAATGTACACACAGCCCAGGGAGTGCTGAAGCAGAATTGTCCATTGTCTCCAACCCAACACCTTCCCCGTTAGGCCGGCGTGCCACAGATAGATCGACATGAGATGAATAGATCCTGTAGATGATTAACAGATAGATACAATATTTATACATCATTCTATAAGCAATTAGGAGGAAATTGCTGAATTTAGTACAATTTCTAATGTGCTACTTTCTTTTTCCTTTTAGGATTCCGACTGCTCAATAGAGGAAAAATAAAAACACAATGTCCCAAGTGATCCCAAACCATGTTCTACGAGTTGGACAGACAGTCTGTATGGCACCTACAGATGACACTAATAGCTTCAGACAAGTTGTTCATCCAAAAGGGATCTCAATTAACTCTAAATGTTCCTACTACACCTCAGAGAGCTATGTTGGACAGATGACATCACAAGTAAATGGTCACAGGTTGGCTGAAACCATTCCTTATCATGGACAAGAATCTGTGAAGGTCCCCCAGCCTTTGTTAGGAAATAGTGGTATTAAATCAGCGAATGTAAAGAAACCATCAGAGGCTGAGGTCTGCAATGGAGGAGACCCTTTATCCCCATCACTGGACATTTCTATAGACAATCTGAACCAACTGATTTTGCAGCTGGATCCAACTTTCCAACCCTTGCCTGTCAACACTGACTTGAATAAGAAAAAACGTGACCCTTCGCCTTGTAGACCAGTGACTACCAAGATCACCAGTCCTCCAGGTAAGAAAATGACAAGGTAAGGGTAAATAGCGAGAACTATGCTGAATATTGGTTTCCATTGAGTAAGACAAATAATCTCTTCTACCAAATACTGTAGAATGTGCCCCTGAACCTAACAATACAATGCCAGTGTTGTAGAAACCCTTATTATGAAACTTTCCAAGACTTGACTATAGAACCATAGTAAAACTGATGCTTAAGGTGCTGGTATACATAGTAAATTCGTCCAAACATGCTAATTTCAGCAAGAACAGGTGTTTGACAGCACATTCATGCTCAGCCCAGCCGAGCTGATCGTTTCTGTGAGAATCAGGAGAAATAGCTGTTGGCTGAACAAGTGCTGGACCAACAGCTATTGAAGGAGTATGAGCACCTGTAGTGTCAGATAGAGGAACACATACTGGCACATCAAGAGATTTAGTGAAACCATACATATCCAAGAGTTAAAATGTACAACCCAGGCCAAAACACACACTGGTAGCTCTCGCAAAGTGTTTGCAATCCTATCTCAGTCAACAAACACTGATCAAATTTATGCATGCTTTAGATAAGGAGAGCCCAGAAGGGAGATCTGCACTTTTTTGTTTTGTGCACATTGTAATGGACCCCCCTTGAGATGCCACCACTGAATTATACATTTTATGTGGCTTCAGAAAAATGTTTTAATTTTATGTCCACTACTAGCCTAGTGCCAGACTCAACAAACAAATTATACAGCCTCCCGAGGGCTTGGCAGCAAATATGAGCAGAGGAGCAGTACTGACTTGTATTTGTGATCGTCATGAAATGTGATGCCTGCAAGGCTTGCTGCTTCTGATTAAATCAGACCAGCCCAGTGAGGCAGCATAAAATATTTGCCTTTATGTCAAGATCCTCAAGAGAGCCATTATATTCCAGGTTTATGCCTGCAGGAGAGGGAGTGGTCTGCGATGTCAAAGGATATGTAGACAATATGTCTATGATGTGTATGATTAGTGTCATGAGCTTGCATGTTTACCTAAAGAAGGCTAGATTTGGAGCTTGTACAATGAAAACATTGCAGTCAAGATTGTAGGGATTTTGTAATAAATTCATTCTAGACTCCGAATGTTTCCCTTAAAATACAAAGTTGTTCTCAAGAACTTCCACCCTATGACTAGAGTAAGTTGACTCAAAAAAAATTGTAATACTAGTTGAGAGCGAGCGGAGCCATGTAAATAAGATTATAGTTGATCCTACTGATGATCATGAGGCAACTGGAAATTCCTACTTGGTCCTTTTCTTTTGTTGTAGCAACTGAGAAAATGAAGGAAAAAATCCTTAAACACAAGACAGGAAGAGGTAGCATCAGACAATGTCCAGAAAATAACATATTGTTTTGTTGTTTTTTTTTTTTTCTTAGAGACAAAGTGTATTGGAGTAAATCCACCAAGAGTGGTTTGTCATCAAGAAAATATACAAAGATCTTCCAGTCCTACCCCAAGAGTTGAGGGCATCTTGATCGCTCGTGGAACGGAATCAGAAAACATCAGCCCCAGTGGAAGCCTTATTTTCAGTGAGCCACGGTCACATACATCTCATGACCATTATCAACACCCATCAAATACAGGATTCTACCAAGCCACAGAGACCATTGCCATTCCACGTCAAAGGTCAAATCAGCAAAATCAGTTTACATCTACATCATATGGCTCAGATAACACATACCATACAAGACCATCATTCTGCACCAGGGAGTCCTCCAACTTGTCTACCAGCCCTGGGTCAGACACCAGTTATATTTTGGGAAGGTGAGCAGCATACAGTACTTGAATGATAATGCTTAATGTATTGAATTGTATTTCATTAGATAAACATTTTGACTCCCCTTGCCCCACCAGTGACTGTTCCAGTATCATATTTCATATTCTTAAATATGTTTTTCTCTTTGTTTAAACAGCACCCACTCTCTCCAGTATGATGATACTGATGGTCACTTCAATTCAAGGTTGTCAGAAAGTTCTTTTGGTTCTCAAGGTTCGTTTTCTAATTTAAATAGTCCTGTGATCCTGTCACCGGCCACACCTATAAATCACTTTGACCACAAAGGCAGTTTTGGCCATTTCAAGACATCTCAAAGTTCTACAAAGACCCATGCCAACAGTTGCCCACCATCTGTCAACAACTCCACTATGGACATCCCTATCCTTCTTGTCAATGGGTGTCAGTTCCCAGAAAATGAGGACATCTCTCCAAAATCTTTTAGACAGTTGTCGGGTGGACACAAGCAAAGAATATCTTTAGGTTTCAATAAAACCTCATCAGAATCCTCAATCCCAACATGTACAGATGGTAAGTGACACATTCTCTATTCTTGTTGATGCTCCAACCGCTAATAGTTGAGATTCCTGTATTTTTATGTTTTTATTCATTACATAGGTATAAAAAAGGATGGACAGCCTGGCATGAAGTTTGTTATGGACACATCCAAGCAATGGTTTAAACCCAACTTGACAAGAGACCAAGGTACATTAAGCTGAGGAATTATCACATCTTCTGCATTTATGGTTTAAAAAGTTGAAGTACATTACTGCAAGAATATTTTTAGTTCTGCATTTTCATAAAGAATTCCAAGGGAAAAGGAAGTGAATAATGCAAAGAAAGCAGAATTCTACTTTCTGATGCTCTACACCAAGGCTATTTTTGTGAACGGAGGGGTCCATGACTAACTCTTTCGCAGTAAATGTCAACTGGAGTTGTGAAAAAAGCCACAAACTGTGACAAACTTCACACCAAGTCAATTGGTTATGCCCAAACGTTAACTAGAATTATGATGCCCATTACATTTGTCATTATTTGATCAATTTATGTCCCCACCTAAGAATGCAGGGCTATCATTGAGGCCAGCAATATGTTTGGAGACCAGTACCACTTATTCAAGCTGTATCATCTTGTAGGCCTAAATTTGATTTAATACCAAACAGAAGGCTATTATTCAGAACGGTTTATGAATATATGATAAACTAGACTTGACAGGTTGAACAAGATGTCTATTCATTGAATGTGTGAAGCACCTACTGGTGTCACGGTAGCAGATCTATTGCCATAGATGGCAGAAAGACCTAGAAATGGTTAATGGAATCTAATCTTAGACTTTCTTTCATTTAATGACAGCCATTGAGTTACTGAAAGACAAAGAGCCTGGGACATTCATCATTCGAGACAGCACCTCCTACCGTGGATGCTTTGGTTTAGCTGTGAAGGTTCCAGGAATGCCATTAAACACAGGTTGGTTTACTGCAATGTGTAAGTTATTTAAGGTAGTCTCACTATTCTATCAATTTGATTTAATCAATGGGAATTCTTTAGTGATGTCACCAAACTTTAAGTTTCTTAAATTAGGCCAATCGGTTGACCATTTATGACAATGTTACTTATAGATCCAATAATAATATATTCTTAATATATCTTTGTAAATCTGCATTTCTCTAATACAGAGTGCAAAATTCACTGACTAGAAAAAATGCTAAAGGCAGTCTCCAACCACTAAAGAATTTTTAAGAAGAGCATAGAATGCTAGAAAATAATATTTTAAAAAAATGTTATTCTCTGTGGGACTGCCAGAGATAGCCCACTACACTGCTTGGTTATCTCCTGCAGGTCCATAAAGAACATCAGCGGGCATGTGCAACCTGTTGCTCTATTCATACAGGGCACGGAATCCCCTTTCCGAATGGTCGGACCCTCTCAGTTAGATACATATGCTCTATCCTGCGAATAAGGGATACATTTCTAACTTGGCACAACTTTAAGTGATACAATTCTGGCTGCATGCAGCCTCCACTAGAGGGGCTTATGAGTTACTGTTTCAAGGTTTAACTCAGTAATAATGCAGTCAGTATTCAAAAAGTTTCTCAGCTCCCTCTAGTGGTGGCTGGAATTTAGTTTTTAATTTTTTGTTAACTATGCAAGGGATTTGGCGATGGATTTGGCGATTTGCATCAGAAAAACAGAACTGACTGCCAATATAAGATTTCTGATTATTATTATTATGAGTATTCTACTGGCTTATTGGTGCTTTATCTAAACTTATAGCTGCACATTCTAGTAGCAATTTCACTTTGAAGTCTATACAAAGATTCTATTGTATTTTGAACTGACGTATCAGAACAAGTAATTTGAGTGGGATCTGTGCAGGTACAGTCAGATAACATTAGTCATTCCACAGCTACAATGGTCTTTGGCAAAATGTCTTCATTATATCCTGCATGTGACTCACGATGTCTCACCCATTCATGGAAATTAGTCCAGTCCATATAGTGGCTGCCAAGGGCACCGGTATCATAGAAGTAGGAATCAAAGAAAAACTCACACCAGCCCAGCCGATGAGTGGTTACACTTTGATGCACGGACCAGGTTCCAACAACCACAGTACTCCAACAACAGAAATACAGAACTTAAAGGTTATAACCATAACAACTGTCTTTGCAGTATGCCACTGGAGTAATTTTTAACTATCTGAAAATAAAGAAGTTATAGTTTTAACCCTCGAGTGCTGGATTCCTGTTGTTGAAGATCATAGGAGTAAACCTAGAGGCCAAAGGTGTAACTTGAAGCTCCTGGGCCTCAGTGGAAAATCTGTAAGAGGTCCTCCACTACCATGTGTCATTTACAATACTAGTGTCTTCTTGTGTGGCAGGCAGAAGGGCCTTCAGGCCCCATCAGGCACCAGAACACAACCTTTATAGCTATGGCTCAGCTTTAGGCTTCTGTGGAGCCCATAAAGTGTAAGAGTCTACTTCAAGTTAGACCTTCCTACAGACATTATAATATTAGTGCATTATCGCATAACAAGAGTGAAACTGGTCCAATGGCCCCACCATCCATACATTCACCAACTGAATCAAAGATGGCGCAAACAGGCAGCAGCTCCTACTGTTTCAGGACCTGAACTATGAGGGCTCCATTTTGTTTTGGATTTAACTCCTCTTTCCTAAAGCAATATCTGCACTCTCAACAGGTGATGTGACTAATGAACTTGTCCGACATTTTCTTATTGAATCGTCTTCAAAGGGCGTCCACGTCAAAGGAGCCTCAGAGGAACCATATTTTGGTAAGTATGAATGTGACCTGTCCTTACAGTACACAGTATTGATGTAGACCATCTGTCTGAACATGCATAATGTTTAATTATAGGCAGTCTCTCTGCATTGGTATATCAGCACACCATCACCCCCTTATCATTACCATGCAAGCTGCTCATTCCATTCAGAGGTATGTACTAATTACCGTTTATGCTAATATGAATTATATTTGCATTTTCAAAATTATTCAATACTATGATGACTCATTTGTTGCTAATTTAAAAGAGTTGCATGAGATTAAAAAAACATGGCGGCTTTCTTCCAAAAACAATGCCACACAAGTACAGTACATAGGGTGTGTGTGCTATTGCAGCTAAGCCTGTTCAGACCAACTATTAGTATTGGGGAACAAGAGAGGTATCTGAATGTAAGATCTTAACTGATGAAAGTAAAGATCAGTCACCATGCATTTTCTTCACGCAGCTCAAAATGATTGTGACAGCAGCCCAGATTCTTCTCCTGAACGTGCTTGTGAATTCAAGAATTCAGCAGGTGAGTCGCAGTGACCAGGGTAATCATCCTCTAATTCATAGAACCAGATATTTTCGGTACTCCTATAGCGGTGAACATTCTGGAGATAGGTGTGACGCATGCATTGCATGCTCGCCTTCACTTCAGGGGCCCTTTTCTGGAGATAGGAGCAGGTCCCAGAGGTGGGTGCTGCACATATCTGACATTTATGGCATAGCCTGGCTAAAATGGTTAAACCACTTAAACCACTTTGAGAAGCATTGATGAACAAGATTGTTTTAATCCATAGGCAAGCTACTGTATGTCCATATCTAGTGCTTCCCAATTTCAAGACTAGCACCAAAGGAATGTGGTTTTCATGTTTATGGGCACCATCAGTTATCATAAGTCAAGTAATAGAAGGTTCTTTGGAGGGTTCTTTGGCTGTTTGGAAAATGTAAGACTCTCACCTAATGTCAATAGGCTCCTAAAAAGTAACCTAATGGTTGTATTCCCTCCAGCATGCAACGTCTTGTATCTGAACTCGATCAGCACAGAGACCCTAACAGGATCCAGCGCTATCCAGAAAGCTGTGACTACCACTCTTGAAAGGGCAAATGACATTGTCCCAACCATCGTGAACTTCAAAGCCTCAGACCAAGGAGTCACTTTGACTGATGTTCAGCGCAAGTAAGGATCTCACTAATTCACTGATTCACTGATTCTGCTGTTATTGTCCAGACTGACAAAGCTCTTTACTTTCTCTTTTCAGAGTATTTTTCAGACGTCACTATCCTTCGTCAACCCTCAGCTTTTGCAGTGTGGATCCCGAGCACAGGAAGTAAGTGATTAAAAAAAACCCTATGTATATAATGTAACATGTAATAATGAATACATGAAATAGTGAGGACCATATATGTCGATCAGTATTCAAAAAGGCAGCAGGAGGACTCTATTCAGATTTGCACCATGGCTTCCATTTATAACAGAAGGTGCAGAGCAGCGCACTAATAGTCCCAATGGATTCCATCCATTCACAATGAGGTTCTATGGGGTTCGGTCATTGTGTCCATGATTTTGTCAATAAGAATAGTGCTGCATGAGTTACATCAAATTTGCCGAAATTTGCAAAGGAGGCTCCAAACGGACCCTTGTTTTTAGTCTTTAGTCTAGTACTATCAGTTCGCCAAGCAGTGCTGGCCTGCGCTCATGTGCCAGATCAAGGTGTGTGAAGATGCTCGGCAAAGCAGTGGGTTAACACTTGTGCCTCTATTCCTGTAACATAGTAAGGAAACAAAAAATGAGCTGACTCCTATGTCTATGCCATTCTGTGCTATACAGTGCATACATAATACCGCCCTACTGTGCACAAGTAGTACAGTTATACAGTACCCAAATAAAACCACTATATAGTGCACAACTAACAGCACTGAATGATAAACCATACAGTATGTAGTTAATACATCTAGTGGAACTTAAGATCTATAACCTCTCCTAACATGTATGTTTTAGCAACTACTTGCATTCCCCATGTAATAACAATCCTGGAGCAACTATTCTTATGACTCTGTGGTGTGGCATTCCCTTATTATTCCTGCTAGAAGTTATGAACAAATTACTAGCAGTTTGCAATGAAGGTCCAGATGGGTGTTACTAGTTGGACATTATCCAATCAGTGTTGGGCAGGGACACGCCCCCCAACTGGTAACACCCATCTGGGCCTTAATTGCAAACTGCTAGTAATTCGTTTATAACTTCTAGCAGGAATAATAAAGGAATGCCACATCACAGAGTCATAAGAATAGATGCTCCAGACTTGTTATTGTAAGGGGGATTCAAGTAGATGCTAATACAATAATGTCAAGAGAGGTTACAGGTCCTCCTTAAAATCAGTATTCGATGCTTTCACAAATTCCTAGAGAGGGACTCAATATTTCAACACTTGACTCCTGCAGGAAATTACATTGGCACATATCTATCTGCTTTGTCATAAAAGAAACTTCAGCTGGATAAGTGCTGAAAACCTCAGGAGGTCTCCAGTATTAGGGACAAATAATTACTGGGTAAACAAACCTGCTTCTAAGAAGGGAGTCTTTGTGATACTTAAGGAGTGGTGCTGATGGACATGGATAGCTGAGATATGGGTCACTGATGGGGTATGAGGCAATGGTATGTGGCAAGAGTTGGATGACGGTTTTGAAATGAGCAACATTATTTGCGTTAAAAAAACTGAACCTAGAGGTATAATTACGATGATGGGGTAAGCAGCTCTGCGTTGTAATCTGAGGAACTTGCTGGGGCATGGTAAGGGTGGAGTCCACCACATCACACTATATTAAACAAAGAATAGCTGGAAGGCAAGTGAATGAACAAGCTATGAGTAATACCACCGCCAGACTGTGCGCTGAACACACTCCCTGCCCCACGTCCCCATTCCATTACGTTATGTCACCCAAGTTATGACACATGGGGCACAGCATGACAGTGGAAACGGGAATACCGCCATTCCACAGACGTAGAAAAAAATGACATGCACTGTCAGCAATTTCTTAGTGTCATCTGTCCCTGAGAAAACCGGATGACAATCAATATGGCTACCATAACGGCCTTGAATGGCATATTTGCCTAGTTACGTGCAGTGGTGCGCCCCTCTTTAGTATCACTGCATTAAATTAAATTTGTCTTTCAGATCTCTAAAGGTTTCCATACATATTAGATAAAAATTGTCCAGACTTGCGATTGACCTCAATTTTAGGTCTATGGAGGTTTTTCCGATGATCCATAAACTGAAAATGTTGGGGGAAGGTCATTAGGATAAGCCACTGCCGGAAGTGCCAGGTAGTGGGACTCTCCTCATTGACATAAACATGCACTCTTGGCTGGGCTGAGTTTGCATATTAATGGTGGAGTTGGGATGAAAGATGGCTAGGCCTCCTTAAAGGGGTTGTCCAGCTTAGACTTTTTTAAATTTCAACCCCAGCCTGCTGTACCTGTGGAATAAAACATGCTCACCTGCTCGGACAGGTTCACATGAGCCACGTCAGCCAATGACTGGTCCAGACTTTGTTTCAGTGCATGTAACTCCATCCAATTGAAAGTTTACAGGATGGGGACTGGAAGAGAAGGGAGAAGGGAGCTGGAACAGAGCGGCAGGGAGCATGTGAGCATGTTTTTTCCCCACTGGGATTCATATTTTAAAGTTTTATTTAAAAAAGCTGGACACCCCCAAAGTTAGATTTGTGGAGATCTGAAAGGTGCTATAAGTTTGTTCTTTTACATATGTTCATCCTTTCAGCTGATGTAAGGACAGAACATACACTATATACGATCCAACTCTATGTACATATTGCGTCCATGTAGAATCCATTAAAGAGGTTTCTGCGATGCTCTCCCTTGCCCTGTGCTGTATCACATAGGGCATGGGCTGTTTGTTTACATTCTTACACTGCTAGGCGGATGCTTCTGCCTAGCAGTGTTCCTGGTGATGTCACGGCACTAATGGGTTGGCTTTAGCTCTGCCCTAGGCTGTTTTACAGGCTAGGGCAGTGCTAAAGGACTGTCCATTATGGCTGGTGACATCACCTGGCTCACTGCTAGGTGAAAGCCTCTGCCTAGCATACTGTGAGAAAGCCTGGTACGTCACCGGATATGAAGAAAAAGCCCTTGCCCTGTACTATGCAATGCTCTAATGCTCCATTCAGAGGGGCTAGAATGGTGAAGAAGGGGTTATGTCCGGTTTCAGCTCTGAACCCGGACAACCCCTTTAAATTAAAAAAAGCCCTGAGAGCTTCATCTAAAATGGAAAATACCTTTAGAAGAATTATTTTAGTAGGAGTTCGCCATGTTTTATCTGCATAGGTTGTCAATCCTTAAATTTCTCTATATTTCTTGTGTATCAGTCAGAGCTCCAGTTTTTAGATGCACAGATCCTCTCTACAGCCAAGTGGTTTTACATGATGTCATTCTTCCTAACTGACAGTAGAGGGAGCTATTTGACCTGTCATACTTACATATATGTGTGTTTATTTCAGGTGGCAGAAACAGTGCAGGCCTTCCAGGTAAGACATTGTGCGAATTAGGCTGCAGAACCTTTCTCTTGCGTGACAACTAGACAGGCAATGAAAATAGCTTAGGATTGAGTTGGACTGTTTTGGTAATTTGTTTTTCAATATAGACTGGAGTTGACTTGTGGGACAAATATGAGCAACTAACCGCATGACAAGATTTAGACAATACAAGCTACAGAGATCATCATGTATAAATTTTGGAGGAGGGGCAATCGATTCTCAGCGTGCACGTAACATGATACGGGATTCATGGCCTACACACTGTTTGTGCGGGTTTCTCAGATCCTCTAAGACTAAAGGGGAACCCCAGATACCTCCTGACTGATACCTCCTGACTGATACCTCCTGACTGATACCTGCTGACTGATACCTGCTGACTGATACCTGCTGACTGATACCTCCTGACTGATAGCCCCTGATACCTCCTGACACCTCCTGACTGATAGCCCCTGACTTTCATATAGCGTAGTACAACTGAGCAGATCCCCTTTCAGGTGCTGACCTTGCTGCTATATTTCCCTATTACGATGCTATCTTTCCTCATGATTGTTCTTAATGTTATTACTTAATGAAGCGCTTATTTAAAATTTCAAGAAAAAGTAAAAAAAAAAAAAAAAAAACATGCAAAGGCATTGTTCCTGAATGAAAAGATCCTTCTTTCTAATGTTGGACAACCCCTTTATACACACAGTATTTGTCCTTTGGGAATATCTGTCCCTTCTGTTTTGTATTCTTTCTGACAACTCTCATTTCTATTTTAGGATTTTTGTTTTTGTGGCTAAGAATCCAACGGATCCTTCAGACAACGTCTGCCATGTGTTTGCTGAGTATGACACCATTCAACCTGCCTCACCACTGATTAGTTATCTGACAAACTTGATACACCAGCAGGAGAGGGTGTAATTCCTGCCTCCTCCACCAGAGGTGTTGCCATTACTCATATCCAGGGCTATTCATATATTACTCAAGGACTGAAAAATATGGTATCCAAAACTTTGTGGATACTGGACCTGGCCTGCTGATCTTCAGGACTACTCATCCATAGTTGATAGTCTATGAACTTTTATAATATCGTTACTTATGGTCGCGTATAGTGGAAGCTATCATACAGGGAGTGAACCAACAGTCCTACAGTTTGGAAGTTGGAGATATCACTTTCTGTTTTATGGCAATGTGATGGGACTGGTTTGTGAGCCTGAATGTAGAGAATGTTCAGGCACACATTTAATTTGGTATAATTGTGAATGAAAAATTTTTACAACAGAAAAAACTCCTTGTAAAGATGGAGAGCCCTAATGTCTCTACCACCTCTACCATCAATCTTATAACATGATATATACTTATACATCATATGCACCACTGGTAGCTCTGCAGACTGGATACCACAGGAGCACCGTGATCTTCTGTTGTCACCTGCCTCCTGTTCTGCCTGTTGCTAGGCAACAGCTCAAGCATCTCCACATGAACAAACACTCTACTTTGGAAAATTCTGTTTTCCACCATAATTATTTCTGTATATATATGATATTGTAGGAGACACTGGCTATATGTTCAAGAAACTAGAGGAGCACATGGTATTGAGCATGTACCGTATAAAAGTGTAGGAACAACACAATAGTTTTGCCCATGGCAGCCATCAATGGTTCCTCATAGGTTCATCTCATCTGAGTTGAGATCTCATTGGTTGCCATAGACAACACATTTTTACAATGGTTTTATCTTTACATTAATACTTAAAGAGAACCTGTCATCTCTGAAACACCCCCTGAACTAGAGTAAGGGTTGTATAGTGTAAGTGATGCTGAATCCGAATATGTAATTTTTTATCTTCGTACTCACTTGCATTCTGACGCTGTTCTCCCACAAACCAGCAGTAAAATGCACTCACTCATGCATTTTACTGCAAGTTTGTGGGAGCACAGCGTCGGAATGGAAGTGAGTATGAAGATAAAACTTTCATAATCGGATTCAGCATCACTTACTCTATACAACGCTTACTCTAGTTCAGGGGGTGTTTGGGAGATGACAGGTTACCTTTAAGTAATGTAGAAGCAATGTACAGTCTTCTCAGAACAAGATTTTTTTAAAGGGATATTTTTTGAAGGGTTTGTTCCTCCTAATGAAAAGCTACAAAAGCTAAAGCATAATGTAGAACAAAAGTGTTGTCTGCTTTACACAATTCATCTTAATATGCCATGCACAGGGTGACCCATATTTCAGTTCAGTGTTGTGCAGAGTTGTAAAAGGGCAGCTATAGAGGAGCATGGGGTTTCACTGTACCACATAAAAAGACCCCACATGCTGTAATCTAGAATTATCCCAAGGCCTCTAGGGATGAATATCTCTCAAGATATGGAGCTTCATATGGTGGTGCATGGAGTCCCTAAAGCCCTGTGGTACCACTTAGGAGTCTGTGTGTAGCCTCCAAATACATCTACTTACTCAGCTGGCCTGGCAGCTCTCTCCCTATTTGTGTATAGGGATCAATCCTTCAATCTAGCTGGGTGGGGAAAAGCTGGCTCTTTTTTTAAACTTTTCAGAGTAATACATAGTTGTTTGTAACCAGGGAGCTTGTATGGATTTCATGCTGCCCATGGTTCGGGCAACACGAATCTCCTGACAGGTTCCCTTTAAGAGGCTTGCTTATCATTTTTATATTTTATTTGCCTCCATGCACTTTGTCCATGTTGGACTGGATTTATATTATTTATATTTTTGTATTCTGTAAAATATTTTTAAAGCTTTAATTAAAACATTATTTTATCTATGTAAATGATTGTATATATTGTAGGGCCAATAAATTCATGCCTAGAAAGCTTGGGACCTCTGCCTACCTACCTGCCATGTTTGGAGGTCCAAATCATCTGATTGTTTTCATTTTCATGTCTACTACATAGACCTGTACTGAGTAATCATTGGTTACTAAACATGCATTAAACTACATCCTATTGTTTATGTTTTTCTTTCTTGTGCTCATATCTGTTTGGGTATTTTTTTAGGTTTGGGGGGTTTATTTGGTTTGAAAATTGGATGTATAACAAAATATATAACAAGGACTACCCTATCTTGCATAGTTTACAGTACAGGCTTCTTCATTTGGGACAGATACATCTTTTGGGCTCCTTAAAGGGCTTTTCCGAGTTATATATATTGATGACCTATTCTCCGATCAGCTGTTTGAAGAGGAGGCGCACGCCGTACCAGCGCTGCCTCCTCTTCATTGTTTACATGCTGGCCGTAACTGGGTAGTGGTGAGTAGGTGTAATTACACCTCACTGCCCCATTCATTTCTATGGGAAGAATTGCTTCCATAGACTTGTATTGAAGTGATTCTCCCCATAGAAATGAATGGGGTGGTTAGGTATAATTACACCTACTCACCACTACCCCGTTACGGCCAGCATGTAAACAATTAAGAGGAGGCAGCACTGGTACGGCGCGCGCCTCCTCTTCAAACAGCTGATCAGCGGAGGTGCTGGGTGTCGGACCCCCGCCGATCTGATATTGATGACCTATCCTGAGGATAGGTCATCAATATATATAACTCGGAAAACCCCTATAAGGCTCCAGGACCTCCAAGGTGAGTGCAATCTCTGCACCAGTGGGATAATACCCAATAAATAGGTTAAAAAAATTACCAGGACTATTCGGTCTGAGACAATATAGGCTGATCTAGCAGCATAATAGGTGGTGGTAGAAATGGAAGTGGATCTATAAACAGAGGTGGAGCCATCTCGGAGCATCATATTTGTGGGAATGCTCATGAAAATAAAGGATGTTGGGACTATGGTAAGAAACCACATAGTGAAAAATAAAAAGAACAGAAGGCAGCGCCTATGGGTGGTACCGTAAGACGTAGAATGGTAAATGTACGATGTTCAGCTTACCAAAGTTGGTTGTGAAGGAAGTCACAACTGCTTGTAGAGGCTCTCCTGGTATAACCCGACCAGGACAACGGGCTCCCCGTGCTGCTGCCAATGTTCCTCTCCGTGCCGGTATTACGGTCTTCGGAGTATGTATGAAGCAGAGAGTAGGAAGAAAAACTGGAACACTTTTCAACGGCGCTGCAATCAGGGGGTCAGACTTCAGGTAAGTAATGCACAATTCTTTATTGTAGGTCTACGCGTTTCAGGGGCAGACAGCCCCCTTCATCAGGACTATTACAAAGAACCCAATACACAGATCGGGAATTTAAAACAGTTTTTGGCGCGCAAAGAGGCTCCTAATCTCAGTGGGGAGGGGAAAAACAAGATGACGTCAGGTTGATTGACAATGCGTCAGAAGCCCATCTTTCGATAAAATCTTTTTTATTTTTTATTTTTTATTTTATATTTTATATTTTTGTTTTATTCTAAATACAGCCATACGGAACAAAACTGTTCCAATATGGACATGACTGATATGTGTAATTCATAAGAAGAGAGACAGGAAAAAGAGTAACTGGAGCTAAAATCCGGGCATCTAGTGCGCTGCTTGTATCTAGTGTCATGCACAGGGCACTACCTCATTGTAAATGTAGGTATAAGTAAGTTACTAATAACAATAACTAAAATTAATAAAAACTAATAAAACAATACTGGAAGTCCTTGTATATCATTTGTATATTCTACAAATAGTATATTAATTCGGGGTGTCCTGCGATTTTTTTATATTATTTTTTAATATATTTATTTTTATTTTTATTTATATTCTCTGTGTCATATTTCTCATATTTCCATCATATACTGATTATATCTAACTTGATTTATGTTGATAATTTTTATTCTAATTTATGAATTTATTAATTTAATGGTAATAATTTTGCTTGTTTTAGGGGTTTACGTCAGTTAGATGATTGTTTCATTGAGCTCATTCAGGCCATATGGTGTCAGTGTGTCCAACTGAAAGATCCAATAGACCTCCCGTTTTTGAAGGCTGCTGAATCTGTTATACGGGTTGTCTGGTATAAAGTCTATTGGGGTAACTGTTAGTTTGTGTTTCTCTTTGTTCTGCATTTCTGAACAATGTCTTGAGACACTGTGTTTCTGGTATCCCTTTTGTATATTGTGCCTATGCTGATTCATCCGACAGTGTAGTGGCTGTGTGGTTCGGCCAACGTATTGGAGACCACATTCACATTCCAGTAGATAAATGACAAAGCTAGACTGGCATGTGAGGTGGTGTTTGATGGTGAATGTAGAGCCATTTTTCTTGGATGTAAAGGATGATTGTTGGTGAGTGATCATCCGGCAGCATAGGCATCGTTTATTCCCACATTTAAAGCTGCCAGTTGGTTTTGCATCTTTTACCCTATTTGTCATATGGGTCTTTGTGTGTTGTTGTGGCCTACTGGGTGCCAAAATGTTCTTGATGGTAGGGGCTCTCCTATATATCATTCTGGGAGATTTAGAGAGGTGTGTTACCAGAAATGGATCTTGGCGCAAGATATACCAATGTTTCTTTAGAATAGTCTGTATGGCCTTATTGGACATATTATATTGTGTGACAAAATTAACTTGTGCTCCTAACCCCTTATCGGGTTCATCTTTCTTATTCTTTCTGGGGTATAGACAATCCTCTTGCGTATGTTGCATGCTCCTTAGATATGCATTTTTTATTACATTGCTAGGGTAGCCTTTTTCCTCAAATCTCTTTTTCAGGACCAATGATTGTTGTTTGAAGTCCCTCTGATGGGTGCAATTGCGTCTAATCCGCTTGTACTGACTATATGGCACATTTTGCAGCCATTTCTTGTGATGGAAGCTTGAATAGTCAATGTAACTATTACTATCAACTTTCTTAAAATATGTTTTGGTACATAGGTCTTTGCTCTCACAGTCAGCTGTAACTATTAGATCTAAAAAGGCTATTTCTGTTTTATTGTATGTTGGGGTGAAAGAAATGCCCCAATCTGTTTTATTCAAACTTTCACAGAATGAGGAAGCTGATTCCTCATCGCCATCCCAGATGATAAACACGTCATCTATATATCTTTTGTAGTAGATGATATGTTCCCCCATCTGGGTGTGTTTGTAAATGAAAGTACTTTCGAATTCTCCCATAAATAAATTAGCGAACGCTGGGGCCACTTTCGTGCCCATCGCGGTCCCGCGGCACTGATGGTAAATTTTATCGTTGTAAATAAAATAATTATTTAGTAGGATGAATTCTAGACTCTCTAGAAGGAAGTTGATTTGTCTGGAATCTAGAGAACTGTCTCTCGTTAGGATGGACCGCACGCATTTTAACCCCAGGTCATGATGGATATTTGAGTATAGTGCTGTCACGTCCATGGTCAGTAAGGCATATGTATCATGCCATGGAATATTCTTCAGCTCACGGATTAGTTGGCTGGAATCATGGAGATAACTGTGTAAGGACTTTACATATGGTTGAAGAAATAGATCTAAAAAATGGGATAAATTGCTAGTGGCACTATTAGTATTTGATACAATGGGTCTGCCCGGGGGGTTGTCAATATTCTTGTGGACTTTTGGTAGGTGGTAAAAATATGGAGAGGATGGAGACTTTAATATTAGGAAATTCTTCTCTTTTTTATTTATATATTGTTTCTCATAAGCTCTATTTACCAGGTCCGAAAGCCTCTTATTCAGATCTGGAAATGGATTTTCCATGATTGGTCTATAGTAGGTGGTGTCATTTAGGATATTGTATGCCTCCTTCTCATAATCACTAGCATTTTGTAGAACCACACCTCCCCCCTTGTCGGCAGGTCGTATAATAATTGTCTTATTGTTTTTTAAAATTTTTAATGCTTTTTGTTCTTGTAAACTGAGGTTATCTTTCTGTCTGATAGACACTAGTTCCTGTGTAGTGTTTTTCAATTCGGAGGATACCAAATCGAAGAACATGGGTATACAATATCCCTGACTCTGCAGGGGGAAAAAATTAGACTTTGGACGTACCTCCTGGTGTGTGAACGAGGGTGGTTCATCGCTAGGGGGGGATATTTGTTTACTATTTTTATTTTTATTTATATTTTTATTTTTATTTTTCGTAGATTCAAAATGCCTCTTAATGGTAAGGTTTCTCCGAAATTTTTGTAGATCCAAAAAAACTTCAAAAGGATTCATTTTATTGGACGGGCAAAAAGAGAGGCCCTTTTCAAGTAACTTACTCTCTTGTCTGTTCAATGTATAGTTAGAAAGGTTGAATATTTTTACTTTTACTGCAGTCTCATTATTTTGGATACTCGGTACCCCCATTTGTTGTTCTAAACAGGTTTTCCTTTTTTGTTTAGATTGCCCCCCTCTTTTACCTCGAATTCTGGTTTTCTTTTTCCTGGGTTGGGCTTGAAGTATTGGGTGATAGGAGTAAGGGTCCTTGGAGGGGGAAGTGATTGTGGTACTGTTGGTATTGTAACTAGCGGGAGTTTGACAGCATGGTCTAAAAAAGGTACCAATGCTGTATTCTCTGAGCTCGTATTGTCAATGGTAACCATTTTCGGACTGGTAGTGTCCTGAGAGAGCGTTGGATAAATGGAGATATTGTCCAGCAGTGATGT
The DNA here is from genome assembly GCA_900303285.1 of Rhinella marina. Taxonomy (NCBI): domain Eukaryota; kingdom Metazoa; phylum Chordata; class Amphibia; order Anura; family Bufonidae; genus Rhinella; species Rhinella marina. The sequence goes on from ONZH01024946.1 coordinate 137,972, forward strand.
ATCTAAAAGGAGGTCAGTAGTTATGTGTGGTGGATCCCTAGGTATCTTATACTGTGCTGGTGTGGGGATATAGGAGTGTGGTCTCTATTTGAACCCTTGGTTGGGGTGTAGTTTCTAGTTTTATGTTCAAAGTATTTATTTTTCAGAGCCTGAAATTTTTCTAGGAAGTCTTCAGTGGCGGAGCTAACCGTGGGACCCACAGATGTATTCAATTCTTTACTGGATCTGCCTGTGGTTGGAATGCTGTCTGTCTCACTTCTCGCCACAGTGGATATGCATAGGGGATGTGCCGGAACTTTATTGTCCTGCACATTCCTATAAATCTCATTAGCCACAGTCTCTGCCTCTGGATTTGTAGTGGTGGAAGGTCCACTGCTATCTGCGTTAAGCGTGGTGTTCGTTTCGACTGGTGGTGTCTGAACCTGTTCACTGTTGGAGTGTTTGGTCCTATTTATTGCAAGGTGCATATTGTTATATTTTTTTTTTATATTTGCTGTCCGCATTAGCGTTGGTAGTGGCCTTACTGGTCTTATTTGCTCGATGATACTGTTGGTTGGTGAATGATCTGGGACCGAAAACATTTTGTCTAGGCTGTGGCTGTTTTGTTTCAGGCATCAGGATTCTTGCTGCTGCGTTGCCGTAATGTGGGATCTCCCTGCTCGCCGGGATTTCTACCTGGTTATCGGTGGTGTGTCTGTTCTTGATTGGTCTATATGTACCCTGTTCCCTGTCTGTACGGTCCCTCTGTAGTTTCTTAGATTTTTTGGCTATTATTTCTTGTTCATTCTGATAGATCCTATTAGTTAGATTATGATTGATAGTACAGAAATCGGGGTGGGTAGAAAAATCGCGTAGGGTTTTGATGTTACTTTCTATTTCGCTTATGCAGCTGTCTGCAAGTTTCTTTCTTTTATTCATAATTCATCTGATTAGACCCGCAGCGCATTGGTCTAGGTAGTCGTTCCATTCATATGAAAAAACTCCATTGTCAGGGAAAGTGGGGGCAATAGCTATTCGAAGCCCTCTTGGTGCTAGGTTTTCATGCAGGTATATTTGGAGAAACATCATGTCAATAGAATGGAATAAAAATAAAAATATAAATAAAAATAAAAATAGTAAACAAATATCCCCCCCTAGCGATGAACCACCCTCGTTCACACACCAGAAGGTACGTCCAAAGTCTAATTTTTTCCCCCTGCAGAGTCAGGGATATTGTATACCCATGTTCTTCGATTTGGTATCCTCCGAATTGAAAAACACTACACAGGAACTAGTGTCTATCAGACAGAAAGATAACCTCAGTTTACAAGAACAAAAAGCATTAAAAATTTTAAAAAACAATAAGACAATTATTATACGACCTGCCGACAAGGGGGGAGGTGTGGTTCTACAAAATGCTAGTGATTATGAGAAGGAGGCATACAATATCCTAAATGACACCACCTACTATAGACCAATCATGGAAAATCCATTTCCAGATCTGAATAAGAGGCTTTCGGACCTGGTAAATAGAGCTTATGAGAAACAATATATAAATAAAAAAGAGAAGAATTTCCTAATATTAAAGTCTCCATCCTCTCCATATTTTTACCACCTACCAAAAGTCCACAAGAATATTGACAACCCCCCGGGCAGACCCATTGTATCAAATACTAATAGTGCCACTAGCAATTTATCCCATTTTTTAGATCTATTTCTTCAACCATATGTAAAGTCCTTACACAGTTATCTCCATGATTCCAGCCAACTAATCCGTGAGCTGAAGAATATTCCATGGCATGATACATATGCCTTACTGACCATGGACGTGACAGCACTATACTCAAATATCCATCATGACCTGGGGTTAAAATGCGTGCGGTCCATCCTAACGAGAGACAGTTCTCTAGATTCCAGACAAATCAACTTCCTTCTAGAGAGTCTAGAATTCATCCTACTAAATAATTATTTTATTTACAACGATAAAATTTACCATCAGTGCCGCGGGACCGCGATGGGCACGAAAGTGGCCCCAGCGTTCGCTAATTTATTTATGGGAGAATTCGAAAGTACTTTCATTTACAAACACACCCAGATGGGGGAACATATCATCTACTACAAAAGATATATAGATGACGTGTTTATCATCTGGGATGGCGATGAGGAATCAGCTTCCTCATTCTGTGAAAGTTTGAATAAAACAGATTGGGGCATTTCTTTCACCCCAACATACAATAAAACAGAAATAGCCTTTTTAGATCTAATAGTTACAGCTGACTGTGAGAGCAAAGACCTATGTACCAAAACATATTTTAAGAAAGTTGATAGTAATAGTTACATTGACTATTCAAGCTTCCATCACAAGAAATGGCTGCAAAATGTGCCATATAGTCAGTACAAGCGGATTAGACGCAATTGCACCCATCAGAGGGACTTCAAACAACAATCATTGGTCCTGAAAAAGAGATTTGAGGAAAAAGGCTACCCTAGCAATGTAATAAAAAATGCATATCTAAGGAGCATGCAACATACGCAAGAGGATTGTCTATACCCCAGAAAGAATAAGAAAGATGAACCCGATAAGGGGTTAGGAGCACAAGTTAATTTTGTCACACAATATAATATGTCCAATAAGGCCATACAGACTATTCTAAAGAAACATTGGTATATCTTGCGCCAAGATCCATTTCTGGTAACACACCTCTCTAAATCTCCCAGAATGATATATAGGAGAGCCCCTACCATCAAGAACATTTTGGCACCCAGTAGGCCACAACAACACACAAAGACCCATATGACAAATAGGGTAAAAGATGCAAAACCAACTGGCAGCTTTAAATGTGGGAATAAACGATGCCTATGCTGCCGGATGATCACTCACCAACAATCATCCTTTACATCCAAGAAAAATGGCTCTACATTCACCATCAAACACCACCTCACATGCCAGTCTAGCTTTGTCATTTATCTACTGGAATGTGAATGTGGTCTCCAATACGTTGGCCGAACCACACAGCCACTACACTGTCGGATGAATCAGCATAGGCACAATATACAAAAGGGATACCAGAAACACAGTGTCTCAAGACATTGTTCAGAAATGCAGAACAAAGAGAAACACAAACTAACAGTTACCCCAATAGACTTTATACCAGACAACCCGTATAACAGATTCAGCAGCCTTCAAAAACGGGAGGTCTATTGGATCTTTCAGTTGGACACACTGACACCATATGGCCTGAATGAGCTCAATGAAACAATCATCTAACTGACGTAAACCCCTAAAACAAGCAAAATTATTACCATTAAATTAATAAATTCATAAATTAGAATAAAAATTATCAACATAAATCAAGTTAGATATAATCAGTATATGATGGAAATATGAGAAATATGACACAGAGAATATAAATAAAAATAAAAATAAATATATTAAAAAATAATATAAAAAATCGCAGGACACCCCGAATTAATATACTATTTGTAGAATATACAAATGATATACAAGGACTTCCAGTATTGTTTTATTAGTTTTTATTAATTTTAGTTATTGTTATTAGTAACTTACTTATACCTACATTTACAATGAGGTAGTGCCCTGTGCATGACACTAGATACAAGCAGCGCACTAGATGCCCGGATTTTAGCTCCAGTTACTCTTTTTCCTGTCTCTCTTCTTATGAATTACACATATCAGTCATGTCCATATTGGAACAGTTTTGTTCCGTATGGCTGTATTTAGAATAAAACAAAAATATAAAATATAAAATAAAAAATAAAAAATAAAAAAGATTTTATCGAAAGATGGGCTTCTGACGCATTGTCAATCAACCTGACGTCATCTTGTTTTTCCCCTCCCCACTGAGATTAGGAGCCTCTTTGCGCGCCAAAAACTGTTTTAAATTCCCGATCTGTGTATTGGGTTCTTTGTAATAGTCCTGATGAAGGGGGCTGTCTGCCCCTGAAACGCGTAGACCTACAATAAAGAATTGTGCATTACTTACCTGAAGTCTGACCCCCTGATTGCAGCGCCGTTGAAAAGTGTTCCAGTTTTTCTTCCTACTCTCTGCTTCAAGAAACCACATAGTAGCACATACTAGTTCACACAGGTGTTTTGAGGACCGTATAAGTGATTGCACTACAGTTAGATCTAGTGACTCATAAGTCGATGTCTTCTCTGATTGTAGACGTTTTCCTCCCTTTTCTTCTCCATGTGGCCCAAACCCCTATGATAACTACTCGATGTCTACACAGTTAACTGCCCCTTCCTTCTGCAGTCATTTCCAGACCCCAGGGCACAGATAGATCACAGTGACCTTTAGTGCTCAGCAAGGATCCTGGGGTCAGGGAACCCAGTAAGAGCTCATGCACATGACCGTGATCAGCTCGGGGAAACACTGTCCGTGACCCAAACTGACTGTATTATAGTAATTTATGATACAGTCAGTTGATATCTGATGAAGTGAGTACACTGCAATAGCCCCTCAATCAGCAATAGCCCCTCAATCAGATATGAACTGACTATCATACATTACTAAGATGCAGTCAGTTTGGATCAGGGGAGCCATGGTCTGCTTGGGGGATGCGGACGAAACATGGACCATGTTTACTGGGCCGTTCATGGTCATGTGCATGAGCCCTAAAGGTCATGGTTTTGACATGATCTTTGGTGTTCTCTGTGGATCTCAGAGTCAGGGAATCCAGGAAGGGTTAGTGTTCTAACAAAGTAAGTAGGTTCAACATTTTAGGTTGCTCTGTCCCTTATGGCTTTATTGAATCTCTTAAAATTTTCAACAGATTCAGTGTTGTGACCATGGTCTACAAGATAGCTGAAATTTCTATGTAACTGGCTTTACTGTTTACTTCTAAGAAGTGTGCTCAACAATTACAAATTGATGGCCCAACGGTCATCAATGTTTTTTCCCTGAAAATTTTCTGTAAGCTAATACAAAAATCACTGAAAAAGATGAAAACATGCACAATGTGATAAATAAATATGCGGATGTTCATGGCTACATTTATAATAGAAAATCACTGAAAATAATGCACTAACACAGTAGCTGCAAATTTAATATATAGACTAAGCCCTCATTCTGATAATCTGAGATTCTTAGCCAATATATTTTGATCAAAACACATCTGTGCTCGCCTACCAGCGCCAAGGTGGTCTTAGGCAGGTCCTATTCCAAACCTTTCTATGCCGTTGGGTATCTACATTCAGTGTGCTGCTCCTAGTTACCTCTGTGTGCATCATACAACCAATGAGAGGAGGAGACCACACAGCTATATGTAACACCTAATCAAGGTCGCCTGTGGGATAGATGGGGCAAAAGTGCACAAGAGTGCTTCTCCTCTGATTGGATGCTTGATCACACAAGGAGGTAGGAAGCAGCACACTATATGTGCAGGGTTTGCTTTCCTGAATGTAGATAACCAAAAGCATAGATAGGTTTAGAGTAGGTCCTGCTTGACTGAGATCACCTTGGCGATGGTAGGTGGGCACAGATATGTTTTGATCAAGACATATTGGCTGAGAGTCTCAGATTTTATCATATCAGAATGAGGGCTCAGTCTATATATTATATTTGCATCTACTGTGCATTATTTTCAGTAAACGTTTTGTAAGCCCAAAAGACAGGGATAAGTCTACTGTTACACAAATATATGTAGTTTGCATTATATTATTATGCATTGCCCTATAGATCTACACAGCAAAATCTATTAATGGTGCTAAGCCTATAAACAATATATATTCACTGCTATGGTCCTTCACCTTTGCAGTGGACCTGTATGACATTTTCTCCACTGTCACTAAAACAGTTCACAATAACAACAAGAAGTGAGAGTTATATGAACACTGTGATGAATAAATAGGGCAGACTTTTTCATTGCTGTTTGACGTCAGTGGCCTCGGATCACTTGGTCCATTTATGGTTGCTACCTCCAAAATTGCTGAATCCTTCAGACATGGTGGAATGTGGCATCATTTGAACCCAAGCCATGTCTGACATGGACCATTCATCTTCTCTGCTAAGCAAGAAATTGTCTAGTTACACATGACTGCTGGTGCAGACCTTTAGGTTTTATATTAATTAACATGCAAAGCCAAGGTCATCTGTTTTGTGGCTCAACGTGCCAGGATCAGCATTTCAGAAACACTGTCCATGACATTGACTTTGCAAGAGACTAATGAGGAAACTGACTGAAAGCAAAACAACTGAAGAGATCATTTAGGTTCTTTCACCCAGATACATTAATACAGATTTAACAGATCTAAACCTGAGTGTCACAGCCACGTCTCACCGTGATATCAAGGCACAGAAGCCATTAAAAACCTTTAAAAAGTCAATGAAAAGTTTTTTGCCATTGATTGCTTAACATATTAAGGATGGATTCATAGCACGTTTTTATCTTACGTTTATGTTAAATGGATGTCTCTGGCAGATGTCATACAGTGGCAGGTTTTAGCCTCGCAGCATACTGAAGAGGTCCTTATATTTCCTTATATTACTACAAAATCTTGTGCACAGTGATGTATAAAATCGCAACGCTGGCCGACGTGATGACGTCATCATTCGCCGTTCGAGATTTCATGCTGGATCTTCAAGCAAGATGGCCGCAGTGGCCACTTTGCACTCAAATGGATGAGGCATGATTTAATTTTTTTTTTAATGAGAAACCCCTAAAATGCTTTATTATTGATTTCAGATGCTGTGATCAACGATGAACGTAGCAGCTGAGTGGTTCAATTACCAGGGGCGGTGCTATTGCCATTCCCTGTAAGTAATTTGTCACGAAGTGTATTTTTTTGTAAAATTCAGAGTAGGAGCCAAATAAAATGGAGTACTACATTTCTATCTCTGATGGGCACGCAGCTGAGTGGTTACAATCACTAAAGGGCACTCTTCTTGGTTGTTACAAGTAACAGCACACACAGTGGACAGTTACAGCATCTAATGGGCATGGAACTAAGCAGTGTGTTATACTCCCAGATCATCTCATGGTGCAAGTCACGAAAGGCATCTGCGTCTTGGCACAGATTCCATCTCTGGTCGCAGTATCAAGGTAGGACAGCACAGGAACCACCCTTCTCAGTAAGGGAACATCCTGGAAGTGGTCCTCAATGCACATGCAAGATTCACATGGCCATCTTATGCAACATATCCTAGCAGGGCCCCAATAATTTAACACATGTGCATTGGGGTTTGCATCCCTAATCTTTTAATGCCTCGCAACACTCCTGCTAATGCAACCTTATTAGCTACAGTAAATCCAAGCTACTGACTGTATTTGGAGGTCATACATTTTTCCCATAAATTATAGTAAATCTGGCAGGCTGGAGAAGACCATGCCCTCTCCCATTAAGCACCCCATTTTCACTTCACTTTTAAAAAGTGGTGAGAAGCTCAAAAAGTTGCAAATTATGGGACCAATATGGCACGTGTTATATTCTGTGGCTTAAAGTATAGGAGCAGTAATCTCAAGGATGGGTGAAACCAAACCTTTTCTTTTCTCTTTTTTTTTCACTTTCTTTCTTCGCCATCTGAAAGAGTTCTTCACCCCAGTATATACAGTGCCTTGCAAAAGTATTCGGCCCCCTGGAACTTTTCAACTTTTTGGAACATTTCAGGCTTCAAACAAAAAGATATAACATTTTAAATTTTTGGTGAAGAATCAACAAGTGGCTCACAATTGTGAAGTGGAACGAAATTTATTGGATCATTTAAACTTTTTTTTGTAATAATAAAACTGAAAAGTTGGGCGTGCAAAATTATTCGGCCCGTTTACTTTCAGTTCAGAAAACTCACTCCAGAAGTTCATTGAGGATCTCTGAATGATCCAATGTTGTCCTAAATGCCTGATGAAGATAAATAGAATCCACCTGTGTATAATCAAGTCTCCGTATAAATACACCTGCTCTGTGATAGTCTCAGGGTTCTGTTTAACCCCTTCCCGCCCAGCGCCGTACATGTACAACAACCAAAACAACCATTTTTTTCCCTCTTGCCTCACAAAAAGTGTAATAGCAAGCGATCAAACAGGCGTATTTAACCCAAAATGGTACCAATCAAACTGTCATCTTGTCCCGCAAAAATGATACCCTACATGACACAATCGCCCGAAAAATAAAAAAAATATGGCTCTCTGAAAATGGCAACACAAAAAAAAGATTTTATTCTGTTCAAAAATAAATCTAATGTGTAAAACTTTCCAAAAATAAAAAATGTTAGACATATTGGGTATTGCCGTGTCCGTAACAACCTGCTCTATAAAAATATCACATGATTTGCCCTCTCTGGTGAATTCTGTAAAAAAAAATTTAAAAAAACCATGCCAAAACAACTATTTTTTTCACCTTGACTCACAAAAAGTGTAATACCAAGCGATCAAAAAGTCTTATGTACCCAAAATGGTACCAATGAAAACATCAGCTCATCCCGCAAAAAATGAGCCCCCACATAAGACAATAACTCAAAAAAATAAAAATCAGTGGCTCCCGCAAACCATTCAATCAAAATCTGTGTTGTAAAATCCATATGGCGCTCCTTCTGTTTTGAGTCCTGCCATGTGCCCCCACATCAGTTTACCACAACATATGGGGTGTTGCTGTATTCAGGAGAAAATGGGTAACAAATTATGGGGTGCTTTTCTCCTGTTACCCCTTATGAAAATAAAAAAATTGGGGGCTAAAGCAACATTTTATTGGAAGAAATGAAACTTTACATTTTTACAGCCAAGTGTTTCCAAATTCCATAAAACACTTAGGGGGTCAAAGTGGCCAGTACCCCCCTTAATATATTCGTTGAAGGGTGTAGTTTCCAAAATGGGGTCACTTTTTGAGGGTTTCCACTGTAGGGGTACGTCAGGGTCTCTCAATTACAAAATGGTACCTAAAAACTATTCTAGCAAAATCTGCCTCCAAAATCCATATGGCGCTCCTTTACTTCTGACCACTGCCACAAACCCATAGAGACGTTTACCACCACATATGGCGTATTTCTGTAAACTGCAGAATCAGAGCAATGTATATTGAGGTTTAGTTTTCTTTTAACCCTTACTGTGTTGCAAGAAAAAAATTATTAACATGAATAATCTACCAAAAAAGTGAAATTTTGAAATTTCACCTCCATTTTCCTTTAATTCTTGTGGAACACCTCAAGGGTTAACAAAGTTTGTAACAGCAGTTTTTTTTATAATTTGAGGGGTGTAGTTTCTTCAATGGGGCCATTTATTGGTGGGTTTCATTATGTAAGCCCCTCAAAATCACTTTATATCTGAATTGGTGCTTAAAAAAATGGTTTTGAAAATTTGAAAAATGGCTTCTAAACTTCTAAGCCTTCTAACGTCCTAAAAAAGTAAAATAACATTTATAAAATGATGCCAACATAAAGTAGACATATGGGGAATGTAAAATAATAACTATTTTTGGAGGTATTACTATGTATTTTGAAAGTAGAGAAATTGAAATTTGGAAATTTTTCAAAATTTTTTGTAAATTTGGTATTTTTTTTTATAAATAAAAATGAAATATTTTGCCAAAAATTTACTACTGTCGTGAAGCACAATATGTGACGAGAAAACAGTCTCAGAATGGCCTGGATAAGTTAAAGCATTCCAAAGTTATTACCACATAAAGTGACACGTCAGATTTGCAAAAAATGGCCTGGGCAGTAAGGTGAAAACAGGCCTGGGGTTGAAGGGGTTAAAGCACAGAGAGCATCATGAAGACCAAGGAACACACCAGGCAGGTCCGTGATACTGTTGTGGAGAAGTTTAAAGCTGGATTTGGATACCAAAAGATTTCCCAAGCTTTAAACATCCCAAGGAGCACTGTGCAAGCGATCATATTTAAATGGAAGGAGTATCAGACCACTGCAAATCTACCAAGACCCAGCCATCCCTCTAAACTTTCATCTCAAACAAGGAGAAGACTGATCAGAGATACAGCCAAGAGGCCCATGATCACTCTGGATGAACTGCAGAGATCTACAGCTGAGGTGGGAGAGTCTGTCGATAGGACAACAATACGTCGAACACTTCAGAAATCTGGCCTTTATGGAAGAGTGGCAAGAAGAAAGCCATTTCTCAAAGATATCCATAAAAAGTCTTGTTTACAGTTTGCCACAAGCCACCTGGGAGACACACCAAACATGATGAAACCAAAATCAAACTTTTTGGAAACAATGCAAAACGATATGTTTGGCGTAAAATCACCCTGAACACACCATCCCCACTGTCAAACATGGTGGTGGCAGCATCATGGTTTGGGCCTGCTTTTCATCAGCAGGGACAGGGAAGATGGTTAAAATTGATGGTAAGATGGATGGAGCCAAATACAGGACCATTCTGGATGAAAACCTGTTGGAATCTGCAAAAGACCTGAGACTAGGACGGAGATTTATCTTCCAACGAGACAATGATCCCAAACATAAAGCAAAATCTACAATGGAATGGTTCAAACATAAACGTATCCAGGTCTTAGAATGGCCAAGTCAAAGTCCAGACCTGAATCCAATTGAGAATATGTGGAAAGCGCTGAAAACTGCTGTTCACAAACGCTCTCCATCCAACCTCAAAGAGCTCAAGCTGGTTTGCAAGGAAGAATGGGCAAGAATTTCAGTCTCTAGATGTGCAAAACTGATAGAGACATACCCCAAGCGACTTGCAGCTGTAATCGCAGCAAAAGGTGGCGCAACAAAGTATTAATGCAAGGGGGCCAAATAATTTTGCACTCCCCACTTTTCAGTTTTATTATTACAAAAAAAGTTTAAATGATCCAATAAATTTTGTTCCACCTTACAATTGTGACCCACTTGTTGTTTATTCTTCACCAAAAATTTAAAATGTTATATCTTTTAGTTTGAAGCCTGAAATGTGGCAAAAGGTTGAAAAGTTCTAGGAGGCCGAATACTTTCGCAAGGCACTGTAGTATCCGAAAGTCCAGACACACCTCTTTTGCAACAGACAAGTGAAACTTATTAAATCACAGATACAACTTAAGAAAGGTCAATTTAACCTATCTGGATTTAATTTACCTATGCTGGAAGGACTATGCAAATCAGTGGATTATTACTTGTATCACATGATGTGATTTAATAAATTCAACGTGTCTATTACAAAAGCTGAGTGCCTTGAACTTTTGTATAATAAGTATGGGAGCCGGCGCAATGACTTCAGCAATATACGGTCCAGGAGCATGTGCTGAGTAATGTTCTCCACTCTCCTGGATTAATACAATGACAAACAGCATTCCCATTGATCGGGTCACATCATCAGAATTAACTCTGTATGCAGGGGTAGACTGGGAACTGAAAGTGGACCTGGAAAAATTACAAAAAGTGGCCCAGTTTTGTAGCTGGGTCCAAATTGATGGAAGGTAGGGCCAGCAATACCATATTGCGGCACATTATACCACCCCAACAAAGCCATATTTTATTGGCTCCTAGGTATGCCAGTCAAGCTACACAAATACTAAGAGAATCATTTATTAGGACTGATGTTTTAGACACCAGTCTTAATAAGCCCTTTGGCTGGCGGTGGATCCACCGAAGTTATGTAGAGGCTTCCTAGCTGTCTTAGACCATTTTCTACATCTAAAACAGGCACAGAAAATGATGAATGAGACGGGTATGCCCATCCCCTCCCGGCCCACACCATGTCCACATTTTTAGACCTGCCATGGAAAAGCCTCAGATTGCAGTGCAAATAAACTTTGTAATATAGGCATATTTCTGATAGTAAATGACCCCCTAAGAATGTGATTGGTTACATAATATGGGGGGGGGGGTTAAAGACTTGATAAAGACCTGGCAGAGCAGTGATCCCTAATATCATCCCAAGACCCCCGAGGACGGCACAGTCAAACATGTTGGGGGCTTGTGTGTTCCTGCTGATTTGGGAAATTTACACACGACACTACAGAGTAGCTGTTTTCGGTAATTTTCATTATATTATTGAGAATTTTGCAGACACAGGCACTTTTTCTGTTAGCGTAGGACTGTTCAGTTTTAGGCTCCATTCACATGACGGTATGTATTCCGTGTCCGTATAAAAACGGAACAGAAAACATACGGAAAGTCTTCCGTAGTGTTCCGTAATTTTGCGGACCCATTGACTTTAATGCGGCTACGGACGTGTTTTTCGGCCAAGTATAGGACATGTTTCCTTTTTTTTGCGGAGAACTTCCGTAATATACGGATGCGGAATGCACACGGTGTGCATTCCACATTCTTTTTTCTCCTATGGAAAAATGAATGGGTCCGTATGGTTCCGCATCTTATCCGCAAAAATGCGGATAAGATACGGAAATGAACATATGGTCGTGTGAATGGGGCCTTAGAGAGACATTGTAATGCTAGCCAGCAGTCTGTGGATGCTCGCATCTCTCCTCTTCCAGCTGTCATGGCCAATGGAAGTACTCACCTCTCCCGCAACACCATGGTTCATGTCTCTGGTGGCTGTCCCCCGCCTTCTTCCTGATCTTGCTTATGTATGCTCCCATAGGAACCGTATGCTCTTCCCAGTGCACGCATGGTTAATCTGTCCCCAGCTTATTATATCAGTTCCCTGGGATATAAATGTATATGACACCTTCCTGTAGGAAGTTGACTGAGCAATAAGGTTCCTGGCTTGTTTAGTTCCTGCAAGTATATTTGGCTACTATACCCTCTAAAACGTAACTTTTATTCTAGAAAGATAATAAATCCACAGCCATGGATTAGATAATCATGAATACATAGTGCTGACAAGATAAAGGTATGGAGGAGGGACAGAAAAGAACTGCTCCTAAAGAGACCCTCACGTAGGCTATGCCCAGGGGAACACCCTGATGGTGGGTGGCCCCTGTCCTCGTGCCTACACCTCACTGTCCCTGGATATCCCTCAGGGACATCCAGGGACAGGGACAGTGAGGGACATCCAGGGACAGGGACAGGGAGGTGTAGGCACAAGGACAGGGGCCACCCACCATCAGGGTGTTCCCCTGGGCATAGCCTACGCAAGGGTCTCTTTAGGAGCAGTTCTTTTCTGTCCCTCCTCCATACCTTTATCTTGTCAGCACTATGTATTCATGATTATCTAATCCATGGCTGTGAATTTATTATCTTTCTAGAACAAAAGTTACGTTTTATGGGGTTTAGCTTTTTGATTAGTGTATATGATTATGCCCGCTTTACCCAATTTTCATATTGTTTGATCAAAACTTTACATACATTTTATATTTGGCTACTGTATATTCTCACCTCCCACTGATAACTGTATTGACCCTGTGCAGCCTCTCCTGACCTATTTTCTGTTTTACCATGTTGCACACTCTGCCTGTCTAGACCTCCTTCAATTTGACCACATCTCCACCTGTCCACTTGGTGCCACATAACGGTATGTTTTGACCTGCCAAGTTCAGTACTCACTGAACGGAGATTACTAATACAAGTAGTAGTGGCCTCCAGCAAGTCTAGATCCTGTACAGGTGTATAAGGCTTCATTCACACGACCGTATTTTGTTTCCGTGTCCGTTACGTTTTTCTGCGGACCGTATGTTGAACCATTCATTTCAATGGGTCCGCAAAAAAAACAGAAGGTACTCCGTGTGCATTCCATTTCCGTTTGTCCGTATTTCCGTTCCGCAAAAAAGATAGAACATGTCCTATTCTTGTCCGTTTTGCTGACAAGGATAGGCATTGTTACAATGGATCCGCAAAAAAACGGAAACACGGATGTAATACAGAACGCCATCCGTTTTTTTTTGCGGATCCGCAATTTGCGGACCACAAAACACATATGGATGTGTGAATGAAGCCTAAGGGTGAATACCAGGGGAACACTTACCGTACACAATGCCCTCGGGAGTAACCAGGGGACCACTTACCGTACACAATGCCCTCGGGAGTAACCCCAAGTGAAATCCATTCAGCACAGTGGGTTCACACCTGATACATTACAGAAATCAATAAAGGTGATGGTAAAAAGAGTGATACATGATGTGCTACTTTTGTCTTTAAAAGACATAGAACCTAAATCCTTAAAGAGGTTGGCCACTTTCTGGTTACTTCGACCAAGGAGTTTGTAAGATCATATGGCACTTAATAATAAAGGCTTTGTTGAAATTCTGTTGAATTTCATAAGCTATGTCTCCTTGTTTGTCAAGTCTTTTGTGCTGGAGGGTCATGTGACCTGGGAAATCACCTCCATGTGATGTCTCCTCCACTCATGGCCGGCCTTAGCTATGTGCGACCTGTGCGGTCGCACAGGGCGCCGGCCGCCAGACTATTGAGGGGACGCCGGGCAGAAGTAATTTCCTATGGCTCCCGTCCCCTCCGTTATGCCTCATAGGCTTCAGGCCTCCAGACTATTGAGGGGATGCCGGGCAGAAGTAATTTCCTATGGCTCCCGTCCCCTCCGTTATGCCTCATAGGCCTGAAGCCTATGAGGCAGTAGAGCGACGCAGGAGATCACGCTTACCTCACTGTGACCTCCTGTGCCGGGTCTCGCGAGATGACGTGAAGACGCGGTGCAGGAGGTCACAGTGATGTGTTAGTGACTGCAGGCGTGGTGACGGAGAGCAGAAGAAAGGTAAGTATTTTTTTTTCCAGGTATATATACCCTAATGGAGCCAGCCAGGAGGTACTGGGGGCACCCGGGGCAGTATGGGACTGGGGGAGCAAATTAGCAATAATATATATATTCATATATATATATATATATATATATAGAGAGAGAGAGAGAGAGAGAGAGAGAGAGAGAGATAGGAGGCCTTTATACCACTATTTTATTAACTAAGAGGGGGCAACTATAATAACTAAGAGGGGGCAACTGAATTATTAACTAAGGGGGAGGCCACTATAATAACTAAGAGGGGGCAACTGAATTATTAACTAAGGGGGGCCACTATAATAACTAAGAGGGGGCAACTGAATTATTAACTAAGGGGTGCACTTTAATAACTAAGAGGGGGCAACTGCATTATTAACTAAGAGGGGCCACTATAATAACTAAGAGGGGGCAACTGTATTATTAACTAAGGGGGGCCACTATAATAACTAAGAGGGGGCAACTATTATTAACTAAGGAGGGCACTATAATAACTAAGAGGGGGCAACTGCATTATTAACTAAGGGGGGGCACTATAATAACTAAGAGGGGGCAACTGCATTATTAACTAAGGGGGGCCACTATAATAACTAAGAGGGGGCAACTGCATTATTAACTAAGGGGGCCACTATAATAACTAAGAGGGGGCAACTGTATTATTAACTAAGGGGGGCCACTATAATAACTAAGAGGGGGCAACTGCATTATTAACTAAGAGGGGCCACTATAATAACTAAGAGGGGGCAACTGCATTATTAACTAAAGGGGGCCACTATAATAACTAAGAGGGGGCAACTGTATTATTAACTAAGGGGGGCCACTATAATAACTAAGAGGGGGCAACTGTACTATTATTTTTTATTTTTTGTAACTGATTTTTATTAAGTTTTAAAAGTTTACATGTAAAATAAACAGTTGCGACATATATAAGTACATATTTGACAGTATAAACATGTGGCTGATAACATTTGTTTCTCAAAGGATATACATATATCAGCCCAGACAATGAGCTCCAGTAGACGCTGAATAGCTTAAGGTACAGTAAGGCTTATTTAGAGATTCAGATGAGAAACATAAGTGAGATCACAGGATCTATTGAATGTGGAATCAATGTAAAGATGAAAAATCAACAAACAACACAGTAATCGTTAGAACAGTACAATAGATAAGTAGGCGTTGTCACTTAAGCATCATTAATACTTAATATTCAGTGTATTACAACCACACTGTCAGACAGCTTTAGTAATGAAAATGTAAATGATCAAGTTTTGTCAAAGATCAGCTAATGCTGGGTGCATTTGTACCCATATGGCCCATTGAGCCTGGAATTTTTTATATGCACCTGACCTATACGCTAGGACCTTTTCAAATCTATAGTTGGTATGCACGATATTGATAACTTCTGATATAGGGAGGTAGCTAGTGATTTCCAGTGGCGTGCTATGACCAATTTGGCTGAGTGCAGGATATGGCACACCACAATTCTTGAAGTGCTCGCATATTTATCCATTCCTATTAATAGCAAAGCGGTGCTTGGAATCAACTTAGGATGTGAATGGTCCAGCTGCCGGATCATTGCATCTATAGAGTCCCAATAAACCCGCAATTTCATACATCCCCAAAATATATGAGACAAGGAGCCCAGACCATTGCATTGTCTCCAGCAATGGTTTGAGGCTGTGGGAAATATGCTAGCTAATTTGACAGGTGTATAATACCATCTTAATAAGAGTTTGCTATATTGTTCCCAGTGTGAAGCACATTTAGTGGAGGAATACGCCCATTTGACCGCTTGTTGCCAACTGGATTCAGGGATCTGCACATCTTTTTCCCTTTCCCATGCTAACATCGCTGGTGATTTTAGAAAAGCATTACTATGCGTGAAAGTGTTGTAAAGGGACCTTGTAAGTTTGCGATGTAGAATGCTAGGTGACTTCAGTATATCAGCCATGACATTAGGGATCTCCATCCATGTTGGGAAATCAGAATGCAGAAATGATGTTATTCTATTATAATTGTGTTGCTCTGATGCAGGCAAGCCATATTGGTCATTTAACGCTTGAAAAGATGGGCAACTGTATTATTAACTAAGAGGGGCCACTATAATAACTAAGAGGGGGCAACTGTATTATTAACTAAGGGGGGCCACTATAATAACTAAGATGGGGCAACTGCATTATTAACTAAGAGGGGCCACTATAATAACTAAGAGGGGGCAACTGCATTATTAACTAAGAGGGCACCACTATAATAATAATACAGAGGGGCCATTATTCTAATAATACAGAGGGGCCATTATACTAATAATACAGAGGGGCCATTATACAAATAATACAGAGGGGCCATTATACTAATAATACAGAGGGGCCACTATACTAATAATACAGAGGGGCCACTATACTAATAATACAGAGGGGGCCACTATACTAATAATACAGAGGGGGCCACTATACTAATAATACAGAGGGGCCACTATACTAATAATACAGAGGGGGCCATTATACTAATAATACAGAAGGGCCACTATACTAATAATACAGAGGGGGCCACTATACTAATAATACAGAGGGGCCACTATACTAATAATACAGAGGGGGCCACTATACTAATAATACAGAGGGGGGATGTTACTGGCCTAATGGGAATGAATGTGGGGGGGGGGGGTGTAACTGGCACTAATGGGAATGAATGAAGGGGGGATGTTACTGGCCTAATGTAAAATGTAGATTCTAAGATGTTTGTCTGACAGATGCTGAAGAGGCGACTCATGGCCGGGAGAAGTTGACATGGAGGTCTGAACCGAATGGAAAACAAAAGGAAAGACTGAATAGAGAAGACATCTTCTGGAGTCACTGGATGTAACGGTAATCAATTACACTGTACCGCCTTTAGAGCCGATATCTATCTCTATACAGTATGTTCACTGTATTGGGTTGATATGGGTCTGTGTTTATTGTGTTCTCTATAATGACAGTATGGTGGTATTATTCAGTCATTGTGTCAGTAATATTTAATAAGGCTGTATTATTTGTCCCTTGTATACTAATATAATTGGTAATATTGGGTAATATACACTCACCGGCCACTTTATTAGGTACACCATGCTAGTAACGGGTTGGACCCCTTTTGCCTCCAGAACTGCCTCAATTCTTCGTGGCATAGATTCAACAAGGTGCTGGAAGCATTCCTCAGAGATTTTAGTCCATATTGACATGATGGCATCACACAGTTGCCGCAGATTTGTCGGCTGCACATCCATGATGCAAATCTCCCGTTCCACCACATCCCAAAGATGCTCTATTGGATTGAGATCTGGTGACTGTGGAGGCCATTTGAGTACAGTGAACTCATTGTCATGTTCAAGAAACCAGTCTGAGATGATTCCAGCTTTATGACATGGCGCATTATCCTGCTGAAAGTAGGCATCAGATGTTGGGTACATTGTGGTCATAAAGGGATGGACATGGTCAGCAACAATACTCAGGTAGGCTGTGGCATTGCAACGATGCTCAATTGGTACCAAGGGGCCCAAAGAGTGCCAAGAAAATATTCCCCACACCATGACACCACCACCACCAGCTTGAACCGTTGATACAAGGCAGGATGGATCCATGCTTTCATGTTGTTGACGCCAAATTCTGACCCTACCATCCGAATGTCGCAGCAGAAATCGAGACTCATCAGACCAGGCAACGTTTTTCCAATCTTCTACTGTCCAATTTCGATGAGCTTGTGCAAATTGTAGCCTCAGTTTCCTGTTCTTAGCTGAAAGGAGTGGCACCCGGTGTGGTCTTCTGCTGCTGTAGCCCATCTGCCTCAAAGTTCGACGTACTGTGCGTTCAGAGATGCTCTTCTGCCTACCTTGGTTGTAACGGGTGGCAATTTGAGTCACTGTTGCCTTTCTATCAGCTCGAACCAGTCTGCCCATTCTCCTCTGACCTCTGGCATCAACAAGGCATTTCCGCCCACAGAACTGCCGCTCACTGGATGTTTTTTCTTTTTCGGACCATTCTCTGTAAACCCTAGAGATGGTTGTGCGTGAAAATCCCAGTAGATCAGCAGTTTCTGAAATACTCAGACCAGCCCTTCTGGCACCAACAACCATGCCACGTTCAAAGGCACTCAAATCACCTTTCTTCCCCATACTGATGCTCGGTTTGAACTGCAGGAGATTGTCTTGACCATGTCTACATGCCTAAATGCACTGAGTTGCCGCCATGTGATTGGCTGATTAGAAATTAAGTGTTAACGAGCAGTTGGACAGGTGTACCTAATAAAGTGGCCGGTGAGTGTATACTGTTCATATTCAGTGACAGTAGTGGAGTTAGTAATGGTAGTCATGGTGTTGTTCTAATTAGGGTTGTCGCGGGTATCGAAATTTCGATACTGAATTGATACTTTTATACCACTATCGATTCGGTACCGGAATTTCCTATTGTGCGATACTAAAATAAAAAAATTCTCTCACCTCTCCTGGGCCGCGGCTCCGCTCCGGCGCTCCTCTTCTTCCCCCGCCCGCACTGCACTGTCCTGACCACGTACAGCGTCAGGACGCAGTGCGCACACTCTGACTTGACGCTGCACACAGTCAGATGACAGTGCAGCGCCAGGAAGAGAAGAAGAGGAGCACCGGACACCGGAGCGGAGCCGTGGCGCAGGACAGGTAAGAGAACTTTTTATTTTATTTTGAAGGGGGCAGAGTGGGCTGATCTGAGGTCTTATGGGGCACAGCTAATCTGAGGTTGATGGGGCCACAGTGGGCTGATGTTAGGTCTGATGGGGGCACAGTGGGCTGATATTAGGTCTGATGGGGGCACAGTGGGCTGATATTAGGTCTGATGGGGGCACAGTGGGCTGATATTAGGTCTGATGGTGGCACTGTGGGCTGATCTGAGGTCTGATGGGGGCACGGTGGGCTGATCTGAGGTCTGATGGCACGGTGGGCTGATCTGAGGTCTGATGGGGGCACAAGATGCTGATCTGAGGTCTGATGGGGGCACAAGATGTTGATCTGAGGCCTGAGGGGGGCACAAGACCCTGATCTGAGGGGGGCACAAGACGTTGATCTGGGGTCTGATGGGGCACAAGACGCTGATCTGAGGTCTGATGGGGGCACAAGACGCTGAGCTGAGGTCTGATGGGGGCACAAGACGCAGAGCTGAGGTCTGATGGGGGCACAAGAATCTGACCTGAGGTCTGATGGGGGCCCAAGACGCTGATCTGTGGTAGTACCACATTATCAGTACTAGTGTTATCTGTGATTTTACACAGGACTGCAGGTAACACTACTACATTTTCTATACTCAGATAGCCATCACCGTGTTACCTCTACAGTTACAAAGGACTGCAGGGGACATCTACTATATTATCTATACACAGATAGTTATCACTCTGTAAGGGGGCCCTCTGAGACTTTATCGCCCAAGGGCCCACCTGAACCTGGAGCCGGCCCTGGGCTGACGTCACACATGCGCAGAAGGACTCAGAGGGTGGTAGGGGAAAGTTAGCGGCTGCACTGCTGTAAGTAAGTGCCCCCAAACAACGTGATGACCGAGGGGGGGGGTTTAATTGGGAGCGGGACTATATACTTAAGGCCCCATCCATATACTTAAAGCCCCATCCATATACTTAAGGCCCCATCCTTATTTTATATACTTAAGGCCCCATCCTGTATAGGATAATAGAGATGGCAGTCATGGCACACATAACTCACACATGATTAAACACCAGTGAGGGGTTTAGTGATGTGAGCTATGTGTGTGCCATCTCCATTATCCCATGCAGGAAAATATAGTGACAGTATTAAAAGTCAGACTGTATAGAGCTATAAATACAGTGCAGAGATATATAGAGAATAGAGTGATATAGGACAATATAGAAAGCTATAAATACAGTGCAGAGATATATAGTGTGATATAGGACAGTATAGAGAACTATAAATACAGTATATATATATATATATATATATATATATATATATATATATACATACACTCACCGGCCACTTTATTAGGTACACCTGTCCAACTGCTCGTTAACACTTAATTTCTAATCAGCCAATCACATGGCGGCAACTCAGTGCATTTAGGCATGTAGACATGGTCAAGACAATCTCCTGCAGTTCAAACCGAGCATCAGTATGGGGAAGAAAGGTGATTTGAGTGCCTTTGAACGTGGCATGGTTGTTGGTGCCAGAAGGGCTGGTCTGAGTATTTCAGAAACTGCTGATCTACTGGGATTTTCATGGACAACCATCTCTAGGGTTTACAGAGAATGGTCCGAAAAAGAAAAAACATCCAGTGAGCGGCAGTTCTGTGGGCGGAAATGCCTTGTTGATGCCAGAGGTCAGAGGAGAATGGGCAGACTGGTTCGAGCTGATAGAAAGGCAACAGTGACTCAAATTGCCACCCGTTACAACCAAGGTAGGCAGAAGAGCATCTCTGAACGCACAGTACGTCGAACTTTGAGGCAGATGGGCTACAGCAGCAGAAGACCACACCGGGTGCCACTCCTTTCAGCTAAGAACAGGAAACTGAGGCTACAATTTGCACAAGCTCATCGAAATTGGACAGTAGAAGATTGGAAAAACGTTGCCTGGTCTGATGAGTCTCAATTTCTGCTGCGACATTCGGATGGTAGGGTCAGAATTTGGCGTTAACAACATGAAAGCATGGATCCATCCTGCCTTGTATCAACGGTTCAAGCTGGTGGTGGTGGTGTCATGGTGTGGGGAATATTTTCTTGGCACTCTTTGGGCCCCTTGGTACCAATTGAGCATCGTTGCAACGCCACAGCCTACCTGAGTATTGTTGCTGACCATGTCCATCCCTTTATGACCACAATGTACCCAACATCTGATGGCTACTTTCAGCAGGATAATGCGCCATGTCATAAAGCTGGAATCATCTCAGACTGGTTTCTTGAACATGACAATGAGTTCACTGTACTCAAATGGCCTCCACAGTCACCAGATCTCAATCCAATAGAGCATCTTTGGGATGTGGTGGAACGGGAGATTCGCATCATGGATGTGCAGCCGACAAATCTGCGGCAACTGTGTGATGCCATCATGTCAATATGGACTAAAATCTCTGAGGAATGCTTCCAGCACCTTGTTGAATCTATGCCACGAAGAATTGAGGCAGTTCTGAAGGCAAAAGGGGGTCCAACCCGTTACTAGCATGGTGTACCTAATAAAGTGGCCGGTGAGTGTATATATATATATATATATATATATATATATATATATATATATACACACTGTCCTACTCTATATATCTCTGCACTGTATTTATAGCTCTCTATACAGTCCTATATCACTCTATATATCTCTACATTCTCAATGTGCCAATGTCACCTGATTCTAAGTCTGCTATTTATTTTATTCACAGTGTCCCCGTTTTTCTTTCATTTAACCTTTTATCATATGCTAATTAGCCTCCTAGGAGCAGAGGGGCGTTGCCCCTGCTCCTAGAGGCTCCTTTTGTCCACCTCAATCCACGCCCTTTTCTTCCTGATTGATAGGGACAGGCCAGCGTTCGTCTGCTCAGGCTGGCCCTGTCTGCCGTGAGTGAGGGAAGCTCGCCGGCTCCAGGCTCCCTCACTGTGCCTGCACGGGACTGCGCAGGTGCGAGACGGCAGACAGGACCAGCCTGAGGAGACGAAAGCTGGCCTGGCCCTGTCACTCAGGAAGAAAAGACATGGATTGAGGTGGGCAAATGTAGCCTCTAGGAGCAAGGGCAACACCCACCCCCTGCTCCTAGGAAGCTAATTAGCATATGATAAAAGGTTAAATTAAAGAAAAACTGGGACACTGTGAATAAAATAAATAGCAGACTTAGAATCAGGTGACAGTGGCATACTGAGAATGTCATCCTGTTTAATAGGGAAAAACCTGGTGACAGAAACCCTTTAACTCATAATGAGTAACAGATCTAGAGTGATAACGTGGAACTGGAGTACCCCTTTAATGCCCTATTACACTTTGTATATTAACCTCTTACCGCACCATGACGTGCCTGCACGTCATGGGCTGCCCTGCCTTAAGGCACTCAGACGTGCAGGCACGTCATGGCTTCTAACTGTCGCCCTGCCAAAGTGCAGGGTGACAGGATCGCAGGGCCGACTGTTTCTGAAAGCTTAGGCTTTCAGAAACACTCTGGGGGGCCAATCAAAGCCCTCCCCGCCCACGATCGCTGTGATTGGTCAGTCTGCAGAGACTGACCAATCGCAGAGTGTAGCAGCGCAGCTCCGATGTCCTTGAGGACATCGGGGCTGCACTGCTATATTTTTATTTTTCAGGATGGCTGAGCCGAGCGGACCATCCAATCCACCCACCCTCCCGTAAGTATAAGTATAAACATCTCCCCCCCTTCAATCACCAGCCCCCCCCCCCCATTTTCAGCTGACATACAGCTGACAATCTAATGTAACAGCCGACATCGCTGCTGGCAGCGATGTCGGCCGTTTAACCCCCTTAACAGGGAGGAAGCTCCCTCCCCCATCGGGCGGAGGCCGGAAGACGATGGTGTGGCCAGAAGACAGGGAGGGAGCTTCCTCCCCCCTCCCATCGGGACGCAGCCACAGCATCCAGCTTGCCATGGTATATGAAGCCTGACCAGGCTCCTGCTAAAGGCAGGAGCCTGATCAGGCTTAGTGTAAAGTAAAAATACACTGTAGTACACTATATAGTGTACTGCAGTGTATTATATAGACATCAGATCCACTGGATCTTCAAGAACCAAATGGGTTTGAGTCAAAAAAGTGTAAAAAAAATAATTAAAAAAAAATGAAAAACAAAAAAAAATAATTTTTTCCCATATACGCACATTTAAATTGAGTAAAAATAAATAAAATAAAATACCCTAGACATGTTAGGTATCGCCGCGTCCATAACAACCTGCTCTACAAAAATCTCACCTGACATAACCCCTCAGATGAACACAGAAAAAAAAATAAAATAAAAACTATGTCAAAAAAGCCATTTTTTGTCACCTTACATCACAAAAAGTGTAATACCAAGCGATCAAAAAGGCGTATGCCCCCCAAAATAGTACCAATCTAACCGTCATCTCATCCCGCAAAAAAGTAGCCCCTACCTGAGACAATGGCCCAAAAAATATAAAAACTACAGCTCTCACACTATGAAGACACTAAAACATGATTTTTTTTGTTTCAAAAATGATATTATTGTGTAAACCTTAAATAACTTTTTGATTGTTTGTACTATAGGGTGCATCTGGGGGGCTTCAAATGGGACATGGTGTCTAACAACCAGTCCAGCAAAATCTGCCTTCCAAAAACTATACGGCGCTCCTTTCCTTCTGCGCCCTGCCATGCGCCCATACAGCAGTTTATCACCACATGTGGGGTGTTTCTGTAAACCGCAGAATCAGGGAATAAATATTTGAGTTTTGTTTGGCAGTTAACCTTAGATGTGTTAAAGAAAAAATGGACTAAAATGGAAAATCTGCCAAAAAAGTGAAATTTAGAAATTTCATCTCAATTTTCCTTTAATTCTTGTGGAATACCTAAAGGGTTAACAAAGTTCATAAAATCAGTGTTAAGTAACTTGAGGTGTGTAGTTCCCAAAATGGGATCATTTATGGGGGGGGGGGGGTTCTACTATGTAAGCCCCACAAAGTGACTTCAGACTTGAACTGGTCCTTATAAAGTGGGTTTTGGAAATTTTCTTAAAAATTTTAAGAATTGCCTCTAAAATTCTAAGCCTTCTAATGTCCCAAAAAAATAAAATGGCATTTACAAAATGATGCAAACATAAAGTAGACATGGGGAATGTTAAATAACAAATATTTTATGAGGTATCACTTTCAATTTTAAAAGCAGAGAAATTAAAATTTAGAAAATTGTGAATTTTTCTAAATTTTTGGTAAAGTTGGGATTTTTTCATAAATAAAGGTGACATATATTGACTCATATTTATGACTCATGATTTATGATGTCGTGAAGTACAATGTGTCACGAGAAAACAATCTCAGAATGGCTTGGATAAGTAAAAGTGTTCCAAAGATATTACCACATAGAGTGACACATGTCAGATTTTCAAAAATAAGCCTGGTCACGAAGGTGCAAAATGGCCCAGTCATTAAGGGGTTAAAACCCCAGAGTGCTACATTGCAGCAACTTTGCTCAGCCCTAGTTATCTGTTTCATTACACGTGTTAGTTAAAAAGCAACCGAAATGTGGTTTGGTTAATGAGTAACCTATTGGTCGTCTCTGCAGTGCCGCATATTTCTTCTTCACGTTGTCTAGCTGGCCTTAATTTGAGCCGGGCCTGGATCTAATATTCCATCACCCCTATTATTAATCTGGCTTTGTCTGCATCCAGCAACTACAAGTGGCCTGCTTTGCTTTGACTTCTAGCACATAAGGTATACTGTTCTGGGGTTTTCATCAGACTCACAGTCAGCCAGGGGAACAAATGAAACAGAGCAGCTGTGGGGCACGCGTCCAAAAACAGCAAAAGTGCTTCTCACACAAGCCTCAAAATGTACAGATCGAATGTGTGATACTGTAGCTTGTACAGAAAAGCCGTGTGATGTACGTTACTAATGCTGCACGAGCATCTCTGTGGAGCAGCCGTGTCTCTAATGCTTCCATGAATTCTATTGTAAATTATTGCAACAGGTTGGATGGAGCCATAGCTAGGCTTTCCTTTACCCAGAGGTTCAGTTCACTTCCAGATCTGTCTGCATTACATAGGAAAAAGTACTCAAAATTGGGAAAAACTGCAACTTTCCCTGTTTTTTCCTTTGTATGCTAATGTCGTTGATAAAAGAAATTGTATGTATCACATAAAAAACCCTAATTCTAATGATACCGAAAATGTACACATTACACATTTTGAGTTAAATGGGTTATCCCATGATTAATGTAAAAAATGAAGATCAGACATCATATAGTACATGACAATCTCTTTCTAATAAAGCTAGAATCAGTCCTGTACCTCACATGGATCCAGAGATCTCCCCACTCATGCCCCAGTGGCTCTGCTAGATTTATTTCAGGCTAGCAGCTCAGGGGGTGTGTCCTTTCTTTTGAGGCATATTCCTATCTGTTGCAGCTTTCCATATCACAGCTCAGGGTTTGTGTCCTTTCTCAGAGGGGCATGTAACTGTCAGCTAACAGTAGATTTGGCTGGTGGCTTTTGAAGGATGGATCTGAGCATGTATGCCTACTAGAGTTGAGTGAATAGAATCCAACAGAGTGGAATTCGATCCCAATTTCAGGATAAATTTGATTCACCGCAAAGCTGAATTTCCCTGTGCTTCGTTGTAGCAAATCGATTTAACCTGAAATAGTGTGAAAAACTAAAGAAATCATACCTTCTTCCTGCATTTGCTCGTGACAGGCTGACCATCGCCATCTTGATTGAAGATCTCAGCCAAGATTCCGCGCATGGTGAAGTACGATGTCACCACGCTGGCAAGTGTAACAACGTCATCATGGGTCGTGCGAGATTTTGCGCCAGATCTTCAAGCAAGTTGGCGGCGGCCGCCCTGTTGCAAGCGAATGGAGTTGGTAAGTATGATTTAATTTTTTTTTCTGTTAATTTTACACTGTTTTTACACTCAGATGCCGCAATCATGTATGAATGCTGCAACTAAGGGGTCACGGAGAATAAAAGAGTGGTCTCAAATGGCAGGATATGCTCAAAACCCCAATGCTGTAGCGCATATATAACTGGGGGAGCAAATCCCACACATGTGGTCCGCTGCCGAACGTAATCCCCAGCAAAAAATGCATACAATGGAGGATGCCTGCAGCGGACCACATGTACCACAGTGGTCTCAATTGGCAGAATATGCTCAAAAACCCCAATGCTGTAGCGCATATATAACTGGGGGAGCAAATCCCACACATGTGGCCCGCTGCTGAACGTAATCCCCAGCAAAAAATGCATACAGTGGAGGATGCCTGCAGCGGACCACATGTACCACAAAAACGTCCTACACAAGGTGGATAAATGTGCGGATGCGACAATCTACATAGAAAAACAATTCACGGAAAATGGTGCACTGCAACGGAAAATGCAGTTGACAATATATGGCTAAACCCTCACTCTGGTGTTAAAATGAGACTTTCGCCAGTATATCCTTATCAAAGACATACCGGAGCCCGAGCACCGCGTCAAGGTATCTCAGTTGGCATCGGGACCTACGCTATCCCTGCTATGGTACAGGTGATGACAGACAGGTGCATAAGGTCCGAAACACAGCGACCAGCTCCCAGTTACCTCCAGCGTGAAATCACACATACGGTGGGAGGAGGGGCGGAGGCTGTATTTCCCACAATGCCCTGACGTCATGTGACCCAGTGTGCACATGAATGTTACCCATTAATAAAATCAAGGCACATTCAACCTGGAGTTGCCACGCCTCCAGGAATAAACATACAAAAAAACTCACGGAGAAAAAAAGAGTGGTCTCAAATGGCAGGATATGCTCAAAACCCCAATGCTGTAGCGCATATATAACTGGGGGAGCAAATCCCACACATGTGGCCCGCTGCCGAACGTAATCCCCAGCAAAAAATGCATACAATGGAGGATGCCTGCAGCGGACCACATGTACCACAAAAACGTCCTACACAAGGTGGATAAATGTGCGGATGCGACAATCTACATCGGGCTCCGGTATGTCTTTGATAAGGATATACCGGCGAAAGTCTCATTTTAACACCAGAGTGAGGGTTTAGCCATATATTGTCAACTGCATTTTCCGTTGCAGTGCACCATTTTCCGTGAATTGTTTTTCTATGTAGATTGTCGCATCCGCACATTTATCCACCTTGTGTAGGACGTTTTTGTGGTACATGTGGTCCGCTGCAGGCATCCTCCACCGTATGCATTTTTTGCTGGGGATTACGTTCAGCAGCGGGCCACATGTGTGGGATTTGCTCCCCCAGTTATATATGCGCTACAGCATTGGGGTTTTTGAGCATATTCTGCCAATTGAGACCACTGTGGTACATGTGGTCCGCTGCAGGCATCCTCCATTGTATGCATTTTTTGCTGGGGATTACGTTCGGCAGCGGGCCACATGTGTGGGATTTGCTCCCCCAGTTATATATGCGCTACAGCATTGGGGTTTTGAGCATATCCTGCCATTTGAGACCACTCTTTTTTTCTCCGTGAGTTTTTTTGTATGTTTATTCCTGGAGGCGTGGCAACTCCAGGTTGAATGTGCCTTGATTTTATTAATGGGTAACATTCATGTGCACACTGGGTCACATGACGTCAGGGCATTGTGGGAAATACAGCCTCCGCCCCTCCTCCCACCGTATGTGTGATTTCACGCTGGAGGTAACTGGGAGCTGGTCGCTGTGTTTCGGACCTTATGCACCTGTCTGTCATCACCTGTACCATAGCAGGGATAGCGTAGGTCCCGATGCCAACTGAGATACCTTGACGCGGTGCTCGGGCTCCGGTATGTCTTTGATAAGGATATACTGGCGAAAGTCTCATTTTAACACCAGAGTGAGGTTTTAGCCATATATTGTCAACTGCATTTTCCGTTGCAGTGCACCATTTTCCGTGAATTGTTTTTCTATGCAACTAAGGGGTACAATGATGGGGAGCGGCACTACTTACAAAAAAATGCGCTTCGTGACTAAGTAATTCGTCACGAAGCAATTTTTTTTTTTTTATTCGGTGAAGCAGCCGAATAGAATTTTCCACAACTTCGCTCGTCTCTAATGTCTACCTTTGGCGATTTTACTGAGGTGTATACAGGAATAAGGAAATGAACAAACAGCAGGTGATGCTATACAAAAGCCCTAAGGCCCCTTTCACACGGGTGAGTTTTCCGCGCGGGTGCAATGCGTGATGCGAACGCATTGCACCCGCACTGAATCCTGAACCATTCATTTCAATGGGGCTTTTCACATGGGCGAATTTTTTCACGCCTGAGTTCGCCATTGCGTGCAAATCGCAGCATGTTCTATATTCTGCGTTTTGCACGCAGCGCTGGCCCCATTGAAGTGAATGGGGCTGCGTGAAAATCGCATTGCATCCGCACACAAGTGCGGGTGCAATGCATTTTTAACGCATGATTGCTTAGAGATGTTGTTTGTAAACATTCAGTTTTTTATCACGCGCGTGTGAAATGCATCCATATGCATCGCACCCGCGCGGAAAAAACTGAACGAACGTACGCAATCGCAGTCAAAACTGACTGCCAATCAGATATTGAGGACAGGCCATCAATTTTAAAATCCTGGAATATCCCTTTAAGGAAATGGAGTTTACCAATCACTGAATATAGCTGTGGTCCGACAGGTTCTTCCTTCACATTCTTACGTTCTCAAATGGATCAGCGCAAGATTAACCCGGGCAGAGGCCTGGAAAACTGGACTTCAGGGTCCATGGAAATCTGAGGAAAACTAATCTATACCTGTCCAGAAGTATTTGGGATAGACACCTGAAGCTGGTCAAGGATAGGAGATCTGATGCATCCGTTTCAGAATCATTTTTCTTTCATCACCCACAGTTCCACATCCTGGTTTGGGATCTAGGAGGTATTCACATTCTGAGGGAAAACAGATTGCTCTTCATTATCATCTGTTCCCCATCGGCTGCAATATAATTCAGTAATACATTACTGGTGAAATGGTCTAATTACAAAATGGAAGTGTGTCCTAAGGGGGTTTTCTGGTTTGCATTAAGATCCTTTAAAATAATCATTTATGAAGGTAGTTGTAGTTTTGTACTGTATTTCTTTTACCTTTATTGCTTCTATCTTCAGTTCTTGGCTGTGGTCATATGACCATGTCCATGCAGCTCCCTCTTATTTCCTGTGATGTTATGTCCATGGGCGGGGCAGTGATAGGGAAGTGTCTATGTAACTAGCTGGTGGGAGGAGCTATGAACTAGCTGGATGATGTTAGGTGCAGTGATAGGGTGAGTCTATTTAACTAGCTGGGTGGGAGGAGTTACAAACTAGCTGTGTGTTGTTAGAGGCGGAGCTGGAGCAGGAAGTGCTACATACAGGACAGAAAAGAAACAGAGTGATTGGTTTACATGGTGAAAACAGGCCAGGAAAGTCCACATTTAAAAAAAAAAACATGGAAAAGATGTACATGAGGTAAACAAGCATACTGTATCTGTTAAAAACCATGGTAAACCTGGAAAACCCCTTAAATTACTTTAAGATTAGATAAAAATAGATGATTCCTTTAAAGGGAACCTGTCACCATGAAAATACAATGTCAGCTACAGGCATCATGTTATAGAGCAGGAGGAGCTGAGCGGATTGATATATAGTTTCATGGCAAAAGATTCAGTATAACTTGTAATTTATTCATTTAAACTCCTTCTCTTTCTGGGCATTGAAGTCAAGGAGGCGGTCCTATCAGTGATTGACAGCCTTCCATCTATGACTTTGTATACAAAGACAGCTGTCAATCACTGATAGGACCACCTCCTTCACATCAAAGCCCAGAATGAGCAGAAATTTAAATTAATAAATTACAAGTTTTACTAACTCTTTTCTAACAAAATGATATATCAATCTGCTCAGCTCCTCCTGCTCTATAACATGCTGCCTGCAGCTCAGACACCATGTTCAATGCTACAGGTTCCCTTTAAATTCGCAAATCTCACCTTTTCACATTATGTGTAAGAAATTGTTATTCATATTATTGTTGATTCTCAGGTTATTTCTGGTTTATACCATTACTTCACATTACACTTACTACTGTATAACATTCAGAACTATCGCGGTCACCGCTCACGGTGTGTGTCAATATTAGTTATATTTCAACTTACTTAGAAAACACAGTGGGTGGACTTGGATACCAGTTGTCCTAATATTTATATATCTGTCTGGGGGCACTGCTTGTGATAATTCTGCAAAAATAGATCACATATTTGGTATATTCGCCATGGAGCAGACATGGGGATTTGTGTTCTTTAATTGCTGTGTTCTTATATGTTTTATTTGCAATGTAATGCTCTGTATGTCTCTTATACTATGTCATTTTGTCCAGCAGGAGGAAGTATTGGTTGGCAGTGGCTGGCTATAACAAGGTTTAACCATCATGTTCCACCCCTCCTGGTAGAGTAGGCTCATCTGACTTACTGCCAGGAGGGGGAAGTCTAGGGTAATTCAGGACTCTATAGTGACAGCTCGGTGGAGAGGGGATGGAAGAGGTCCTGTCAAGATAATGGGGGAGTGAGGAAGCAGCTCATAGAGCACTTACTTCTAAGAACTTTATAATTTCCCCTGTGAGGAAGTGCACAACCCCGACTATCCCTCTCATGCCATAGTGTAAGGAAGAAGCTCATAGAGCACCCACTCTCCAGAACTAAAAAAAGGACTCAAGTAAAGCCTTGGCATCCGAGACAGCAGAATGATCTGTGACAGCACTTCTACAGACACTGCTATGAGGTGAGGGAATACGGCTAAAGACACCCTCATCACCAGACAACCAATAGGCCAGCCGCTATGTGCAGAACTGCAGCCATCCAACCTGCTATCATACCTCCTTTGTTGGTGCCAGATAAGAATTTTATTAAAGTCTGTTGATACTGTATTTTCCACACTGCACTTAGTAAAAAGGATTTTGTCTCTGAAGAATATCATTAGAAGAAATTGCTCCACTGCAACATCTGTGACAGGGCTGCCTGCCCCTTCAGTAGTGCAGCTGCAGAGGTGTCATCATGTCACTTGAAGAACCTGGGCCCACATACATCTTCAGTTTCTTATTCCCCTGCCAATAAGGCCTCAGAAACATGGCAATACTTGTACTGCAGCACATGGAGTATTGGAGTTCAGTGCTACAGAACCATATGCAACCTGTGTCCTGGGGGTCAGATGTGAGGCCCTCAATTATCTAGTCACATACTGTATATGATTGTCTGTCAGTGTCTGCTCACCTGTATTCTCGATGTCAGAGATATGTGATACATAGTGCAGAGGCAAAGATATATATGTTCTAAGGGTGCACTGTGTGGTCATCTTTGGGACCTCTATACATTGGCATCATGGGGGTCTCATAACCCTTGGCTTGCTATTCAGAAAAGAGTAGATGAAGTAGAGAGGTGACCATGCATGAAGGAACTCAGATGTTTCAGCAACACACATAAACTACAATGGAGAGTGCCGCATTCATGGTCTTTTCCTTCCTGGAGTATGAATGCGTGAGATGAAAGTCCTGAAAAAGGACATTTATGACATATACTGTACCTTGATATGCCATAAATGTTTCAGATGGTAAAACCAATTCTAGACTTATTCCGGCCCTTGGGCTTGGTCCTGACATTGTGGCCCTCAGACCAGAAAAGGTTGTACAATCCCTGATCTATGTGAGCTTCATGTTAAATGGCTCTGTAGACCTTTGCAATCATTTCATAAAAATAAAAAATAAGCAATTTTTATCTTGATTTAAAAAAATGTACCACTTTATGTATACTGCTCCTATACGAACCTATGTGTTTCCATGATCGCAGGGTACAAGGAAATCTTGTGTAATTGGTTTCTGTATTTATATCCCTGTGTGTTCTCTGCAATTCCTGCCCTATTTAAAATGGTTGTCCAACTCCTAGTCCTCACTTCCCTTAATCAGCTGTTTGAAGAGACCGGAGCACTTGTTGGTGTGTTGTATTCTCTTTACTGTTTATGTGCTCGACATTGATGGTGAGCAGGTAAACAGTTGAGAGAACTCAGCACTCCTAAAAGCGCTGTAGTCTCTTCAAAAAACAAACTAATCGGAGGGATGCCAGGAGTTGGCTGATCTGATATTGATGACCTATCATGAGGATGGGTAAAAAATATAGGAAATCGGGCAACCCCTTTAATGTCCATTCAACAGATATGGGGCCTCACCAATGTACAAGATAAAAAAAAATGTTATGTCGCGTGAGCCTTCTCTTCTGGACTAATTATTCCATTAAATCAGAATGAATGCATATTTGGTATGCCTTATGTTTTGGATATGATTGCACATACTTAAAAGTCATGCCCCTGGTGAGATTCCTAGTGAATGATGGAGACCACTGTGATTTCATCAGACTGAGCAAATGTTTTGACTTTACTCCACCGTGACTTGTGTGCTAGTCCAATTCCTTGCTTGCTTCCAATATATATTTATCAGTGGTTGGCAGGCCAACTTTATGTAAGTACATTAGGTCTAATAATAAAGCCAACAGTCTGAGAGATGGAATTATGACACACCATCTTCTCTGGCATCTCAACGTATCCTTGCCTAGAAGGACAACAACAATGATCCATTTTATCCTGTATTCTTTGGCTGCTGGTGAATATGTTGGCCAGGAATACAGTATATATACATTCCTAAACAAACCTCCGAAATGTATTTTCGCCTTCTGCTATATTTTGTTTAGGAAAAAACATTTCCTCTGGGCTCATCTGTTAGGAATTGTTTATGTTCTCATTATTCTCAATGCTCAGCTGTTCATAGACTGCTCAATGCATATGCTACATATAGAAAAGCAGCTGAATCCAGTTCAAGTCATTACTTTCCTATCCTGCTGTTTTACATAGTCAATGTGAGATCCCAAAGAAGCTTTAAAAAGTAACAACCTGTGAAGAGTATGCAGTTTCCTGCCACATACGGATAATGCTTTTTGTAAATTTGTAACCCAATCCATACTTGTTACAAGGGTCTCTTGACAATAAGCTTGACAAAAGTGCCCCCTGCTTGGTAGCAACCTCGAGTGATTGACTGAAATCATTCAAGAAACCTGACAGAAAGTTTTCAATTTTCCTAAATGTCACCATGGAGACATTCAGCATCACACAATGTCTGTTCAAATCAATGGGTGTTTAGTATAACGAAGGTCCGAACAGGTTTTTCAGATGTTCTTTGTACACTCTGGAGATGGGGATCCTGAACAGAGAACCTCCCTCTATTAAAGGGAACCTGTCACATTGAACACGGTCTTTGAGGCATATTATACAGCAGGAGAAATTGAGCAGGTGGACATCAGAGTTGCCAACCATAGAGAAATTTCTGGACGGTCTGTAAAAATAGGCGACTTTTTTCAAAAGTGGAGTGAAAAGTTGGTTGACAATAGGGATTAGAACAGGGTTATGTTACAGTGGCAAAACCACATCACACTTACACCAAATTTAACAAAACCGAGCACCAATTTAGTGCAGTAATACAAACCAAAGACTGACTTAAAACTGACACAAAAAACACTGCAAATGATAAATTCCACCCTATGTCTTTTATGGGTCTTGAGGTGGACCATATCATATGGTTGATATCACGAGATTGTCCCTATTGAGAAACATTGCAGGGTTATTATGTAGCACGGTCTTGTGACTGTCATGATTGAGAACTTCAGCCTGTAAGTTGCAGACAAAGCTATAGCTATAGCAGACAAAGGTCTGGAGAATTGCTTCCACTGTGTAGTACAGCAGACAAGTCCAGATCAAGGAAGCAAATATTTTTTTAACAGTTTTAGATGCCAACAGGCTCGGCTTGCAACTCAATTAGCATGTAAAACATCACAGGAAATGGGAACAGAAATTGACTGGACTCAAGCCGTAGCCCTCGTCCTTCATATGTAGACCCACAAGGGAAAGATATTACATCAAGAGGATAAAAATCCGGTCCTTATGGCTAATTCTCTGCTGCGGTGGCTGTGTAGTAACATGTAGACAGTCTAAATAGGGGAATAAGTCCTCAATAGAAGATGCCAGCAGCAAACTCATATAAATCACTGCTGCTAAAAGGAATGGTTAAAACAAGTCTATATCAATCATTAAATCAAAAGCCACATGGACTCTACAGTATGACTTAGGCCAGATTCACATGATCAGTATCTGGTCAATATTTTTCATCAGTAAAGTCATAAATCTTTCCATTATACTTATTCTCTGTAGAGCACAAATAGTCAGCAGAAAGGTTGTGGGGGGATGGCACTACACAAAAAGGCTAATGTCCATGTGAACATGGGTTCCCTCACAAAACTGGAGTCAACTTCCTCTGTGGTGCTCAGCAAAAAATAAATAGCAAAGAACTTGCATAAAGCATGTGTAGAAAGAGAATTGATGCGGCACTCACCAGAGTCTTCTTGCTTCTTAAAGTTTTATTAAACACTAACATAAAAACAGGTTGCAGGGCAGACGCCATTCAGTGGACCAGGAGACCAGCGGCTGCGTCACCGCCTCTTAAAGGGCCGCTGTCCCGGAACACTGTGACAGAACAGCAGCACAACAAAATCTCAGCACAAAGTCTTAATATTATACACCATGTCCCAAGACCACCTTCCGGATGGCCTGGGACATTGGGCTAAATCTGAAAGAGAATGTGAACTGTTTCCCATCCTCCTCCACTTTTCGCCTCCCCTTTTTTTGGTTATTCAATAGTTCTAGGGAAGGTGGTCTTGGGACATTGGGCTATCTTAGAGAGGGATGCGAGTTTAGCCACATTAACCAAAAAACCCTGTATTACTTTCAGACGCAGTCACACAATTAGTGACACCATAGTCAGAAGTAGATTTCATGAGAAAAAAACAAGCACTTGGATTAGGGACTTAGTTTCCCCGGGCAACTATAGATGCGGGAGTTGTTCTTTTTGTGCTTTTAATTGTCAGAAGAGATTCCTATGTTTTGGAGGTCTAAGGCATAAAGTCCATGATTTTATTACCTGCAGGAGCAAGTACATTGTATACCTAGTTCTCTGTCAATGTGGTCGATTTTATATAGGTAAGACAATCAGATGTTTGTATGAGAGATTCAGGGAACACCTGAACTCTATCGTTACAGGCAAAGGATGTCCCAGATTAATCGATCACATAAGAAGAGAACATCAAGGCAATACAAATGTGCTGAGTTTTGCTGGTTTAGAAATGATACATATTCTGCCACAGGGAGGGGACAGTCCTCTTACAAAAAGAAGCAAGATGGATTATCAGAGCGGCAGCCCTTGGACGTCTTGGTATGAATGATCTAAGTTCCTTTATTGGCACTTAATTCCACTATTTGGTAGACAGACTTTGCTTCACATACATGTGTATATTACAAATGGTGTATAATATTAAGACTTTGTGCTGAGATGTTGTTGTGCTGCTGTTCCGTCACAGTGTGCCGGGACAGCGGCCCTTTAAGAGGTGGTAACGCAGCCGCTGGTCTCCTGGTGCACTGAATGGCGTCTGCCCTGCAACCTGTTTTTATGTTAGTGTTTAATAAAACTTTAAGAAGCAAGAAGACTTATTCTCTGTAGGTTCCACTTTTAGTTTTGCATTACAAATACTGATGCCAAATTCTGACATGTGTCCTAAAAGTGCTCCAGTCACACTGTATTACCACTAATAGCTGGTGCTAGGTGATAAATTAACGCACCTTTAGATGGCCTAGTCTAAGTTCTTGCCACCTATTAGGTGGCTTACTTTGCTTTGAATTGTATGCCTAAATTTTGGTGATCAAGGCAGGCAAAAAAATGTCTACAACACACAATAAATGAGGTGCATGGCCTGTGCACTAGAATTCTGGCATATCTGCAATTGTAACTATACCTCATACTTCTCCATTGTGATTTGTCATTAGTAATCCTTCAAACTATCTTACAAGTGGGGAAATTATGTTTGGGATGCTCCCCAGCAATAGGCACCACTAACAAGAGATGTTAATCCTTTGAGATCTTAAAGATACTTATTGTGGAGCAGTTGAGTTGCATAAAACTAGAAGAACCTCTAACCTTTCAGTCAGGGGTGTAGCTAAATGCTCATGGGTCTGGTGCAAGAGTTCAGCTTGGGCCCCCCTCTCCTTCCCTCAGCGCTTTGTGGCCAGGAACAGGGGTGCACCTAGCCTTTCTGCTGCCTAAGGCAAAAATGGAAATGGTGCCCCCCCACCCCACACCAAATTCTCAACTTAACCCCTTCCTTCAAACCCTACTGTTAAAGGGGTTATCCAACATCTAATCAAATGCATTATACTTACCCCACTCCCCGGCACCCACATTGCTCCTGATCCCCGCATGGCCACCACTGCATCTCACCGTCACTTGGATCAAGACATCTGGTGACGTTGGGGGGAAGAGGGGAGGGAGAGCCTCCCTAGCATCGCGGGCAAGCTCGTTCCCGTCGCAGCCTGCTATTGCAGCGGGTGCCAGGAAATAATATAATCTATAGGAGGGGCACGGGCATTAGGGGGGGAAGTTGTTAAGCGGGGTTAACCCCTTTAAAAACATAGGTGGAAAACATTACATACACCGCTACAGAACATACACATATGTACCTCTTACATCCAGTCATGTCTCCTCTGATGTAGATGTTCTCTTTCCTCATCTTCTGTATTCAGACCAGACCACCATGATGATTTATTTCAGCTGTGTCTTGTCTCTGCACAGTTTGACAAACAGACATCTTAGTTTCCTACTTTTCTCCTCCTCACATCTTCTCAACATCTCATTCTACCACACCCAATACTGTGCCCACTGTGCTCCCCAATACTATACTGCTGAAATAGACCCCCTGAAAATACTAGTACCATGCAGATAGTGGCCCCTTCAATAATTATTGGCACAGAGTGCCATAAAAAATAATTGCACCCATCACTATATAGATGACACCTTAAACACATCGCACTATATAGATGACACCCTATAAACTCACACACTGCACTATATAGATGACACCCTATACACACACCGCACTATATAGATGACACCCTATAAACACACACACGGCACTATATAGATGACACCCTATACACACACCGCACTATATAGATGACACTCTATACACACACCATACTATATAAATGACCCCTATACACACACACACCACTATATAGATGACACCCTATAAACACACACACCGCACTATATAGATGACACCCTACACACACACACCACACTATATACAGTGCCTTGCGAAAATATTCGGCCCCCTGGAACTTTTCAACTTTTTGCCACATTTCAGGATTCAAACAAAAAGATATAACATTTTACATTTTTGGTGAAGAATCAACAACAAGTGAGTCACAATTGGGAAGTGGAACGAAATTTATTGGAGCAGTTAAACTTTTTTTGTAATAATAAAACTGAAAAGTGGGGCGTGCTAAATTATTCGGCCCGTTTACTTTCAGTTCAGAAAACTCACTCCAGAAGTTCATTGAGGATCTCTGAATGATCCAATGTTGTCCTAAATGACTGATGAAGATAAATAGAATCCACCTGTGTGTAATCAAGTCTCCGTATAAATGCACCTGCTCTGTGATAGTCTCAGGGTTCTGCATCATGAAGACCAAGGAACACACCAGGCAGGTCCATGTTACTGTTGTGGAGAAGTTTAAAGCCGGATTTGGATACCAAAAGATTTCCCAAGCTTTAAACATCCCAAGGAGCACTGTGCAAGTGATCATATTGAAATGGAAGGAGTATCAGACCACTGCAAATCTACCAAGACCCGGCCCTCCCTCTAAACTTTCATCTTAAACAAGGAGGAGACTGATCAGAGATGCAGCCAAGAGGCCCATGATCACTCTGGATGAACTGCAGAGATCTACAGCTAAGGTGGGAGAGTCTGTCCATAGGACAACAATCAGTCGAACACTTCACAAATCTGACCTTTATGGAAGAATGGCAAGAAGAAAGCCATTTCTCTAAGATATCCATAAAAAGTCTTGTTTACAGTTTGCCACAAGCCACCTGGGAGACACACCAAACATGTGGAAGAAGGTGCTCTGGTCAGATGAAACCAAAATCGAACGTTTTGGAAACAATGCAAAACGATATGTTTGGCGTAAAAGCAACACAGCTCATCACCCTGAACACACCATCCCCACTGTCAAACATGGCGGTGGCAGCATCATGGTTTGGGCCTGCTTTTCATCAGCGGGGACAGGGAAGATGGTTAAAATTGATGGGAACATGGATGGAGCCAAATACATGACCATTCTGGATGAAAACCTGTTGGAGTCTGCAAAAGACCTGAGACTAGGACGGAGATTTATCTTCCAACAAGACAATGATCCCAAACATAAAGCAAAATCTACA
Organism: Rhinella marina; assembly: GCA_900303285.1. Classification (NCBI taxonomy): domain Eukaryota; kingdom Metazoa; phylum Chordata; class Amphibia; order Anura; family Bufonidae; genus Rhinella; species Rhinella marina. The sequence continues at coordinate 176,531 of ONZH01024946.1, forward strand.
ATGGAATGGTTCAAAAATAAACGTATCCAGCTCTTACAATGGCCAGGTCAAAGTCCAGACCTGAATCCAATTGAGAATATGTGGAAAGAGCTGAAAACTGCTGTTCACAAACGCTCTCCATCCAACCTCAAAGAGCTCAAGCTGTTTTGCAAGGAAGAATGGGCAAGAATTTCAGTCTCTAGATGTGCAAAACTGATAGAGACCTACCCCAAGCGACTTGCAGCTGTAATCGCAGCAAAAGGTGGCGCAACAAAGAATTAATGCAAGGGGGGTGAATAATTTTGCACGCCCCACTTTTCAGTTTTATTATTACAAAAAAAGTTTAAATGATCCAATAAATTTCGTTCCACTTCACAATTGTGACCCACTTGTTGTTGATTCTTCACCAAAAATGTAAAATGTTATACCTTTTTGTTTGAAGCCTGAATTGTGGAAAAAGGTTGAAAAGTTCCAGGGGCCAAATACTTTCGCAAGGCACTGTAGATGACACCCTATATACTGTCACACAGTGCACTATACAGAGAACACTCTATACACACACCGCACTATATAGATGACCCCTATACACACATCACACACATAGAGATGACCCCTATACAAATATCCTACACTGTATAGATGACCCCTATAGACACATCACACACTGTATAGATGACCCCTATATACACATCACACACATAGAGATGACCCCCTATACACATACACATACACACATAGATGACACTTACCCTCTCCATGCCGAGTTCCGTCCTCCTCCTGTGCCCTGCTTGTCTGAAGGACCTTGATCAGGTGACTGTGACATCACCAAAGGTCCTACATGTTTCTGCTATAAAACAACTATAAAACAGCAAGCGGGCTTGCTGCTGGCTCTGGACTACAGGCATCCTGTGCAGAAGGAAAGGCACAGGCACAGCCCTCAGCGCGGCCCGGAGAAGACCAAAGAGGAGGGGTGAGTGCTGGCAGCGCTTCTCTCCCCCTCCTCATGCAGGCTAGTGAGCGCTTCCAATATGGAAGTGCATCTTATAAAATGAAAAATAGGTAATTAGCAGAGCACTTCTGGCTTAGGGGCCCAGTCGCAACTGCGACCCCTATAGCTACGCCAGTGCTTTCAGTGGTGGGACAAGCTCCTACGTCAGATCTAGCAAAATTTGCCTTCATCCACATAATTCTACCAGCCACATTAGTGCCCATATAAATCTACCAGCCATACTAGCCGCTGTAAAATTCTTATATCTACATTAGTGCCGTCATAAGTCTAATAGCAATCTTATTGTCCATAAAACTCTGCCAGCCATGCTAGTCCCCATATAAGTGTACTAGTCATACTAGTGCCCATATAATCGTACTAGGAATCTGCATAGTTATGTATACAAATGTGCTAAAACATCTGTTGCACTACAAATACAGCCTAGTATTTCAATTTTGGCAAAATTGGCGACCCCATCCCGTCTGGCATTATGGCAGATGTTGAATAAAAGAAAGAAGCATCAAGAATTGGACTTCAGTATGCCCAGTCATTTTGTCCTGTGGCAGATAAACTGCTGGTAGAATTGTCTGGCCAAGTTGATCATTCATATTTATAAATGTGCTGAGAAAGAAAACCGTCATTTGTACTGCTAGCTTTAACCTCATAATGGTAGTAGCTTATTTCCTACAATCTTGTTGCCTATTTCTTCTTTTCCCTGATATGTGACACCAGGGGACAGTTAGGAGGCTCCCAAACAATACAGGTGGTCGGCCGATCCCACAGAAATTGGTCCAATTTTAGCTAAGGAGATTGAATTCAACCAAGGCAACATCTGAAATCATGTTTGCTTATATTCTTTCTTGTTAATCCATTTTTCTTCACCATTCCAAACATGTTTAGGTTAATTGAATTCCATTGAAATTACCCGATGTACCTGAAAGTATAGATTATTGTGAACAAGAACCAATGTGAGTGAATATATTCTGAGCACCTAATTTCACAGAAGACGCAGGGAAAGATTCCCATTTGTCCTGGTTTCCTCGAATGTTGCCAGCTGTTCTCCTGCCAGTATTTGACTTTGAATGTTTATTTTTCCTAGAATTTAGACTCCTGATGAATCTCGATTAACCAAATAAGTGGAAACAGGCTACCTCAACTATTCATGTTGCATGAAGCTGAAATTAAAGATGCTTTCTTGCATTTTTTAGGAATCAGAAGATATTGTGTATCTGTCTACAAAATGAAGGTAATAAAATAAAGGGGTAGTATTATCATTAAATGTTATTTGAATGTAAATCAGCATGAAAGAAATTATTTTTGTAATTTACTTTCTGTTGCAAAAAATGTTCCAGTTGTGATATATTCTCTTTATTTCATTACAATGGCGCCCCCTGGTGTTTAGTCTGTATAATATGCATGTCCACCTACCGATTTGGATGAACATGGTCACACTTGTTCAGTTCCATACTTTAACCCTTTCAGGAATCAAATTTGACATGTGAACGCACAGTGGACTGTGCAAAGTAAAAATTGCAAGTTTTCCACAGATGTTGCATTTCATTGCCCAATATGTTGTGCCCAGATGGTGCTATCTGAAACATACCCTTTAAACTGTTAGGTGAGTTCTACTAGGTACAGAAATTGCATAAATGTGGACATACAGTAGACTGCTGTTTGGGTACCCTGCAGGGCTCAAAAGGGAAAGACCACCTTTTGGCTTTTGCACAGCAGATTTTGATGGATTGGTTTATGGGTGCCATTTTGCTTTCTAACAGTCATTTTTTGAGAACCATACATTTTTTATTTTTCTCTTGATGGAGCTGTAAGGACTTATTTTTTGTGGGATGACTTGTCATTATCATTGGTACTATTTTGTAGTACATACGACTTTTTGATCACTTTTTATTTCACTTTTTAGGAAGCAGACTAAAGAAAAGGCAGAGATTCTTTTTTCATTTTCATTGCTTTTTGTGTTTTGTTATTGATGTGTATACCATGCTGGAACAATTATATGTTAACTTTATTCTGCTGGTCAGTATGATTTCAGAGATAGAATTTTATATAGCTTAGAAAGAACAAGCACATCATGTGTAGGACAGAATGAACAGTAAGATCACAATTAGTGTTGAGTGAATCGAAGTTGGCGAAGTACAATTTGATCTGAATTTCGGGAAAAATTCGATTTGTCACAAAATCGAATTTCCTCGTGCTTCATGTTAATGAATCAGATTTTTTCTAAAATGGCTGCTGCACATATTACAAAGAAGAAGTAAGAAACCTTGGAATGAGGGATCACCCATAATGCCGTGCAGCAAGCCAATCAGCAGATGGCCATCCTCTGTGATGCCACAGACCTATTAAAAGCCTCATCCTGTCCGGTCTGTGGGAGAGGCACAGGGACAGTGATTAGGAAAGACTGTATTCACAAAATATTACTTTTGAGCAGTTCAGGGACAACTTAGAGATAGTGCAGGGATGTAATAGGGAGTCTTTATTCACAATATAGGGAAGAGTAGGGGCCAAATGAACAGTGTAAAGCAGTGTTCCCCAACTCCAGTCCTCAGGATCCACCTACCGGTCACAATTTAAGAATATCCCTCAGAATGAATATTCATTGACACTAATTATATCACCTGCTCAATACTAAGGAAATCCTATCACCTGCTTAGACTGGCCCACAGGGGTACATGGGAGTCAGCCCCTAGTCTCCCACCCTCTGCACAAGTGGCACATAACACATTAGACTTACTGCACTACATACATATATTGAATGTACAGCACCTCAACCAGCCTATGTGCATATAAAAAACTTGCTAAATTATTTATTATATTTGAATGTATCCGTATGGCGGGCCCCCAAAATAAATTTTACAAGTGGGCCCTAGGCACCCCAGTCCGACACTGAACATCAAAGTAAATCTTGGCTGATAGAGAAGCTATTCTATTACACCTTGCTTCACTAATTGGGGTTAAAAAGTGATCTACTACTTCTTACTGTAGGTTGTTCACATTCATACATAAGTAATTTCATTAATACTTGATTCTGTTATTGGGGTGAAATTGTGGCCTGATACTACAGATTTTGGGGTGTTCACATTCTTTTATACATAAGTAAATCCATGAATCCTTAACTGTATAATTGGGGGGAAATTTCAGCCTGATACTACTGTTTTTGGGTGTTCACGTTCTTTTATATATAATTCAATCTGTTAATCCTTAATTGTGTAATTGGGGTGAAATTGCAGCCTGATACTACAGATTTTGGAGTGTTCACGTTCTTTTTTACATAAGTAAATCCATTTATCCTTGATTCTGGGGTGAAATTGAAGCCTGATACTACATATTTTGGGGTGTTCAGGTTCTTTTATACATAAGCGCATTCATTGATCCTTGATTCTGGGGTAAAATTGCGGCCTGATACTACAGATTATAGGGTGTTCATGTTCTTTTTTACATAATTCAATCCGTTAATCCTTAATTCTGTAATTGGGATAAAATTACAGCCTGATACTACAGATTTTAGGGTGCTCACGTTCTTTTATATATAAGTACATCCATTCATCCTTGATTCTGGGGTGAAATTGGGGGCCGGTGCTAAAGATTTTTGTGGTGTTCATGTTGCTTATACATAAGTACATCCATTTATCCTTGATTCTGGTGTGAAATTGCAGCCTAATACTATAGATATTAGGGTGTTCACGTTCTTTTATAGATATTTTAATCTGTTAATCCTTAATTGTGTAATTTGGCTGAAATTGTGGCCTGATACTACAGATTTTAGGGGGCTCATGTTCTTTTATACATAATTCAAATGCAACCTGATACTACACATTTTGGGGTGTTCACATTCTTTTATACATAAGTACATCCATTCATCCTTGATTTTGGGGTGAAATTGTGGCCCATCACTACAGTTTTGGGATGTTCACGTTCTTTAATACATAAGTAAATCCATTTATCCTTGTTTCTGGGATGAAATTGCACCCTGACACTACTGATATTTTAAGTATGACAGACAGATGGCAGGTCCTTCTAAGGGACCGGCAGTGTCAAAATGTTTCTGGAGCTGGCAGAAGTAGCAATAGAAGAAGGGGAGGGGGGTGGTAGGAGCAGTTGCAGCGATAGGCCAGAGCGGACAGTGTCATCCAGCAGTCGTGTTTTGACCAGCAACCCAGCTGTACTTGAATGGTTGACTCGGCCTTCAATATCATCTCAACTGACATCAGACAACCCCATCCAGGAGTCGGTGGGTTCCTCTGACACCATACTTAGTTGGAAGCTCTGGGCCCCCACCTGTCCTGAACCTGCCTCTTTAATTTTCTATTCCTCCTGCTCAGGAAGTATTGTATGCCGTCGGCTTTGAGCCGCTTTTCAGAGAGGATGAGCTTATTGAGGACAGTCAGCAACTACTGCCCAGCCAAGATTTGGAGGAGGGATCCGCTGCTTCCTCTGGTAGGCGGGCAAGTAGCGACAATGAGAGTCACGTGGGAGTAGCTGTTTTGAGCAGTCAGGCACGCGGCCCGAGACTGGTGAGGTTGACATCAGTGACGTGCAGACAGTAGTGGATGATGATGTAGCCAATCGCATATGTGAGCTGGGTGAAGAGGGGGCTTCATCATCATCAGGGGATGAGGATTGCTTGCACGTGAGGCAGTGGTTGAGCCAGCAGGGTGCTAGCATGGCCATGAGTCAGCAGGGTGGCAGCAGTGTGAGATCTGGAGTCAAATGTGCCCAGGGTAGACCATCTGCTACTCAGGAGCCTACCTGTCCAGAAAGAACTAGCGGTACACAGGTTCACAGAGGAAGCAGGCAGTCAGCACGGAGTGATGGGGGAAAACGTCATAATTTTTCACCAAGTTGCCGGAGGATGTCAGTGTGGTCGTTTGTAGTATCTGTGGGCAGAAGGTGAAGCGTGGCCAGGGTTCCAATGTTGGCACCACGGCCCTGAATCAACAAATGCAGCGTCACCATAAAGTGGCCTGGCAGAACTGTGGAACTAATGTAATGGCACAGCCTGACGCAGAAACTGCTGCATCTTCCAGTGGCCCACACCCTTTCTCCTGTAGTCAAGGCTCCACCACCTCAGCAGAAGGTAGCTGTGTTTCCTTCCCATCATGTACTGGTCCTGATGCTCCTGCTCCTAATCACTCATTTCATCAGCAGTCCCTACCTTTCCATGTGGTTGACTCTGCAACTTTCAGAGAACTGGTGGCTTGCGCCAAGCCAAGTTGGACAGTCCCAAACTGTCATTACTTCTCCAAAAAGGCTGTTCCAGAACTGCACACATATGTTGAGCAAAAGGTGGGCCAGTCATTGAGGCTGTTGGTGTCTGCTAAAGTTCACCAGCAACTTGGGCAGGTGACGGCACAGCCGCATCTGTGTTCTGAAGCTGTGAGTCCTGTGCCAATGTCCTCCTCTGCCTCCTCATCCTCAACCTTCTCCTCAACCTCTACTGCAGGCACAATTTGGAGTGCTCCTCCAGCATACCACCTATGCAGATCATGGGTTTGCCTGGGTGAATGGAGTCACACTGGGGAGGAACTGTTCCGCATCCTTTAAGAGGAAATTGAACAATGTCTCTCTCCTCGCCAACTAAAGATCAGAATCATGGTCACCAATAACGGGAAGAAAATTTTGTTGGCTCTGTGTCAAGGAGGGCTGACCCATGAACCCTGCATGGCGCATGTCTTAAATCTGGTTGTAAAGCGGTTCATCAAGTCTTCCACTCAACTGCAAGACATTCTGAAAATGGCCAGGAAACTGTTCATGCACTTCAGCCACTCCTATCCTGCAAAACACTCACTCCTTGAGCTGCAAAGGCAGAATAGCGTTATCCAACATTGCCTGATATCTGGCACTTCCCCCCTTTTGGAACTCCACACGTTGGACCAACTATATAAGCAGAGGAAGACCGTGAACAATTTCTTGATGATGCAGGAAGACAGGAGCACGTCCCTGTGTAACTTTGACATTAGCCAGTGGCAGCTCATGTGTAACACCTGCCGTTTGCTCAGGTCCTTTGAGGAGACCACTTTTTTGTCAGTCACCAGGACTACGGGATGAACTACATCATTCGACTAATTCAGTTCCTGGAGCAGATGCTGATAAATCTGCCTGGCCAGGGGACAGGGGGCCTACATCTCATGGCCAACTGAGCCCTGTAGCGGCTGAACTAGGGAAGGAAGAAATTCACACACAGGCAATGGGTGGTTTATCTGCTCATGTGACAGGAGAGGAGCAGGAGATGCTGGAGGGTGATGAGGAAGGCTAGGCAGTTGACCCCCGACACTTCAGGGCAGCATGCATTGTTGAAGGAGGTAGGGAGTCCCTCGAGTCCCTTGTGCAAATGGCCAAATGCATGCTGAGTTGCTTTTGTAGTGACAGCCATATTATCACTATTTGGCAGAGGGATGATTACTGGCTCTCCACCATGTTAGCCCCTCGCCACTGGCCCAAAATGGGAGCCTTTTTCCACCTGCTGAGAGAGAGGATAAACTCAACTACTATCAAGACATCCTATGTAGTCAGTTGATCGCTACCTATGTGCGGCATTGACCATCCTCACGAAGGTCTGACCAGGGGGGCAATCTGCGCTCACTGCCATGACTGCTGGAGGGAGAAGGTAGGAGCATCACCAGCTCCCTCAGCAGCAACTAAGGTCTGGAGTCTCTAATGAGCACTTTTCTTCACCTGCCTACTGAAGAAACCACCCACCAGCAGCAGCAAGACATGGAATCAGAACCTGAACCAGCAGGTGGCGGCATACTTGGACTGCACCTTGCCAACCCAGATCCAAGATCCCCTGGACTACTGGGCAGCCAAACTCGATTTATGGCCGACAAGCCTTTCTGTCCAGCCAGTAGTGTGGCATCAGAGCGGGTGTTTAGTGCGGCGGGGGGCATAGTTACTCCAAAGAGAACTCACCTTTCCACACAAAATGTTGAGAGATTAACCTTTGTAAATATGAATCAGGTGTGGATCAGCCAGGATTTCCACACGCCAGTGCCTGATGCATCAGACTACAGTCATGGCCAAAAGTTTTGAGAATTATACAAATATTAATTTTTACAAAGTCTACTGCTTCAGTTTTTATAATGGCAATTTGCATATACTCCAGAACGTTATAAAGAGTGAACAGCTTAACAGCAATTACTTGCAAAGTCAATATTTGCCTAGAAAATGAACTTTATCCCCCAAAACACATTTCAACATCATTGCAGCCCCTGCCTTGAAAAGACTAGCTAACATCGTTTCAGTGATTGCTCCATTAACACAGGTGTGGGTGTTGATGAGGACAGGGCTGGAGATCAATCTGTCATGATTAAGTAAGAATGACACCACTGGACACTTTAAAAGGAGGCTGGTGCTTGGCATCATTGTTTCTCTTCTGTTAACCATGGTTATCTCTAAAGAAACACGTGCAGTCATCATTGCACTACACAAAAATGGCCTAACAGGGAAGAGTATCGCAGCTAGAAAGATTGCACCTCAGTCAACAATCTATCGCATCATCAAGAACTTCAAGGAGAGAGGTTCCATTGTTGCCAAAAAGGCTCCAGGGCGCCCAAGAAAGACCAGCAAGCGCCAAGACTGTCTCTTAAAAGTGTTTCAGCTGCGGGATCGGGCTACCAGCAGTGCAGAGCTTGCTCAGGAATGGCAGCAGGCAGGTGTGAGTGCATCTGCACGCACTGTGAGGCAGAGACTCTTGGAGCAAGGCCTGGTCTCAAGGAGGGCAGCAAAGAAGCCACTTCTCTCCAGAAAAAACATCAGGGACAGACTGATATTCTTCAAAAGGTACAGGGAGTGGACTGCTGAGGACTGGGGTAAAGTCATTTTCTCTGATGAATCCCCTTTTCGATTGTTTGGGACATCTGGAAAACAGCTTATTCGGAGAAGACGAGGTGAGCGCTACCACCAGTCTTGTCTCATGCCAACTGTAAAGCATCCTGAAACCATTCATGTGTGGGGTTGCTTCTCAGCCAAGGGAATCGGCTCTCCCACAGTCTTGCCTAAAAACATAGCCATGAATAAAGAATGGTACCAGAATGTCCTCCGAGAGCAACTGCTCCCAACCGTCCAAGAGCAGTTTGGCGATCAACAATGCCTTTTCCAGCATGATGGAGCACCTTGCCATATAGCAAAGGGGATAACTAAATGGCTCAGAGAACAAAACATAGAGATTTTGGGTCCATGGCCTGGAAACTCCCCAGATCTTAATCCCATTGAGAACTTGTGGTCAATCATCAAGAGACGGGTGGACAAACAAAAACCTACAAATTCTGACAAAATGCAAGCATTGATTGTGCAAGAATGGACTGCTATCAGTCAGGATTTGGTCCAGAAGTTGATTGAGAGCATGCCAGGGAGAATTGCAGAGGTCCTGAAGAAGAAGGGTTAACACTGCAAATATTGGCTTGCTGCATCAACTCATTCTAACTGTCAATATAAGCTTTTGTTACTCATAATATGATTGCAATTATATTTCTGTATGTGATAAAAACATCTGACAAACACACATAAAAACCCGAGGGCAGCAGATCATGTGAAAATATAATATTTGTGTCATTCTCAAAACTTTTGGCCATGACTGTAGATCAGGGATGCCCAACATGCGTCCCTCCAGCTGTTGCTGCCAGAGTGACGCCTGTCAACTGCCTGACGCACAGGAAATGTTCCACTACCACAGTGGACTAGCTATGCATGTTTCTGCACTGTACAGTGTTGTATAATGATATACAGGCTCTCTGCCGCCAGGAAATAGTTGATTTTTAAGACGCTTCATCACAAAATAATTTGTATTGAATCAAATTTTTTTGAAAAATTCAGTAAAGCATCCGAATCGAATTTTTTAAAACTTTGCTCATCTCTAATCACAATGAACAATAGCTGCACACCTTCCAGCATTGTGCCAAGGGCACAACACCTCTCCAGTCTTTCAGTTTCCAGCTCAGCTGTAGTGGTCTGCTGCTGCACTCCCTTCTGAAGGTCAGATCTAGAACCAATAAAGCCTCCTACCAATACCTATTCTTATTGGGTGATTTGCAGTGCTGTGTCCCCTTTTTGATCTATACTTACCTTACTTTTATATAATTTCTTACAGTATTGCTACTTCTGCCCAGAACATTTTTGAAAAAAAAAAAAAAGTTTTTTGTTGGTATTTTCGGAAAGACATATATTTTTTACATTTTCCTGAGAATGGTCTTGTGTGGGGCCTCATTTTTTGCAGGATGAGGTGATGTTTTTATTGGTACCATTTTTGGGTACAAATGACTTTTTGATTGCTCAATATTATGTTTTTTGTGAGCGAGGTGATAAAAAAATGGCTGCTCTGGCACCGTTTTTATAAAAAAATTTTGGCGCTCATCTGATAGGATAGATCATGTGAGGGGATTGATAAGGAGAACAATCGGCTTTTTTTTTTACTTGAAACTTTTATTTTTTTGTCCCTTTAGGGGACTTTGGCTTTTCAGGGATCTCCTTTACAATGCTGTAGAATACATGCAGTATTGAACTCCATTGGAACTGTCAGTTCATCTATGACACCCTTTGTAAGGGCTCAGGCTTCTATAGCAGCCATTAGCACCCCGCAATCACATAGTGGGAGCCCCCTCCCTCTGTAAACCCTTTAGAAAACCACATCACAATCTACATATTTAAATGACTTGTGAAATCCAACACAGTGGCTATATGAGATCTGCAAGCTGAATGGCTGAATCCACACTCAAGCCATTCAATGCAAAGTTTCCAATTGTCAAATACTGTAATGAGCAGTGGGTGTGGACCCACTGTACCAATTAACCAGTTTGTCCTGGCAGTTCCCTGGTTTTTACCCTTTAACCCCTATACTGGGATCTGGTGTTTGCTGCAGGGTAACCAGCAGGCTGCTACCTCTTCAGATAGTCCTAGTATAGTTGGTGGCTGACCCACAGGGTCAGAGATGCTAGTGCAAACAACCACGGGATCAGACAATATACATAGTCAGAAACAGGCTATGGTTAGGGCAGCAGGGTTTCTGCATATCCTTGAGACTGGTCAAAGCAGGCAGCAATGGTACAATACGATAGTCAGGCTATAGTCAGGGCACCCAGCGGACAATCAGAGTCGATGAGCAGGCAGAGGCATGGTACACAGGCAGACAACCAAATAAGCACATCTTTGCCAGAAAACACTGACATACCTTAAAGCTCAGCTACCTTCCACGAAGTAACAAGCCATTAACTGTAAGCAACTAGGGTGCATACATGCTGGCCCCTCAAGAGCCCGGGATAGCGCACATGCCTGGAGGCAATGCAGCACAGGCCATGACCTGCAGGGAACACAAAAGATGCTGGTGGCAGGGAACACCACTGGTGAGTAGCAGAAGGTGAGCAGGTCCCAGCTGCCGGCTTCTGAGAAGAGGGGTGAGTAGTGTGGCACCTGTGTGGGACAGTGGTGGGCAGAGAGTCTATAGAGCATGAAAGTTGTTTTTAAAAGGTCATTTAAACATCAATTATCCTAAAGTCCGGATACTAGTAAACTTCTCCAAGGCTCTGAAATGAAAAATCTACCGTGAATATTGACATGGACATTCAAGGTCCATGTAAGTTTCAGTATGTACTAGTTAGTGCTGGCTGCAGGTGTATGTTGGTACGTGAGAGACAGAGTGGGCCCCTTGTCTAATCCACCGTGAACTTCACAAGTGGAAAGCATGAGAAACTAGATGCCCGGCGGGCTATAGTACCTGCCAAGATTTGTCTGACCCCGACCATTTCAGTACTGTACTGTATATCCTTGAATACTTAAAATAATTTTGTTGAGGGGTGGAAGTCACTGAAATTTTGGCCAGTATTCCTCTTCTTAAAAAAAGCTATAAAATGGACAGATTTTATTGACATATCTGCCTTATTTTCAATGTTCATTGCTTGCTAAATACATTACGCAACTTTCTAAATAGTCTTCCTTAAAAATTTCCGACCATTTTGCTTATGCAGAGGGTATAAATCCTTCACTTAGCCGCTGGAGCTGCTGAATGTGACATAAATATGTTACTAAAAATTCATCATGCTTTACCATTAAGTTCTGAAAAACAACAAGAGCCAATTGCTAGAGGTGCTCACCTTCAGTCCACCATCAAAAAGAAGCAAGATGGCTTCCATTCCCCAGTGCCACAAAAAGAAAAACTGACGTTTGTACTTACTTTTTCTTTGAGGGACATAAGAGAGGTAACCAAGACAGGAATTTTACTGTAGTAGTTATTATGATTTTGGAAGTCACCTGGACAGAGACGTGATGGAAACATCAGTGTGTTTATTATTTTCACATTTAACACAAAATAGATATGTAAAAAATGCTACATTATTTTAAAGGCCAACATTAACCCTTGTCGTGACGCTTCCCTTCTTCTTGCAAATGTCTCCAACTTTGGTTGGTTCAGAAGGTAGTTATAAATTATCCTGTATACCATGAAGACTTTAACCTTGGTATATCATGTGATAGGAAGATTTTTCACAGAAATGCCATTGCAATTTCAGAGAAACAGCCAAAATCCACCAGAATATTAAAACAATACACAGAAATGACTTAAAGTTAATGTCCACCTTCGAATATATTAGCAATACAGGGTAGTCTTATTGCCATACATACTTTTATAGCAGTAAGAGCTCTTTTTTAATGAAACAAAGCTAAATATCCTTTGCATACACATGAAATTAAATGCAGAGGACCTGACTATATGTAATCACCACTAGAGGGAGCAATGATATTTAGTGCAGACTGTTTTATTATTGAGTCCAATGTATAAATTGTATACATTAAGCTACTAGGCTCCCTCTAGTGGTGATTACAGGAGGCCAGAATTTTATATTATAACTCTATGTTTACAATGAGGATCAGAAAAACTTCTCATCACTATAAAGATATATTAAGAAATTAATCAGCAATGAATTTTTGACCTAAAAACCAACACAGTATTAGAAAGTGGATATTTTCTTTAAGTTACTTTTTGCACATTTTCCTATCTAAGCAGTAGAGAGGAGTGAGTTAGTAGACTGATTACAGTGTTGATTAAAAGTCCACCAGTCACCATTATACAACAGACAATAGATTTGATTGGTCCAAGAAAAGAGAATCCCAAACTCATATAATCCATTCACCTCTCCCAGTGCATATTTTGGCTGGTGAAAGGAATTATTGTGAAATCACTATAGACTCACTCCACCCTAAAAAAAAAAGAAAAAGAAGCACCATCCAATTCCTCCTGCCTACTCTGCAGATACACATCTCCCACTAGTAAGATTATAAAAAAAAATATCTTATTACACTAAGTCTACTCCAGACACTTTTTGCATTTCTTCCTCTATTTGCTGCATATAAGAACAGCCCCTCCCTCCCACTAAGCTTATAATGTGTGTCTTATATAATACATGAGGAAAGAACATGAGTGCAAGCATGAACTTGAACATCCTGTTGGCTAAAAATCCTATACAATTTACATTTCTGAAAACATGAATTCATAATGGTATCAGGTTGCATTGGTGATCTTCAGTAACGTAATTTCACGTTCAATATCCATCTTGACACAGCATTTTATCAAAATACACTCCTCAACATTGAAATTGCAACACCAAGAAGGACAAGACATAAGGTTATGCAAATCGAGGAAGTAGCATGTGTCGCTAAGATCTGCAGATGATCAAATTTTAAGCACCTAGCTCCAATCTGTGGCATGTGGGAGAGGCAGAAAACCAGATTGAGAGCAAAGTATTTCAGCCACATGAAGCCTCAAAAATTGGATCAAATTGTGTGGGATGATTGTGTGATGCCTCCTGTTCATCCGCATGCCAGTTATCATCACTTGTTGCAAACTGAGAGGGAAAGAATCCTTGAACTGAGAGACATTGGTTTAGCACTCTGACAGTTCACTAGGTTTCTATGTCGAGATGTCAGCACTGTTAAACTTTGCATGTCCCAGTGGTTAGGAGAATAGCAGTGAACTGGCATGACAGCGAGATGTGCACAGCGGTGAATCTCTGCACAGATAGATGGTCTGATTGGGCCAGATGTCCAGCTACAGGTATTCAATTGACCTCAAGCTCTCAAAGACTAGAAGGCAATAAAGGCTTGAATGGAGGCCCTGCTTTAGTCTTGGATATAGTAATAGCCGGACATTGGTCTGGAAACCATATGGGCAATGCCATAAAGAAGCCTTCACAATGGAACGTCACGCCAGTCCCGGTGACATGGCATGTGGTGGCATAATGTACGGTAGCCAGAACCCTCTAGCCTTAATTTCAGGTACACTAATATCTCAGGTTTATGTTGATTTGGTCGTGGAACGAATGGTATGGCCGTTTCTCCAAAGTGTCCAAGGAGCCATTTTTCAACAGTACAATGCTAGGCCATATGTTGCTCATGCTACTGTGAGTAGCGATGTGGCTGAACATGTTTCCATGGTCTTCAGCGTCTCCAAACTTTTCCTATCAATCACACTTTCAATCACACTTGGGACTTCATTGGTCAGCAATTACAAAGGGAGCTGCCAGCAGTGAATCTTAAAGGGTTATTCTCATTTTAGACAATGGGGGCATATCACTAGGATATGCCCCCATTGTCTTATAGGTGCGGGTCCCACCGCTGGGACTCGCACCTATATCGAGAACGGAGCCCCCGAAGTGAATGAGGGCGCACTGCGCATGCGCAGCCGCCCTCCATTCATTTCTATGGGGCCGCCAAAAATAGCCGAGCGCTGGCTCGGCTACTTCCGTCGGCTCCATAGAAATGACTGGGAGCGCACCGCGCATGCACGGCCCGGCTCCCATTCATTTCTATGAGCGGCGCGGGGAGCTGTGCCTGGTGGTGGCCGGACCCCCGGAAACCTGGGGTCCTCCAGGCGCAGCGCTCCCCGCTCCGTTCTGGCTATAGGTGCGGGTCCCAGCGGTGGGACCCGCACCTATAAGACAATGGGGGCATATCCTAGCGATATGCCCCCATTGTCTAAGATGAGAATACCCCTTTAATGAATTGCGTGGCGTGACAGAACATTCTTCGGACAACTATTATAACCTCACTGATACCATGTCAAAGCGTGTAAGTGTGTGTATTTCTGAACGTGGTGCTTGTGAATAAATCATGATGTTTTGAATATTTTGTTTACCATTTTTTAGCATTTGCATCTTATTAACATGTCTGTCGATCCTGTGCTTTTCATAGTTTGACGATTTTTCCTTCTTGGTGTTGCAAGTGTTGAGGGGTGTAGATCCAAAATTCTGTGCAGATTAATTTCACAACATATCTTTATTGTAACTGGAGATCCATTGTTTGTTATGTTTATTACCTCCTTATACACAGACATGTAATTGAAATTTTGTTTTTTGGATTTTCAGAGTTTTTTAATTATTTTAATATCTTCATTGCTTTTACCTCAGATGCCAACAAATCCCAGGACATTTAAGGCACTCCCCGGTCCCAACCCCTCAACCACTTAAATTTGCACAAATCACACCTCTCCATGCTTAGATTTGCCCTATTACCGGGACTGTTGGTGACTATGCTTTTACAGACAATCTTCCCTTGGACAACCCTTTTCATGAAAACATTTTTGCTACTTGTAGCCACCACAAGAGGGAGTTTATAAAAAACTAAACTTCTACCCCTAGTGACTGCTGTAGACAGGGAGAAATTGATAGTTGTGCGAATGAAGCAGCAAAAATAGAGTTCTGCTAGGGGATAGGGGTCATCTGATATCCAGGAGCGCAACACTAATGAGGCCAGCACCAGGTAGGGGCAAGAGGGGGCAGCAGAAGGGCCATGGGCAATGAGCGCTTTCATTGTGCCAAAGGGGTTAGGTTAAGAAATTGGCATTGGGTGGCGCCGTCTTAGTTTTCGCCTCAGGCAGCAGAAAGGCTAGGTGCACCCCTGCCGATATCTAAAATATCTCCAATACTCTGGTCCCTTGCAATGATTATACTTACCTGCTCCCCGGTATCTGCGTTACTCCGGATTCCTGCATGGCCGACGCAGCACTTCTATTTTTGAAAGCATCTAAAACTTTACAGTACTGTAAAAACGAATCTTGGTCATGGTGGTCATGATCAGTGGTACACTCCTGAAAGGAAAACGCCACTCTTATCCAACATACAACATTTTTACAGTTCAAATCTGGATAACATTTTGAGTATCTTGGCAAATACCTTAATTATCTAGTAATGATTTTTATTGATATGGTTTTTGCTCTCCTTTCAGATAGAAAGCTATACATGGATTCTTATTATTAAGGATCAGTGCATTGTGGGAGCTCAGGTGAGAGTTACAAAGTTAGATAAGTTAGTGCAGATAAATTATTCAAGTTTTGTGTAGATTTTAATTGAGAAAATTTGTTCAAAAAGGGAATTTTCTCTATAAAGCAAAACCAGAAGATCGTACTAGCATGACGGTAGTACTAGCAAGGGCCCATGTGGCCTATATCACAATACAAACCTCAGTACATATGTTACACAACTACTGAACATTACAATATTTATAGAATCTACTTCGGGATTTCCATTAACCAAATGGGCATAATCCATAGGATACGGCATTTGAAGACATAGTAGAGTGACGAGAGACCCACGACTTGTTTACACGATATGCACTCTAAATTATGAGTATTAAAAAAAAAATACAAATAATAGGATTTATCAATTGCAGCCAGCCTACTTGCTGATGGACCATCATTTATTAATGTAATGATACTGACACTTTATGCACACTACTCTGCCTCTCTTGGGGTCGCTGATTCTGACAAAATTAAGTCAGTCCTGTTTCCTTTCTAGATGAATAGTGCCATCATCAATGACAATGTACAAGCCAACAGTTCCATTTTTTGCAGGACTGTCTATGAACTGAATTATAAAGGGGTGTGGTTTGTGAAGAGTTACCAAAAGAGGCATTTGTAGGCTGTTTTGGGGACACCCTTGGTTGTTAAGAGAGTCTTAAAATGTCCAATGATTTGGGATGCAAATGTTTTACGCAATCAATTACCAACTGCATAAATTTCACTTTTAAAATTCTACAAATCATATAGGAACAAGCAGTCAAAACCTCATCATGCTACACATTCTGTATTTCCACAAGTCTTCTACACAACTTCAATTGGCTCATCAAAAGTTCCTAAAAAATAAACCCATCTACTTTGCTTCAGCTGATTTTCTTGAATGCACTAAACGCTATCCCAAATACTTGACTCCTAAGGTTCCTCCTTACCTATGATTATTAAATAGAAAAAAAACTATATAATGCCTTTTCTCCCAAACCCCGGAATACCCAAAAGCCCACCCACATAATATGTCAATTTCTCTGCCAAAGTTAACTTCAGCTTATCTAGATTGTGTTCCTCAAAAGATTCCTCAGGCAAAGAATGAGTGATGTAGTCTCTTTAGATTCAACATTAAGAAGATTGCATGTGCCCACTTGCTAGATCTTTTTTATTAGAATAGTGTGTGGGGAGATGGATTTCAAGTGGAGAAGCCTCCATGGACCCTATTTTCTGATGAGCTCTGAGGTCAATTGACAGTCTGGATCATGATTAGGATCATAAGGCACAGGCAGCGCAACCCCAGTTCTCCGATCAACACACCAACATTTTCCACGTTGTCCATCAAGAGCTGGATGGCACTATGAGAAACAGGCAAGAGTCAAGTAAGTAAAAAAAAAGAAATCATGTATTTACATTATTCATTCATCCTTCATTCTATGTCAGTTACAGATATATTTGTTTTTATGCCCTTTTTAATTATATGACTTCCAAAATGGTCCTTCGATCCATATTTAGGTCATATTAGTGACCGTTGGAATCAAAATAGAAATTTATGCAAACCAAGAGATGATTTACATGAAATTTGGCTTATCAAACTAGAAATGAAATATTATGAATATGTTGATCAAGATTGTTCCTTCTATACCTCTGGGTATTTAGAAAACCTGGAATGGAGGCAGTAGACAGCAAGTTGGATCTACTCTAGGAGGTTCTATAACTATTGTTAACAAACCTGTCCGGAAAGCTACCCATGGGTATTACAGTACTAAGCATATGTGCTGTATGTGAAACTAAACACTTTTATATGAGAAAGTGTTTAAATGTTGGAAAATTTCCTTTCTTAAATACCACTGTGTTGAGATGTGCCCATGACCAAAGGTGCTAATAAGAGGCAAGAAGTTAGAGACAATTATTAAAGATCCCAGTGGGTGAAAGAATTGTTGGCCTTGCTGTAAATGAATGCCGTGCCTTCCTCCATACCTTACTGTTTGCTACCACAGAATCCCACCATTCAAACTTTCCAAAGCAACCTGAAAACCCACCTCTTCAGTAACGCCTACAATAACTCTGCTGGCCCTAAACAACCCTTCTAATACTACTGTCTCCTTCTCTTTTAGATTGTAAACCCTAGCGGGCAGAGTCCTCTTCCCATTTGTACCAGTCTCTCTGTACCAGTTACTTCATGTTTGTCTTGTACAATGTATGTACAATGCCATGATGTACAATGCCATGATGGGGATCCAACTGCAGGGACCCCTATGGATTCTAATAATGAAGAGGCTGTAGGGATGCTTTAGCGTAGCATTAATGGGGTCGTCTCACTTCAGCAAATGGCATTTACCACATAGACAAAGTTAATACAAGACACTTACTAATGTGTTGTGATTGTCGATATTGCTTCCTTTGCTGATTCATTTTTCCATCGCATTATACATTGTTCGTTTCCAGGGGTTCTGGCCATCGCTGCTGGATTTCACTGGTGGTCATAACCACTGGAAACGAGCAGTGTATAATGTGATGGAAAAATGAATGAAGCCAGCAAAGGAGGCAATATGGACAATCACAATACATTATTAAGTACATTGTATTAACTTAAAAGTGAGACAGCCCCTTTAAGGAGGCATTCCTTTTATAGTTTATCCCTGCACAGCAGTGCTCCTGGCCACCTACTGTGCAGTGAACTGTATCAAAGCTCCAATCAGGTGAGCTTGGCCATGCTGCAGGTATCTGCAAAAACGATGGCCAAAAGTGCTGCTGTGCTGGGATACAAACCTTGAAAGGATTACAGTGCAATGGCTCTTCCATTCTTAGGATTGGTGGTCGGTCTGAAATCACTGTACCAGATGGAAAAACCTACTATCATCTGAGAAAATACATTTGAGGAACTGAAAACACTTGTTGTTGAACCTGCTTAGGTTTTTGAAAATTATGTACTATTATTCAGATACAATCTCGATAAAACATTTAATTATTAATGATTATTATGACAAATTGGTAAGTGATCAACATACCTGCTTGGGGTTGAAGTTTCCATCCCGGTCACAATTTGGGATTGGGTAATTCAGAAAATCCTCCTGTGTCTTGGTCCTTAGAGATGCCAACCTATCTAATGCTATAGTCAACGCCATGTGGCACGTACCCTAGGAAGAACAACAATTTAAGGTAAATACCACCGAGATAATGAGGACCCCACACTACAGTGACATGCTTTGGTTATAGGGTTTTTTCTAGTATTAGAGAAACAAGCCTGCCTTCCAAAACAGCACCACACCTGTCCCTGTGTCATTTTTGGTACTGTATCTCAGCTCCATTGAAGTGAATGAACTTGAGCAGCAATACCACATACAACTTGTGGAGAGGAGTGGCACTGTTCTTGAAAATGCTTGTTTTTAAACCCTTCTTGAGATCTTTGTGGGATGAGGTATAAGAATACCACCATTCTCATGAAGTTATACCAGCCAAAGCTTAGTTATGGTCATCTGTGTTGAAAGCAGTACCATCATACACCTCTCTTACCATTTGGACAGGTAGATTGTTCACTGTCTTTTGGCCGCCCATAGAGTGCTTTTTCATTCTGTGCATTGTGTTCCGGTTAGCTTTTGCCTGCTCTTTTTGGATGCAGATCTTGTCGTTTGTAGGACATGGATTTAAGCTGACATTTGGGTAGTCATCCTCGGCTGAAAAAAAAAGATACATCATTCATAGTTAAACATATTTAATCCATATAGGAAATGATCTACAACAGTTTGCATAACATTAATTTGGCACAATTCTATGATTTTTGCTTATACTTTTATGGTAATACCCAATATGACAAATTCATGGTTAAAGGGGTTCTCCGGAAATTAAGAAAATTAAAATACTTAAATAAAACTATATTATAAATATATTCCCAAATACCTTTCATTAGTTATAATGGCTTGTTTTGTCTAGGGAGGAATCATTAGGAGAAACAAAATGGCCACCGTTCTATTAGTACACAGCAGGAGAAGTTACTTCACAACACTGAGGTAAAGAGCTGCCTCATCCTCCTCTCTGCTCTGCTTGTCATGGATTATAATCCTAAATACAGTTTAATATGATCTTCAGCTGAATCTCTGTAAGAATGGAGCTTATGAGGAGACATGAAGTACAGAGAGTAGGGTGGGGGATGTGGCTAATGAACAGCAGCACTTGTATGCAGTCTCCATTACCACAGCCCCACATTACCACAGTCTGTCTTATCCATCCTCTTTGTAATTCATGTCTCCTCATGAACTCCCTTCCCACAGAGATTCAGCTGAAGATCATATCAGCTGTATTCAGGATCATAATCCCTGACAACCAGAGAAGAGAGGAAGATGAGGCAGTTCTTTATCTCAGTGTTGTGAAGTAGCTTGTCCTCCTGTGTGATTAGGACAGGTTTTATGTGTACTAATAGGATGGCGGCCATATTAGTTATCCTAATGATTGCTCCCTTGACAAAATGATCCATTATAACTAATAAAAGGTATTTGGGAATATATTTACAATAAAGTAATATTTACGTATTTTCATTTTCTTAATTCCCGGAGAACCCCTTAAGGTGGCTGCAAACCTTGGTTATCATCTCAGTTAATTCAAGAATAATTTGTACCTTTTTGTGCATTCAAAGGGGTTCTTTGGGCTACAAGTATTGATGACCTATTCTCAAGTGAATGGGAGCTGAATTTCAGTATGCAGGCACTGAAACTACAGAGTTTATAGAACTTTTTGGATCTGCTCTATACACCATTAGTTTCAGTTGCCGCGGCAGCCTGAAATAGGTGATGCATGTCAGACCCCAACCAATCTGATATTGACGACCACTTTTAACACCTGAAGTCATTCACGGCGATTAGACCATGGAAGTTTAAAGAGGAACTACACTTTTTTCAATTTCTAATATGTCATAGGGACATATCAGAAGTGTTGATCGGCAGGGGTCCTAGCTCTGAGACCCAAACCGATCGCTAGAATGAGGGGTCAGAAGCGCTCAGCCGAGCGCAGCTTCTCCTCGCTGCTGAGCGAGAGACTGTAGACGAACTCAATCGACAGTGGTTCGTCTACAGTCTCGCTTCTGACCCCTCTTTCTAGCGATCAGTGAGGGTCTCAGAGCAGGGTCCCCCACCGATCAACACTTCTGATATGTCCCTATTGAAAGAAAGTGTACTTACTCTTTAAGGGATTGAAAGGTTTATTTGTTCATTCAAAACTTGAAATTAAAAGATAGACACGTGAATTGAATAAAGCCAAACATCCTTGCTCTTCATCTGCCTTCAGTTCACTGCCAATTCACCCCAGAGTAATGTGAATCAGGCTGGTTGCTATGCATACACTGCCTGACAAATCTATGTATCCCTAGCAACCAGTCTGCTTCTAAGGACCTGCAGAGAGATTCCTTCAAATAAATTCAGATAAAGAATCTCATTTTCAGAAAAGTCTTAGGTTAAAGCAGTTGTCCAGGATTAGAAAAACATGAATGCTTTATTTATGCAATTCAGTTTCATTGAAGTGAATAGAGTTGAGTTGCAATACCACACACACCCTGTGGACAGGTATGGCGCTGTTTTTTTTGAAAAAGGTAGCCTTGTTTTTCTAATCCTACACAACCCCTTTAAGGGCTTTTTTTCACCTATGGTTACGGTTCTGGTTAACAATAATTTTACAAAAGTTACAATAATTTCGTCCTCTTTCTAAGTGGTAAACGCAGGGTTACAAAAATGGTGATTTCATTACATTCCATCTCTATAATATTTAGCTTGATTTTTTCCAGGAATATTTGTGCCAATGGCCTGCCGCTGGCAGCAGAAGTCTACGTCTGTGTAACTTCAACACTGTCTTCCTTTTAGGAATAACACTTGACCTTTACCCTATATCATAAATAATGAAGGCTTTACTTTACTATTTCTAGGACCAATAATAGAGCTTAGTAACATGAAGGATCAAGGCATCTTGTTATTTTCAGGACTGGTTAGAAAGCAATAATAACCATTACACTTCCATTTCACTTGCGGCCAGAGGCGTAGCTAGAGGTTCAGCAGGAGGGGTGGGGGGAGGCGAAACATACTTGAGTGGGCCCCCCACTTAGTGGCTTCCCAAACGCACGTTTCCAACTTCACAGGCATATACTACTAGTTGTGGTTATAATATTGTATTAGAAAGATGACTGTATAAACTGCTAGATCATCTATTCTGTTAAGTACAGTACAATAGATTTTCTACATACCCTAGTCTAAATACTCTACCACATAATGCAGTAAAATATAGGAGTAAAAAACAAGGGGACTCCTATGTTAAAGGAAACCTGTCCCCAGTTTTTACATCACTAAACTAACAGTCCCCTCAAGCATTGTCTCTTTTATGTTAAAACTCGCTCATTAACCTATTAAAAATCGTCTCCAAAGTCATATGCAAATGAGCTGAGAAGGGTCTTTTTATGTATGAGATGAGTCACGCTAAGAGGATAGAGGGTCACTTCAGAGGCCCTTATCCTGTCCTCTATAGCCCAGAGAACCATGTTTTTGGTTCCATTTTAAATACGAGCAGCTCAGATTTTGAAATTATATCATGTGGATCTGTGTACTATAAAACCAGAGATACAGGCGGGAAACTGAGTTTTTATCTGCAGCTCTGGGACACTAGACACTAGCAGCCAAAAAGGATAAAATGGCGCGAGGGACAGGGAAGAGGAGTTACGTCATGGCGTGCCCAGGTCATCACGCCGTGACAGACACCTTAGAGCAGAAAAGCGAGCAGACGGAGGTGCAGTATGACGCTGTGACAGAAGCTAAAGTTCACACCATCATGCCGCAGCTCAGTCCGCTCGCTTTACACCTCTGTTGTGATGGTGCAGGAGAGCACTGTCAGACCTAGCAGAGAAGCGATTGGATGGAGGTGCGGCATGACGCTGTGACAGTAGATTAGTTCACAGCATCATGCTGCAGCTTTCCTGTTGCAACAGTGCTATCCTGCACCATCACTACAGCGGACGGAGGTGCCGAATGACGATAGATTAGTAGATCATGCCACTCCTCTGTCCGCTCGCTTAACACCACTTGTCACAGCCAGCGGACGGAAGTGTGGCATGATCTACTAATCTATCGTCAGTCCGCTGCAGTAGAGAGGAGATCACTGTGGACGCAGCGTCATGCTCCTCCCCACCGCCTACTAACCCTTCCGGTTCTCTCTGCAACAGCCTGGGACGTGGTGCCTCTCAACTGAGCAGGGCCAGACTGGGACTAAAAAGCAGCCCTGGCACAAACCCTCTGCCAGCCCACATAAAAATTGCCATTTTCACAACACTGGAGTATGTCAGTAAGGGTGGGTTCACACTGAAAGCATATGCGTTTTCACTAAAACATGTGTTTAGCGTTGTTAATCATTATCATTAATATTACAATGGTAAACACGTTTCTATCAACCAAACCCATGCGTTTTTGTGAAAACGCATATACGTTTAGCGTTGCGTTTTTACCAATGCGTTTCAAACCAAAATGCAACATGTGAACCCACCCTTAGGGTAAACTGACTGAGCTACATTTGCAATCAATTAGAAATACCTGGAGTGTGTGGTTTCACTGAATACCTTTGTGTTTAAATATTAATTCTGTTACACCAAGAATATCGGGGTGAAATTCACAAGACACGGGTCTGCTGCTGGTTTTCCACAGCTCAAATTGACATACTGTGGCTTGAAAACTCGCAGTGCAGGTCACTTTGTGCTGCATTTTTTTGCAGCATGATGATACATCATAGCAGGTTAGCCAATGGGAATGTCCTAGACAGCTGATCGATTGTGAGTCCTGTTGGAATTTATCTTATAACAGCCATATATGGAATGCACCTTTTAGGATTAGGGCCAATTCACATTTTTTTGCATCAGTTATTTTAAACTAAAACCAGCTGTGGTCGAACACACAGAACAGGTGCAAGTCTTTCCATTATACAGTGCCTTGCGAAAGTATTCGGCCCCCTGGAACTTTTCAACCTTTTGCCACATTTCAGGCTTCAAACAAAAAGATACAACATTTTAAATTTTTGGTGAAGAATCAACAACAAGTGGGTCACAATTGTGAAGTGGAACGAAATTTATTGGATCATTTAAACTTTTTTTGTAATAATAAAACTGAAAAGTAGGGCGTGCAAAATTATTCGGCCCCCTTGCATTAATACTTTGTTGCACCACCTTTTGCTGCAATTTCAGCTGCAAGTCGCTTGGGGTATGTCTCTATCAGTTTTGCACATCTAGAGACTGAAATTCTTGCCCATTCTTCCTTGCAAAGCAGCTGGAGCTCTTTGAGGTTGGATGGAGAGCGTTTGTGAACAGCAGTTTTCAGCTCTTTCCACATATTCTCCATTGGATTCAGGTCTGGACTTTGACTTGGCCATTCTAAGACCTGGATACGTTTATTTTTGAACCATTCCATTGTAGATTTTGCTTTAAGTTTGGGATCATTGTCTTGTTGGAAGATAAATCTCCGTCCTAGTCTCAGGTCTTTTGCAGACTCCAACAGGTTTTCATCCAAAATGGTCATGTATTTGGCTCCATCCATCTTCCCATCAATTTTAACCATCTTCCCTGTCCCTGCTGATGAAAAGCAGGTCCAAACCATGATGCTGCCACCACCATGTTTGACAGTGGGGATGGTGTGTTCAGGGTGATGAGCTGTGTTGCTTTTACGCCAAACATATCGTTTTGCATTGTTTCCAAAAAGTTTTATTTTGGTTTCATCTGACCAGAGCACCTTCTTCCACATGTTTGGTGTGTCTCCCAGGTGGCTTGTGGCAAACTGTAAACGAGACTTTTTATGGATATCTTAGAGAAATGGCTTTCTTCTTGCCACTCTTCCATAAAGGCCAGATTTGTGAAGTGTTCGACTTATTGTTGTCCTATGGACAGACTCTCCCACCTTAGCTGTAGATCTCTGCAGTTCATCCAGAGTGATCATGGGCCTCTTGGCTGCATCTCTGATCAGTCTTCTCCTTGTTTGAGATGAAAGTTTAGAGGGACAGCCGGGTCTTGGTAGATTTGCAGTGGTCTGATACTCCTTCAATTTCAATATGATCGCTTGCACAGTGCTCCTTGGGATGTTTCAGGCTTCTTTTTGTTTAAAAGACCTCAGATCAGCTTAATGTGCCCCCATCAGACCTCAGATCAGCGTATTGTGCCGCCATCAGACCTTAGATTAGCCTACTGTGCCCCCATCAGACCTCAGATCAGCGTATTGTGCCACCATCAGACCTCAGATCAGCCTACTGTGCCCCCATCAGACCTCAGATCAACAGAATGTGCCCCCATCAGACCTCAGATCAGCAGAATGTGCCCCCATCAGACCTCAGATCAGCTTAATGTACCCCCATCAGACCTCAGATCAGCGTATTGTGCCCCCATCAGACCTCAGATCAGCGTATTGTGCCCCCATCAGACCTCAGATCATCAGAATGTGCCCCCATCAGACCTCAGATCAGCAGAATGTGCCCCCATCAGACCTTAGATCAGCAGAATGTGCCCCAATAGACCTCAGATCAACAGAATGTGCTACCATCAGACCTCAGATCATCAGAATGTGCCCCCATCAGACCTCAGATCAGCTTAATGTGCCCCCATCAGACCTCAGATCAGCGTATTGTGCCGCCATCTGACCTCAGATCAGCCTACTGTGCCCCCATCAGACCTCAGATCAGCGTATTGTGCCGCCATCAGACCTCAGATCAGCAGAATGTGCCCCCATCAGACCTCAGATCAGCTTAATGTGCCCCCATCAGACCTCAGATCATCAGAATGTGCCCCCATCAGACCTCAGATCAGCAGAATGTGCCCCCATCAGACTTCAGATCATCAGAATGTGTCCCCATCAGACCTCAGATCATCAGAATGTGCCCCCATCAGACCTCAGATCAGCAGAATGTGCCCCCATCAGACCTCAGATCAGCAGAATGTGCCCCCATCAGACCTCAGATCAGCTTAATGTGCCCCCATCAGACCTCAGATCAGCGTATTGTGCCCCCATCAGACCTCAGATCATCAGAATGTGCCATCAGATCATCAGAATGTGCCCCCATCAGACCTCAGATCATCAGAATGTGCCTCCATCAGACCTCAGATCATCAGAATGTGCCCCCATCAGACCTCAGATCAGCAGAATGTGCCCCCATCAGACCTCAGATCAGCTTAATGTGCCCCCATCAGACCTCAGATCAGCGTATTGTGCCGCCATCAGACCTCAGATCAGCAGAATGTGCCCCCATCAGACCTCAGATCAGCGTATTGTGCCGCCATCAGACCTCAGATCAGCAGAATGTGCCCCCATCAGACCTCAGATCAGCTTAATGTGCCCCCATCAGACCTCAGATCATCGTATTGTGCCCCCATCAGACCTCAGATCAGCGCATTGTGCCCCCATCAGACCTCAGATCATCAGAATGTGCCCCCATCAGACCTTAGATCATCAGAATGTGCTCCCATCAGACCTCAGATCATCAGAATGTGCCCCCATCAGACCTCAGATCATCAGAATGTGCCCCCATCAGACCTCAGATCAGCAGAATGTGCCTCCATCAGACCTCAGATCAGCTTAATGTGCCCCCATCAGACCTCAGATCAGCGTATTATGCCCCCATCAGACCTCAGATCAGCGCATTGTGCCCCCATCAGACCTCAGATCAGCGCATTGTGCCCCCATCAGACCTCAGGTCAGTGTATTGTGCCCCCATCAGACCTCAGATCATCAGAATGTGCCCCCATCAGACCTCAGATCAGCAGAATGTGCCCCCATCAGACCTCAGATCAGCAGAATGTGCCCCCATCAGACCTCAGATCAGCAGAATGTGCCCCCATCAGACCTCAGATCAGCCCACCCAGCCACATAAGGTGAAAATAAAAACTTTTCTTACCTGGCCTGCGCTGCGGCTGCCCTGTGTGCAGCGTCAGGTCATAGTACGCGCCGGCCAGGGAAGAGAGTGGAGTGCCAGACCAGAGGGCAGCCACAGCGCAGGACAGGTGGCCTAAGGCCATCTTTGCTGGGCCCCCCAGAGGCACTGGGCCCGGAGCTGTTGACCCCTCTGCCCCCCCCCCCGGTAGCTACGCCTCTGCTTGCGGCTTATGGTGATCATGACGGCGCAGGGCTCCATGACAACTTTTGCCATGGATCCTCATGGTTATGACCATGTGAGCCAGTAAATACCGAAAATTACTGTTAACCAGTGCTCATAAGTGAGTAGTTGCTATAGACTCCTATACTATTTGGCATCCTGTTGCAAAATAAAATGGAGTACCGTGGCCTCTACAAACAGCTGATCGGTAGCTGTGGCGGGAGTCAGACAACCACCAATCAGATATGGATGACCTATCCCTTTAATAATGAGTTGATTATTTATTCTACTGCAAACTATGAGTGATCTCTGTAGGATTTGTAATTTGTGTTCTTAGTTGCAATAATATATTTGGTGGCCAATCGTTCATAGAAAAGTGTCAGAACACAGAATACAGTGTAGACACACAGCATAATAGTAGGCAGTTTGTTGTAATTTTATGGGTAATTAGTGTATATAGGGAGCTTTAACTATAGGACAAATTACACATTTGCACCAGGCCCAATGGCAGTGCCCCTACCAGCAGTGGTGCCGTTTCCAACAATGTTTGCGTCCTCTGGATGCAAATATAATTTAAAAAAATTAATTGTAGCAGGGAGCCATCAACTCGATGCCCCACAATGCGCTCACAAATAGCATAATTTACACAACCCCTTCCTAGTCTCCTTCAAGACTAACTAGCAAAACCATGGGTGGGATTCTAGGGAGGACATGGGCATTCTACAGAAGAGAGAGGAGAGAGACCAGCAATGCTCATCCCTCTTCTCTGCATTTCTTGTTACATTTGAAGGACCTCCTAGTCCCATGACCAGATCTGTGCAGATCCTTAAAGGGGGTTTCTAGGATTTTTATATTGATAGCCTATCCTCGGGATAAGTCATCAATGTCAAATCGGCAGGGGTATAATATCATCCTATCAGCAATTCTGCATTAGCCACTTCTCCAGAAATAAGCTCCAGAAGTATATAGTATACTATGTAGTGCATGGAACTACATTAAGCAGATCCATCATCTACAGAATGGACAGAACTCTGTAGTTCTAGTGGTAATTTCCAGAACCAGAGCTACTCTTGAACAGCTGAATGGTGGGGGTGGGGGTGTCTGACCCCTACTGACCTCATAATGATCGCTTACCCTGAAGAGAGGCCATCAATTTAATAATCCTGGAAAATTACTCTCAACCAGGGAACGATGCTGCAAATTTTCAGACAGATGGATGTTATGAGATGCTATGTAAGTGTCTGGGGTCTGATCGGAGGTCCATATTTTTTTTAGGTGGCTGGTTTAGGGGTTTGTATACAGGGAGTCTGGTCTGGGGGTCTGCATATAAGAGAGTCTTGTTTGGGTGTGTTTCTGTATTGGTTTAGAGTCTAGAGGAGTATTTAGGGAGTTGGTCATTAAACTTTTGCACTAGGTCCTCTATCTATCTATCTATCTATCTATCTATCCATCCATCCATCATTTTTATCTGGATCTTTTGAACATTTTTTATGGTGAAAATAAGACATTACTGTCTGCTGCTCTAATGCTGGATGGCAGACTCATAGCGAGCTAAGGGAAATGCAGCCTGATACACACTGACACAGACAGAAAGGAGCCAGGAAAAGTATTAACGCTTTGGAGAGTTGCTGCTTTTGGCAAATTTACTAGTAAAATAACATCAAAGCTGTAGTGCAAACCCCAGTGTTGGGTCCAAGGTGTTAATGGGGTCACCACTGGCTCCCATACCCTCCCCCACCACACTGTCTGCTTTCTGCCATTCTGCAGCCCCAGTTGTCTTATGAATTCATGGAAAGTCTGACAGGCCCTCCAGAAGGTGCTGGCTGGTCCTCTCAAGCATAGCTGCCGTGACATCCATCCAAGATGGTAATCTCAGAAAGCAGGCTGGAGCTGAGCCAGATTGGCAAGTGATTTTCCTTTTTTTTATGGGCAACAAGAGAGGATGTAAGGAATTTCAGCATCTTGGCTGCTGGATGACTGTGCAGGGTTTTTTTTTCAAAAAGATTTCTGTCTTAAAATTCCTGTATAATGCTTTTTAATTATCATGTAAGAATATGTTAATGTATCAGACCCTTGGTAATTTTCTTTACTTTATCTATCATTAACTTAATAAGAATCCCACACCAAGCTTTTCTATACTCTCCCAATCTATGTACATCCATCACTTTCCAGCCATTTCACCTTGTGAACACCGCTGCCTTTCTCCATAGATGGTACCTCTGGTTTGAAGGTGTAGGAAAATATCTCTAGATGTTTAATATAAATTTATACATAACCTCTCACTGACCAGATGTAAAGGACATCTAAAGTGTGTTTCACAGGAGGACACGACAGGATGGAACAGGCAGCTACATAAACTCATTCAGTATTCCGTGTAAATTAAAGAACTGCTTGTAGGACAGCTGCAAGACAATAAGATTGAATGCAGGAATCTAGATTGGGGTTAGAGTATCTGTTATGCACAACGCCAGGCTCCTGAATGGCCCGAGAATCACCCTAGAATTGCCCCGATATGTTTACCTTAAACAGGATTTTATAATTTTACACCTTGTTGCTAAACAAGTATAAACATCATGCCTGATGTTATCAATTCCCTGTCAATGCTTCAAAAGGAGCAGCGTCTGCACAGCTGTTACAGTTTGACAATGGAGCATGAATTAACCAATCACGATTCCTGGGAACCTGATAATTTTGCTTGTCCACCAATAAGATGTCCTTTACATTTTGGTAAATGGAAAAACATGGTATAAGAATAGAGAGCAGATCTGCTATAGGGATGAATGAGTGGAGGTAAAATCTATTGGGTAATGCATGTACACTCATTCATATCTACACCAGAGATACACCATTACTCTATGTAACTGAGCTATTATCCATTGCGGTTTCTGGGCCTACATCTGAAAAATAAAGCTTCATCTCTGGAGAACTGGGATTGCTGTGAAATTATTTACCTGGCAGTGGTAAATATAAAATCATACAACAGAAGGCAACTCAATTAAAATTGTAAAATCACTCCTGCTATAGGTAGTATCCATCCTACACCACGTAGGTAATTTCATTTAGATAGACAGACTGATTTTCACACAAGTCCTAAAAGTAGATAAAATAACCAAATCTAACAAATGGGTCAAATATATTCGACCTGGTCATTTATTTATCGAAGAAAATGATCTCATACCACATGTCTGGGAGTGGAAAGGTATGTAAACGTTTGCTTTCAGTATATGGTGTGCTTCCTGTGTGCAGCAATAACTGCAGCTAAACATTTCATAATTGTTGATTAGTCCTACACATTGGCTTGGAGGAATTTTGGCTCATTCCTTAATACAAAACTGTTTCAACTCAGTTATGTTGGTGGGTTTTCTCCCATGAACTGTGCACTTCAGGTCCTTATACAACATTTCTATTGGATTAAGGTCAGGATTTTGACTTGTTCATTCCAAAACTTTAACTTTATTCTTTGGTAGAATGACTTGTGTGTTTAAGGTCGTTGCCTTGCTGCATGACTCTCAAGCAGGATCCCGCAGCAATCTTGGGGCAGGCTGGAAAACGCACAGCAAAATTCCTCAGCTGCATGAACAGCAGCAAAGCCTCCCAATGAAAACAATGCAGTTTTAGGTCAAATTTATGCAGAAATACAGAAAAATCGGAAGGTTTCACAAATTTTCAAGCACCACTGTACGGACAGATAAGCACAATATCAGCTGAAGTTATAAACAACCTGGTCCTCAATAAAGCAACCTCAAGGCCCCCATACATGCTTATGCCGAACCGTCTGAGACTGTAGGTGTATGGGTTGGGTGGGTCAGCTGTTGGCTCAACATGTTTTTGGCTGACAGCTATTGAAGGTCTATGGGCAGCTTTTCACATGTTAACAAATCAACTGGTTTTTGGGAAGATTGTTGTTAGCTACTTTAGTATTACCATATTCTTTCACCAGTCATTTATATATCTAATTCTAACATTGTCTTCCCCCTCGATATAACATCTTTGCCAGCATCTTCTCCATTTGCTCCATCTTCCTACTCGACTTCCATCTTCAGTCTTACCCATTGTCCATACCTCCAGCTCCATCTTTCAACTCAATGTCCATCTTCAACCTTACCGCTCTGTCCTCTCTACCTACATGCATACGTACATCCACAGTGAATTGCCTCATATGTCCCCTCCTTCCTCATCTACAATGTCTTCATCTTATTAACTTTTCTTTAGAAGGTTTGGTCCCTTTTAGCCTCTGTAGCATGGGATACTTAAAGAAGAACTCCCGCAAAAATGTTTATTCTCTGACCTGTTAGAAAGGTGCATGATATAATCTGTAGTGAATGCAATCTTCTTATCTGAGACTGTAATTGAGCGTTATCCACTCTCTTCTTATTGTAGCTGGGTCATGTGACCAACTCCCTGACCTCCAACTGACCCAGGACAAGAAGCCAGTTACTGCTCTATTCATTTCTATGAGACTGAAAGTGAGGCTCCCATAGGAATGCATAGAGAATTAGACTTCCTGTCCACACACAAGATGATGTGTGAGTTGGTGGGTCTGATTCCTGGTCACATGACACAGATGAGAAACATCAGGGAGATATAACTCAAAAATACAGCCACTAGTAAGAAAATGACATTCACTACAGATTACATCATGTACATTTCTAGCAGGACATGGAATACATTTTGCGGGAGTTCTTTAATGAAACAATGACTCGCACCTGCTTCCAACTACTCTAGTCCTTCACTCTAGCTCAATTTGGCAATATTCTGGTTCCGCACTTGCTTATTCCAGCCAGTGTACAGATGGGGTCATGTGCACCACTGCAAAAAATGACTGAACCCAGAGGTGACTTTTTTCCAAGTAGCACGTGATCCAGCATTGATGTGCAACTTAGGGACACATGACCACTAAGGCCCATCTGAAAGATCACCAAATAGAGCCAGGAGTGCTGGATTGGCAAGGAGAAGGTGGGTTTAAATCTTTCATTCAGTACCACTTGCTACAGGAACTAGCTAATAAGGGCCAAATGTTTGGAAAAACCCTTTAAGGATCTCTGTCATCTAACCTTACATTCAAGTCACAGAAACTGCAAACAAAGTTTTGAAAAGTTTTCCGATTACTGAAAAATTACAGAAAAGTTCGAAAATTACAGATAAGTGCATAGTTTAACACCAGGCTACAGTTCAACGCAAGGACATAGGAACCAAGGATTGATACATTTTCCGTGTGCATTGTTTGCTTGATTCTAGCAAGTTCCCAATTACAGCTTTCAGGGGTTTGAATTTAAATTCACATTTACTGTTTCTTTTATACCTTACTGTTCACCCCCATTTAAACATGTGCTCATTGGACAATGCTACTAAGTGTGTGTTCTGTATAGTGTTTGTATGCCTTGAAGAGCTGTTTGATGGTGAATACATTTACAGTAAATGCAAGCATGTTACATATCTGGAAGCCCAGATTCTGGATCTACAGCATCTCACAAAATTGAATACACCCCTCACATTTTTGTAAATATTTTATGATATATTTTAATTGGACAACACTGAAGATATGACACTTTGATACAATGTAGTCAGTGTACAGCTTGTTTAACAGTGTAACTTGGTGTGCCCTCAAAATAACTCAACATATAGCCATTAATGTCTAAACTGATTGCAACAAAAGTGAGTACACCCCTAAGTGAAAATGGCCAAATTATGCCCAAAGTGTCAATATTTTGTGTGGCCATCATTTTCCAGCACTGCCTTAACTCTCTTGGGCATGGCGCTTCTTAGAGCTTCACAGGTTGCTTCTGGAATCCTCTTCCACTCCTCCATGATGACATCATGGAGCTGGTGGATGTTAGAGACCTTGTGCTCTTCCACCATCTGTTTGAGGATTCCCCACAGATGCTGAATAGGATTTAGGTCTGGAGAAATGCTTGGCCAGTCCAGCACTTTCACCCTCAGTTTCTTTAGCATGGCAGTGGCCATCTTGGAGGTGTGTTTGGAGTCATCACGTTGGAATACTGCCCTGCAGCCCAGTTTCCGAAGGGAGGGGATTATGCTCTGCTTCAGTATGTCACAGTACTTTTTGGCATTTATGGTTCCCTTAATGAACTGTAGCTCCTCACAGCTGGCAATATTTATGCATCCCCAAACTATGAAACTTCCATCACCATGATTGATTGTAGGCAAGACACACTTCTTTTTATACTCCTCACCTGGTTGCCACCACACACGCTTGACACCATCTGAACCAAATAAGTTTATCTTGGTCTCATTAGACCACAAGACGTTTCCTGTAATCCGTGTCCTTAGTCTGCTTGTCTTCAGGAAACTGCGGGCTTTCTTGTGCATCATCTATAGAAGAGGCTTCCTTCTGGGACGACAGCCATGCAGACCAATTTGATGCAGTGTGTGGCATATGGTCTGAGCTCTGACAGGCTGACCCCCACCCCTTTAACCTCTGCAGGAATGCTGGCAGTACTCATATGGCTATTTTGAAAAGACAACCTCTGGATATGACGCTGAGCATGTGCACTCAACTTCTTTGGTCAACCATCGTGAGGATTGTTCTGAGTAGAACCTGTCTTGTTAAACTGTTGCATGGTCTTGGCCACCATACTGCAGCTCAGTTTCAGGGTGTTGGCACTCTTCTTACAGCCTAGGCCATCTTTATGTAGCAAAAATTCTTTTTTCAGATCCTCAGAGAGTTCTTTGCCATGGAGGTGCCATATTGAACTTCCAGTGAGCAGTATGAGAGAGTGTGAGAGTGATAATACCAAATTTAACACACCTGTTCCCTATTCACACCTGAGACCTTGTAACACCAACGAGTCACATGACACCGGGGAGGTAAAATGGCTAATTGGGCTCAATTTGGCCATTTTCACTTAGGGGTGTACTCACTTTTGTTGTCAGCTGTTTAGACATTAATGGCTGTGTGTTGAGTTATTTTGAGGGCACACCAGAATTACACCATTTTACGAGCCATACACCGACTACTTTACATTGTATCAAAGTGTCATATCTTCATTATTGCCCCATGAAAAGATATCATAAAATATTTACATAAATGTGAGGGACATACTCACTTTTGCGCAGATTGCAACATGCAGAAGCACTCTAAACCTCACTGTACTGGCACTGGCTGGGGTCAGTGAAATGGAGGTGGGAGGAGGAAGGCAAGATCAGAACTATGGGGTCAGTAGTTGGGTTAATGTCATGTGAAAGGGTACAGGAAAAGTGCCAGGGAGCCTAGTCCTGTTGCTGCTAGCAAATAGGGGGATGACTACCATAAGAAGCATGAGAAGAGGAGTGGATCAAAGGTCAGGCAGGTCAGGCAGGTGGTAGCGGTTGGGGATTCCATTATTAGGTGGACATACAGGGTCATCTGTCGTCGAGACCATGAATGTTGAACAGCTTGTTGTCATCCAGGTCCTTGGGTTTGGCATATTGCAGAACAGATAGATTGTTGGGTGGGGCTGGGGAGGACCTGGTGGTCATG
Source organism: Rhinella marina (assembly GCA_900303285.1). Lineage (NCBI taxonomy): Eukaryota > Metazoa > Chordata > Amphibia > Anura > Bufonidae > Rhinella > Rhinella marina. Next base: position 211,340 of record ONZH01024946.1, read on the forward strand.
GTACACATTGGCACCAATGACAAAGTCAGGGGGAGATAGAAGGTCCTGATTTTAGGGAACTAGGAAATAAGTCCAGGGCCTCCAAGGTAAAGCTTTCAGAAATACTACCAATGCCATGAGTATCACTAGAGACAGCAAGAGCTTAGGGAGTTAAATATGACACTAAGCTATGTAGTACTGTGCAGTCTATGGAAGATGTCCATAACATACAAGCTGATTTGGACACTCTAGTGATTGGGCATCAACTTGGCAATGTAGATAACTGTAAAGTTATGCATCTTGGTAGTAATAATCTTCCTGCATCATATGTCCTAGGGGAGGCAACACTGTGACAGTCAATTGTTAAGAATGGTTTGGGTGTCCTTTTAGATTGTAGATTAAATCACAGCATACAATGTCAATCAGCTGCCAGGATATTGTCATGCATTAAACGAGGCATGGACTTGTGGGACAGGGATGTAATATTACCCCTTTACAAAGCTTTGGTGTGGCTTCATCTGGAATATGCAGTTCAGTTCTGGGCAGAAGTCCAAAGAAAGGATAATTTGGGACTGGAAAAAGTACAAAGGAGAGCAACTAAACTGATAAGGGGCATGGAGGGTCTTAGTTATGAAGAAAGAATAAAAGAATTAAATCTATTTAGCCTTGACAATAGAAGTCTAAGGGGGACATGATTAACCTATACAAATATATAAATGGGCTATACAAAAAATATGGTGAAAAACAGTTCAATGTAAAATGCCCTCAAAAGACAAGGGGGCACTGCCTCCGACTACAGAAGAAAAAGTTCAGTCAAAGCTTTTTTACTGTAAGAACTGAGAATATGTGGCATAGCCTACCTCAGGATGTGGTCACAGCAGGAACAGTGGACAATTTTAAGAGGGGGATTTTAAAAGTAAATGTCATTAATGCTTATGAAAATCTGTAGAAATCTGAGTCTCACTTCTTTCTGGGATTCGCATCCACACCTATCCCTTAATTGAACTTGATAGACTTATGTCTTTTTTCAACTGTATTATCTATGTAACTATGTAAATAAGTGGCTCAGAAGCTGGTGCAGGAAGGAAGGGTTTGGGTTCATGGAGAACTGGGCTTACTGCTCAGCTACATGCTCTACAGTAGGGACGGGCTGTACCTTAATAAGGAGGGTGCAGCTGTGCTTGGGCAAAGAATGCTTAGACGACTAGAGCAGCTTTTAACCCTTTCAGCCCCGGAGGTTTGTTTTTTTTTTTTCCGTTTTTGTTTTGTGCTCCCTGCCTTCATACAGCCATAACTTTTTTATTTTTCTGTTCACATAGCCACCATTTAATATAGCATATGGTGTAGTGGGAAGCAGGAAAAAAATTCAAATCAGGTGAAATTGCAAAAAAAAATGCAATTTCGCTACAGTTTTACAGGTTTTTTATTTACGGTGTTCAATGTTCATTAAAACTGACCACTCACTTTCATTCTACTGGTCAGTACGAATCTGGCGATACCTAATATGTATAGTTTTTCTAGTTTTTCTTGCGTGTTGATAGTGATAAAATAATTATAAAGTTGGAAATTTTGTATTTTTTTTTTGGCATATCTTGACCCCTATAACTTTTAGCGAGTCAATCTGAACTTTTTATTGATACCATTCTAGGGTGTGTATGACTTTTTGATCGCTTTTTATTTAATTTTTTTTAGAAAAAAAAAGCGACAAAAAATGGCGAATTGGCCATTTTGAGGCTTTACCGTTTCGCTGTATTCGGTATGGGAAAGAAATTTTTATATTTTTATAGTATGGGCGTTTTTGCACGCGGCAATACCCATGATGTGTATTTTTTATTTTATTTTTTACTACTTTTATTTTTATTTTCGGAAAAACTATTTAATTTTTTTGCACTTTTTTTTATAGTTCCCATAGTGAACTATTACAAGCAATCATCTGATTGCCTATATCATAGACTCCAATGCATTAGCATTGGAGTCTATGATGATTTTAATGCTTTCCTATGGAGCCCTATTACACAGAATACACAGAATTACATAGAAAAGTCTATGCAGCAGCCTCCTGTCATTGACTATGACAGGGGCTGCTGCATACATATTGCGGTTCACCCGATTGCCACACGGGGGAGCCGGAGCAACACGCGCTTCCGGTATTTTAAGCCCATTGCTGCCGGTCGCGGACATGAGCCCCGGGTGTCTTCTGTATAAATCAGCAGTTCACCTGTGGTCATGACGCCCACTCTGTGCAGGAAGGGGTTAAACGAAGATCTGGGGGGGATGTGGGTCATACCAATAAGGGGGTGGATAGTGTAGATAGAGAGTGGGATATAGGTAGGCACAGTAAGGATTTAGAGGGGACTGGGGTTAGTGAGGAAAGTAGGAAGATGACTGGACACAAATATACACACATGAAAAACAGAGCTGCTGGTAACACAAACATGTTACAAACCAATAATATAAACCAAGGTTCCCAAAAAATCGCATATATTCACTTTGCAGAAACTGAATGTGGGAAATTAAATAGTAACTTAAACTTTCTGTTCACAAATGTAAGCAGTCAAGCAAACAAAATGGGGAGCTGGAGTCAAACACATAGATGTAGTTGGTGTGGCCGAGACATGCTGGACTCTTCTCACGACTGGGCTTTTAATATTCAGGGTTTTAAAGGGACAATAGAAAAGGCAGTGATGTGTGCCTGTACGTGAGGAGTGATATGAAGGTAAGTGTGAAAAAGGCAATTGAGGGTGAGGATGGTGACGATGTTGAAAACCTTATGGGTGGAATTACAAAGAGAAATAAACTCTGTAAAAATAATACTTGGTGTAATCTATAGATCCTCTAACATCACAGAGGGGATAGAAGTTTAGCTGTATAACCAAATAATGCGGGCTGGTACAGTGGTCATCATGAGAGATTTTACCTTCCCAGAAATTGACTTGGTCGTGATTCTGCCTTAACTGCAAAGGAGAAGATTCTTCAACTTGTTGCAGGACCACTTTATGGGCCAATTTGTAGAAGTTAGGGGCAATGCTCTGTTGGATCTAGTAATTTCTAATTATGCAGAGCTTGTTGGAAATGTTACTGTTCATGAAACACTAGGTAATAGTGACCACAATATAATTATATTCCCCCTGAACTATGAAAAGCAAACTCTGAGTAGGAGAGCAAAAACACTGAATTTTAAAACGGCCATTTTCCTCGGGTTGATGGCAGCATTTTAGGGCATAGACTGGGAGCAGATACTGTCATATAATAATACTAAGGATAAATGGGAGAGCTTTAAATCCACATTGAGTAATTACACTGCAAAATATATTCGCGTAGGTAACAAGTAGAAATTGTAGTTTAAATGGATTGAAAACTGAAGGATCGTGTCCAGAGAGTTAATGATTCCTATTCTAAATGCTCCCACTTATAAGTGGTGTACCCCAAGGTTCAGTGCTTGGTCCCCTATTATTTAAGTGTATTTATTAATAATATTGAGGATGGGATTAATAGCACTGTGTCTATTTTTGCAGAGGACACCAAGCTACGTAGTACTGTGCAATCTATGGAAGATGTTCAAAAACTACAAGCTGGCTTGGAGACTGAGTGTTTTGGCATCAACTTGGAAAATGAGGTTCAATGTGGACAAATGTAAAGTTATGCATCTGGGTAATAATCCAGTCACTTGTAGAGAAGGATTTAGGTGTACGTGAGGAAAGATTAAAAGAATTCAATTTATTTAGTCTTGAGAACACTAATCTATACAAAAATATAAATGGGCCATACAAAAATATGGTAAAAAACTGTTCCCTTTAAAACTTTCTCAAAAGACAAGGGATACTGTCTCCGTCTGAAGAAAAAAAAGTTAGGTCTCCAGAAGCTTTAAAGCTTCTTTGCTGTAAGAATTGTGAATCTGTGGAATAGTTTACCTGACGTGGTCAGAGCAGAACATTGGGCAGTTTTAAAAAGAGCTTACCGTAGATTAATTTTTAAATGAGATTAATGGTTATAAAAATGTGTAAAAAATCTGGGTCTCACTCCGCTTTTTCTAAAATTCATGTCCCCACCTATCCCTTGGTTGAACATAATGTATTTAACCGTATTAACTATGTACCTATGTCTAACCTGAACTATTTTTCAGTTTCACCGACTTCTAAAGATTATCTTTCATCACCATGCTTATTTTTGGACAATGTTTCGACATCTACTGCAATTTTTCCTATATGCGTGAAATCATAGCTAGGCTTTCCTTTCCCAGGGACAAAGCGGCCAAGGCAAAGTTCTTGGCAACGACACTCAGCACTCAGGTCACATGCCCAATGTACACCCAAGGGAATAGATCAGCCTGCTTCCATTTTTATTACATTTTCTATCCTAATGCTATCTTCTCTTTTTTGGCTTTTAGCCACAGAAAAGATTGATGGAATGTTCCTTTGTCTTTCTTTTAACCTAAATGTTTGGAGTGTTCTGGTTGAGATATGGCTGAAACGCCACGAGAAAAGCCATATATAGTTTCGTTTTGGTTTTTGATACAGCCTTTTACAGATAAAACACATCAAAGCCACGTTTCCCTGTAAAATCTGCAACCACATACAAAAACGATGCGGTTTTGACTGTGGCTTAACAGCAATGTCTGAATATGTGCTAATAAACACAGAATGAGGTCATACTTACTAATATAAAGCTAGGTTAAAACATCAATTCCCAGAAGCTTGCTACAAAAATGCTATACAGAAGAGGTTAGACAAGTGTAGATTAGTGCAGGGACTTGCAAGACAATCGAACCCTCAATCCTTGGGAGCACGTTTTGGCTAAATATATCAACTAATACCACATGCTTATTTTGTTTGGATGCAGTTTTCATGGTAGATGTAGGAGGTGCAGAACTGTCTACTCATCCAGTAGTATGAACGTGACAAAAGGTGTAAGACTTCATGGTACACTACGAGTAACCATATGACTGGCACCCTATAGAAAGAAGACTTACCGGTATATGTTTGCAAGTGTACCAATACCATGCAGCCAGCTCCCTCATGAATGACCGCTATGTGAAGGATGTTCATCAGTATTTTGCACCTCTGCAGCCTCACTCATATACTACTATGACTTCTCTGCATCCTGATGGGAACTGGTGTTTGGCCTGCCCTTGTATAAGAAAGTTTGTACTCTTTCTGTGATTTTGAGTGGACTTGATGGCTTTTTCTGTGATTTCTCAAGTCCATGATTTCCATGTGCTTTATCTTCCTACTTATGGCACTTTATTTGTAGGTGATGCGAGCCTAGCCCACATGCGTTTCCTTCTGATATCCAGGAAATCCTTGCAGATTATTCCCTGCCAAAGCTTTATTGCTTTAAACTCGAGGAATGTGTGGCCAGTCTCCAGCTCTCTCTACTGTTCAAACTCCAGCTGCTGAAGGTGCTCTAGACCTCATCCTTCTTCCTCCTCCTACCAGGCTGGTTGTCTTACATAGGACATTTACTTTAGTTCTCTACAGAATTTCAGATGACCTGCACTATGACCTTCCTTTAGGAAAATAATAGAACCTGCAGCCACACGGGTTCACTGAATATTATCTTTATGGTTAAACATTTTTTGTGTAATTGGTAAAAATATGATAAAAACAATCACTGAGAATATACTGTCTCACCCTTCTACTAAAACTCTGTTCTCCATCCACATCATTTCTCCATATACCGTATTTTTCGCTTTATAAGACGCACTTTTTTTCCCCCAAAAGTAGGGGGAAAATTGCAGTGCGTCTTATAAAACGAATACAAGTGAGCGCTTCCATTATGGAAGCGCTCACTTGTATGTTTTAGCTGCCGGGGGGCCGGGACCCCCCCCCCATCAGACCTCAGATCAGACCAGCGTGCACCATAGCAATAAAATAAAAAACTTCACTTACTTGTCCTGCCGCGGCTCCTCAGGCTTCCCGGCCCGGCGCTGCACTGTCCTGAACGCGTACAGCGTCAGGACGTAGTGCGCGCACTATGACCTGACGCTGCAAGCAGTCAGGTGACAGTGCAGCGTCGGGCCGGAAAGCCTAAGGAGCGCCGGAGCGGAGTCGGGGCGCTGGACAGGTAAGTGAAGTTTTTTATTTTATTGTTATGGGGCACGCTGGGCTGATCTGAGGTCTGATGGGGGCACAGAGTGGTCTACTGGGGGCACTGTGAGCTGGTCTGAGGTCTGATGGGGGCACAGAGTGGTCTAATGGGGGCACTGTGAGCTGGTCTGAGGTCTGATGGGGGCACAGATTGGTCTAATGGGGGCACTGTGAGCTGTTCTGAGGTCTGATGGGGCACAGAGTGGTCTAATGGGGGCACTGTGAGCTGGTCTGAGGTCTGATGGGGGCACAGATTGGTCTAATGGGGGCACTGTGAGCTGGTCTGAGGTCTGATGGGGGCACAGAGTGGTCTAATGGGGGCACTGTGGGCTGGTCTGAGGTCTGGTGGGGGCACAGAGTGGTCTCATGGGGGCACTGTGGGCTGGTCTGAGGTCTGATGGGTTACGCTGGGCTGGTCTGAGGTCTGATGGGTTACGCTGGGCTGATCTGAGGTCTGATGGGGGAACGCTGGGCTGATCTGAGGTCTGATGGGGGAACGCTGGGCTGATCTGAGGTCTGATGGGGGAACGCTGGGCTGATCTGAGGTCTGATGGGGGAACGCTGGGCTGATCTGAGGTCTGATGGGGGCCTGATGTGATGTCCTGAAATTTATGGGGGGTCAGATATGTGGTCTGATGAAAAATATTTTTTTCTTATTTTCCTACTCTAAAATCTGGGGTGCGTCTTATCTTCGGGTGCGACTTATAAAGCGAAAAATACGGTATGTTGTCCTATTATTCCATATATCTTCACCTATATCTCTTCCTATTACTCCATATAACCTCTCCTATTACATCTTTCTATTACTCCATATAATCGCTCCCTATATCTCCATATAACCTCTCCCTATATTTCCTCCTATTACTTCATATAACCTATCCTTATATCTCCTCCTATTACTCCATATAACGTCTCCATATCTTCTATTACTCCATATAACTTCTCCTTATATCTTCTATTACTCCATATAACCTCTCCCTATATATTATCCTTTTACTCCATATAACATCTCCCTATATCTCTTCCTATTACTCCATATGACCTCTCCTATTATATCTTTCTATTACTCCATATAATCTCTCCCTATATATCTCCATATAATCTCTCCCTATATTTCCTCCTATTACTTCATATAACCTATTCTTATATCTCCTCCTATTACTCCATATAACTTATCCTTATATCTTCTATTTCTCCATATAACCTCTACCTATATATTATCCTTTTACTCCATATAACATCTCCCTATATCTCCTCTTATTACATATAACCTCACCCTCTGTCTCTTCTTGCCCTATATCTCCTCCTATTACTCCATATAACCTCTCCTCAGATCTCTTCCTGTTACTCCATATAACCTCTACAACTCTACAACCTCTACAACTCCTATTACTCCTATATTTACTCCTATTACTCCATATAACCTTTCCCTATATGACCTCCTATGTTAGTATTCAAATAAATAGCAGCGAGTTTAAAAAAGCAAATAAAGAACAAAATTAGTATAATAAGCTGTATTTCTATAAATGCAATGCACTGGAAATACTAAACATATAATTCCAGATCAAAGCAATAACAAAATGTATACAGCTTGTGTTAATGTTGTACAGAAAGTAAAGAAAAAGGAATATTAAAGGCTGTTCAAAAATTAGCAGTGCCAGCATTTTTCTTTAAAAACATGGAGTCGACAAATTTCTGACACCTTTGAACAGGTATTATTCTGCATTTTTAAGTTTTGCCTCATGAACCACATTTTTTTTCACCCCACAATTTTTCTGTGGGAGGTCAGGGTGCTGAGCCGGCCATTACCTCAATCCTGTTTGTCTGTAATTGGTGTGTTTTACGTCACTGGTGTGTTGAAACACCCATTTCAAGGGCCTTTCTTCTTTGGCATAGAACAACGTGATCTCCTCAAAGCTTTGTTATTGGTTGGTCATTGGCGCGCCAGAGTGATACAGGTCCGGTCAGGCAGGGGAAGCCGGCGAGAGCTGGAAGGAGGAGGGGCCGGCTCCTGGGGATGGCTGTAGTAAAGAGAGTGGGGCGCGCTGCCCAAGGCCCTGGCAAACATGCCGCTGGAGAGCTAAGGAGCCGCAGACTCATGTGACTGGTCCCTGCTCTGAGAGAAGAGCTGCCCCTGGGACTGTGTCCCCCCCCGGCCCCTGGGTGGAGCGGGCTGGGAGGGGTGGAAGAGTTGTGGCAGTGAAAAGCTTGACCTGTCAGTCTTCAAGTGAGTGATTCCCCCCTCCCCCAATCATGGTTCCATCCAGTCTCCCAGTTCTCTTCTCCCCCTCCTCCTGTTACCCCACAAGTAATCCTGCTCCCCCTCCTCCTGTCACCTCACTAGTTACCCTGCTCCCCTCCTCCTGTCACCCCACTAGTAATCCATCAGTCCACAAAATATTGCACTATTGCTCGTTGGGTTATCCAATGTGTTCTTTGGCAAACTTTAACCTAGTCAGGACAAGTCTGTTTTTTCAACAACAGGACTTTGCCGGTAACTTGACATCTTTTGATTGTTGCATTACTCACTGGTAACTTCAGGTCTTCTTTGATTTTTCTGAAGTTGATCATTGGCTGAGCCGTTGCCATTTTTGCTATTGCTGTTTTGCTATTTTTGCTATTTCAGGTTTTGGTTGCCACTTCAAGGCATTTGAGATCAATTTAGCGGAGCAGCCTATAATTTTGTGCACTTCTATATATGTTTTCCCCTCTTCAATCAACTTTTTACTCAAAGTATGTTCATCATTAGAACAATGTCTGGAATTACCCATTTCCCCAGTATTTAAGAAGGAAATACACTATAGTCAACATGTGCAACATTTGCCACAATCCTACCCTAAATAATGGCCAGAATTGACATCTGTTATTCCACAAAATGAATGACTTCACCAAGTTAACGCCTCTTTGGTATTATCCTCAGCATCCCACTTTCAATTAAAGGGGTTGTCTCACCTCAGACATTGGAAGCATATCGCTAGGATACGCCCCCAATGTCTGACAGGTGCAGGTTCCACCTCTGGGACCCGTTCCTACCCTTAGAACAGAGCCCGCAAATTGAAGGATGGTGCACCGCTCTCCATTCATTCCTATGGGAGCACTGAAAATAGTGGGGCAGCGTGCTTGGCTAATTTCGGCAGTCCCATTGAAATAAATGAGAAGTGCACCACACAAGTGCAGCGACCACTCAATTCACTTCTATGGGGCTGACACAAATAGCAGAGCCAGCGCTCGGCTATTTTCAGTGCATCCCATGGGAATGAATGGAGGGCGGCCATGCATGCACGTTGTGCCCTACTTCATTTTGCGGGCTCTGTTCTATAGATTCATGTGGGTCCCAGAGGTGGGACTCACACCTATCAGACATTGGGGGCATATGCTAGCGATATACCCTAAATGTCTGAGGTGAGACAACCCTTTAATGATTCAATTACTCAGAATGCGCGTCATGCATACCCTAATCATAGGGTCTGATTTTTTTTCTTCTACGCTTACAAAAATAATTTGCTATGTAGAAATATCACTTCTACCAAAAACAGTGATTTATCAGGTTAATGATTTTGGACTGCTGTATTATTCCATATAACCTGTCCTTATATCTCCTCCTTTTACTCTATATAACCTCTACCTATAAACATTTTTGTTTAATTCCTGATTAGAGATGAGCGAATCTATTCGCCACTTCGTAGATTCGTATCGAATGTTGGGATTTTTCAGCTGCGAAGCGAATCCGAATATTAGGTGATTTGCTTCGCTTTTGTACGCATTCGCTACGTAGTGTGTCCTATAAATTATACGCTATTCTACGTATAATTTAGTTACTCTATATGCTGTCACGTACGAATTCAATTCAGCGATGCAGACTTTTCCCTGGTAGTTCTGCCCCTTTCTCCAGCGCGGGAGGATGACGAGGCAACTCAGGAAATTAAGTTGCGCATTCGTGCGCCTCATCCCTTTTTCCCCCTTTTCAGGTTATTTGGGGAGCCCCTTGAAAGAGGGTTTTTTAAGGAACCTTTGCTGCTTTTTTTTTACCCATTTGGATTACAATTTTACCTATGTGGATTACAAATTGCGACTGAGTTTGGGACTCTGCTCCAGTTCTATGACAAGCGTCAGAAGAAAAGAGACTTAAACATGTCCGTGAGCATACTAAGTAGGTGATATTTAAAATTTTTATATTATACCTATAATAATGTATTTGCACTTTACCATATATGTCTCGAATATTCGCTCTGCCTCTGAGGAGTGCATGCCGCGGCCTCTCCTCGTACGTGCCTGTGCATTACGTAATCGCTTAGACAATAGTACGCTGAGATTCGTAAGCTATTTGTACGCTCATGCGTACGTCTTCTAAGAAGTTGCGTACATTTTGTAAATGAACGTTCGTTATTAGTGAGTAAATGTTCGCTAATAGCACATAATAACGTATATTTTGTAAGCAAATACAACGAATCTATTCGTCGAATATACTAATTTTAGTCAAAGTTCGGCGAATGTTCGGCGAATAATATTTTGAATGATTCGCTCATCTCTATTCCTGATACTCCAAGTAACACTTTATTCAATATTTTGGCTACTTCCTCTAGAGGTTCTTAATTTAATGTGTAATATAGAATTCTATATATTGTCCTCTATGGTAGAAGAAGCTTTGAGAGTCTTCAGTAGAGCTTATGTCTCATTCTGTAAAATATACCATTGTTTGAGCCCTGAAATACATCTAATGATGAAGAAAAATACTGGTCTTTTTAAGAAAACAGGTGAGAATTTAGGAGGTGATATACGGTGCTGAGAGCTGGGTGTAGGGATTTCTTGCAGATCATTAAAACCTTTGGCTATGGAAGCATGCCAAAGTAAATGTGCTCTGGTTTGTCAGCCTAACATTTTCATAGGTCTTTTTTCTAAAATGTCATGGAAAACTTCTTTAAAAATTATACATTATAATTCTAATACAGGTTGTTGTCTTGCAGGACTTCATATGTGTCCAGTGTTCTAGCCAAATTGCACAATATGTCTTACATAGTCAGGGGCGAATTGGCCATAAACCTTACAAGGAAATTTCCCAGTGGGCCGATTCCCAGGGCGGCACCTGAGAGTATTTTGTGCTGCTGGCAGTATTTCATGATGGACTGTGGTATTTGGCTCTGTTGGGGTGGTATAATGTGCCACAATATGGTATTGCTGGCCCTGCCTTCCATCAATTTGGACCCAACTACAAAACAGGGCCATTTTTAGTATTTTTTCCAGGGCCACTTTAAGTTCCCAGTCCGCCCCATACATAGTCCATATTCTGATGAGTGTAGAGAAGACAAGTATGGAATTTCTATGGAGTATCCTGGATGACCACCTACAAGATGAGATAACTGAGCTAAAGTTCTAAAGTTATCCAATATCCACAGGACAGGTTAACACCCATCTGATCAATTGGGTTCCAACCACTGGGACCCCACTGAAAATGGGGTCCAATACCCCTAAATGAATGGAGCAGCAGGTCGCATATGACTACTGCCATTAAAATCATCTACATGGGACTTCCAGCCAAATGTTAGACAAATGCAGCAGTCTTTAGAACTTGGTACAAATCAATTAAGAGACCTAGGAATGTACATTTTCATAAAAAAATGTGCATGACTGAAACATAGATTCTTTGTAAAGAGAATCCATAAAAAGTGAGGACACAATTATTCATGAAATGCCATAAGTGGAGTATAGATGACCCACATGAGGTGACCACCACAGGTGGGAAGGATGGGGCACGAAGCATACATTGTATGAGATGATCAGCCTCACATTGCATTTCTTAGTATTTGTGGGAACTGACACAACACAGTGTTTGAGTCTGGTTAACATTTAACTGTCCTAGCTGTGGGTCACATTTAAGGTCACAAAGAGCAAAGGCTCATTTACCCTTCAGTTTGATATAATTCACTTGTCCTAACTTTCCCTCTTTTTTCAGTTCAAGATTAACACGTAACCCCTTAGGGACCGACCTGTTTTGGGCCTTAGCAACCAAGCAATTTTTTTCAATGTCGCATTCCAGGAGTTTGAATTTTTTTTATTTTTTTGTCGATGTAGTCATATGATGGCTTTTTTTGTGGGGCAAGCTGTAGTTTTTAATGGCACCATTTTGGGTACACAAAACTTACTGATTAACTTTTATTAACTCTTTTGGAGGGGGTGGGGAAAAAAACTGAAATCCTGCCATTGCATTTTTACGTTATAAATTTTGTGGTGTTCATTTTTCGGCATAAATAACATTATAACTTTATTCTCTGTGTCAGTATGATTACAGTGCTACCAAATACATATAATGTATTTGTCGGACTATAAGATGCACTTTTTCCCCAAAAAGTGAGGGAAAAGTGGTCATCAGCATGCAGGACGTCATACAGCATGCTGATGATGTCCTGCATGCTGGTCTGATGGGGGACTGATCTGAGGCTGATGGGATTCTGATCTGAGGCCGATGAGGGTCAGATCTGATTCTGATGAGGGTCTGAGCTGAGCTGAGGTTGATGGGGGATGAGCTGAGGCTGTTTGAGAGCTGATCTGAGGCAGATGGGGATCTGATTTGAGGCTGATGGAGCTTGGGGATCTGATTTTGGGGTCTGATCTGAGGCTTGATTAAAAATATTTTTTTTTTCTTATTTTCCTCATCCAAATCCTAGGTGCAGTTTATAGTCCGGTGCATCTTATAGCCTGAAAAATACTTTTTTTTTTTTTTTTAATGTACTACTATTACACAGTGAAACCCTGTATGAAGGCTTGTTTTTTGCAGGATGAGTTAGTTTTTATTGGTATTTTAGGGTACAAACACTTTTTGATCACTTTTTTATTCCATTGTTTTGGTGGCAAATAAGCAAAAAACTGCAATTTTGGTATTTTTGTCACATCGTTCATAATACTGGATAAATTACATGATAACAGTAGTGTGGGTTGTTACAGATGGCAAATATGTGGAGGGAATTTTATTTTTCCAATTTTTTCCATTGAAAAGCTTTTTTTAATACAGAAAAGGTGTATTTTTTAACCATTTATTAGTCCCACTAGGGAACTTTAAAAGGCGATCTTTTAATTGCTTCTATAATGCAATATACTGCTTTAGCAGTTCAGTGTATTATACTGTCAGTGCTATACTGACAGTCACCAGCAAGTTGCGCCAGAGAGGCACAACCGAATAAAGATATACTCCATGCTTGCCTGAGGGCCTTCATTAACCCTTAGACTCCCAGCGCCGTAAATGTACGGAGCTGGGGCGATGCGGGCACATGGCGCCCGCTCGCAAGTGCGGCGGGCGTCATGGCCGGCAAGTCTCTGCTGTTTCTAACAGCAGAGACTTGCCGCTACTTACCCGATCGGCGCCGTCTTGCTGGGCCTTTAGATGCTGTGATCTAGTTGCGTGTGGCCAATCGGGGTGTCTGTACACCATCTGAAAGCTGTAAACCTCGCTGATGAGGTTTACAGCTTTCAAAGTGCAATTCTTATTCTGGCCACTAGATGGCAGGCCAGGATAATAAATGAGCAAAAAAAAAACACAATATATCAGCTCATATTTGAGCTTTAAAATAATCACAAAAAAATTTTAAAAAAATGTTAAAAAATATATAAAAAAATAAAAAATATATAAACGTTCAAATCACCCCCCTTTCCGTATAATTAAAAAATAAATATCTAAATAACAATAAATATAGACATCATGGGTATCACCGTGACCGAAAACGCCCGTACTTTTAAAATATAAAAATAAATTCCAATACGGCGAATTGTGTGGCGGAAAAAGCATCCAAATGGCGATATGCCGTTTTTTGTCGCTTTTTTTTTCTAAAAAAAATTAAATAAAAAGTGATCAAAAAGTCATACACACCCCAGAATGGTATCAATAAAAACTTCAGATCGCCCCGCAAAAAATGAGCCCCCATACAACTCCGTACACATAAATACCAAGAAGTTATAGGGGTCAAGATATGACAAAAAAAAAAAGGGCAACATTCTAATTATTTTATCACTATCAAAACGCAGGAAAAACTATACATATTAGGTATTGCCGGATTCGTACTGACCAGTAGAATGAAAGTAACTGGTCAGTTTTAATGAACATCGAACGCTGTAAATAAGAAACCCGTAGAACGGTAGCGGAATAGCGTTTTTTTGCAATTTCACCCGATTTGAAATTTTTTTCCCGCTTCCCACTACGCCATATGCAATATTAAATGGTGGCGTTGGAAAGTACAACTTGTCCCTCAAAAAACAAGCCCTCATACAGCTATGTGAACAGAAAAATAAAACAGTTATGGCTGTTTGAAGGCAGGGAGCGCAAAACGAAAATGCATAACCGAAAAAACCTCCGGTACTGAAAGGGTTAAACCCTAGGCTATTATGCAAATACATCAGCATCCCATAATCTCATTTGCAGAGTGCTGATGTGAGGCAGAGGGAGCTCCCTCCCTCTAAGCCACTTAGATGCTATGGGCCCTCATTGACTCTTCTGCCAATCCGGGCCATTAAAGTTGGAGCCCAGCTCTCATGAGAAAACCAGGAGCAAACCTGGCTTTGCACCGCACAGGAGACCCATGTAGTGCTAAGTCATAGACTGTAATAAAAAGGTGGCGACCTAGCCTAAGGCATCTTAGCAACAGGCATAAAAAGGCATACTGGTGGTCACTAAGGGGCTAAAGGAGAATTCTGTTTCAGGCTTGACAGCCCAATATTCAAGATGCCCTACTGATGGGACCTCCAGCAATCAGCTGTAATGTGTCAGGAAACCTGGCAGCAAGAGTTAGCCTTGCAGCACTGGGGTCCTGGGTTCGAATCTGACCAAGGATAACATCTGCATGGAGTTTGTATGTTCTCCCCATGTTTGCATGATCTCATTTGCAGGCTGCTGATGGGAGGCAGAGGGAGCTCCCTCTCTCTAAACCTCTTAGATGCTTCTTCCGGGTACTCTAGTTTCCACCCACTGATTTTGACCTTAGATTGTGGGGACAGAGTGATGCTAATGTCTGTAAAGCGTGTATAATCAATAATGTATGGATGTTCAAGCTCCTTTATAGCTGCTCCATACACTACCCTATTATGGTATTTTCAGGCATACACTGATTACAGTCACTGACTACAACTTCCAAATCAAGGCACCATACATCACCCCTCTCACTATTAACCCTTCAAGGTGTGGTCAAATATATTTACAAAAAACAGGCAGTATAGATGGCGAAAGTGAAATAAAACTTAGTATGGTCTTTTACTTTACATAAAACATCTGAGGCCAATATCAAACTATTCATCTTTACAGGATCTTATGCAGGTAGAAGACAGAAAAAAAGCTGAAACAGCAGAGATCTGGAAGATGTGACACTAGTGACTCAGACTACAAGTATAGCTTTCAGCTGGAGATATTAGATGGAAAACTCTTCCCATGGATCAGCACAGTGCTGACCACTGGTCTATATAGCAGGACACAATCATACTTTTGACTAATGTGCAACTTGATCCACCGTCTCGGCCTAGAAAAGCTTTTACCTGCTGACTCTGGAAGTTGAGCACATTAGTAGCAACCCTATCTGCTCTCTAGCAAATATTTGACATAATCCCTGTAATTTCTCCCAGTTCCCTGAATTATGAAGCCCTTTATCTTTCCTTCACGCCCACATGGACATTTCATGGAAAGTGTCACTTCCAAAAAATAGTGTGACTCAGCTAAAATCTCACAGTTAGGATACTTTGCAACTTATGACCTCTGAACAGCAAACAATGCATTACTTTATCATCTATCTATCTATCTATCTATCTATCTATCTATCTATCGAATATATAGCTATCGATCCATCAATCCATCCTAGTGGTCATGCACAGTGTTTAACATATTGCTACATTATATAGCTAGACTAATCCACTGCCTTATATCAATGATGATTGATAGATGGATAGATGATAATGTAGATAGATAGATAGATAGATAGATAGATAGATAGATAGATAGATAGATAGATAGATAGATTTTAATTTTTATTTTATTCAATTTTTAATTTCTAGATAGACAGATAGATATTAGATGAACTGATAGATGTACATAGACCGACAGACACACTAATATCTTTCAGCAGTTACATAAAACATTGCGGTACTCTGAATAACTGCATTGGGAGATTTTTCTCTGTTGACTGTTACCTTATGAACCCTGTAATATTTTTCCAGATCTGGTTATACTCTGTACTAGTGTTGAGCAAAGCATTCGAATCAGAATTCAATCAGAAGTTTAGGAAAACTTTGATGATCAATTAATCTAATTTTCCTTGCACTTCGTGGTAAAAAAAAAAATCAGGTTTTCCTAAAATGGCAGCTGCACGTGTAACAAAGTTAAAGGGTTTCTGTCACCACTTTTTTCCCTATTAAACAGGATGACATTTTCAATGTGCAAATGTCACCTGATGCTAACTTTGTAATGTATTTTCTCCTCACTGCCCTCACTTTTGTTTAACTTAAATGTTTATAATATGCTAATTAGCCTCTAGGAGCAGGGGGGCCTTGTCCCTGCTCCTAGAGGCTCCGTTTGCCCACCTCAAACAATGCCCTCATCTTCCTGATTGACAGGGCCAGGCCAGCGTTCGGCTCCTCAGACCGGCCCTGTCTGCATTATGAATCTCGGGCCTGCGCCGTCCCATTCAGTGTTCGGCACAGGCGCAGTGAGTGAAGGAAGCTTGCCAGCTCCGGGCTTCCTCACTGCACCTGCGCCGAATAGCACTGTGACCTATCCAGCGCAGGCGCAGTGAGCTGTTCTCACATTCCCTAATAGCTCTGTTTGTTGTTAGGTTGACTCCCAAGCAAAAGGTCATTGGCTCGAATCCACGAGAAGCCATAAAGAAGATTTCCCAAGAAAAGAGAAACAGCATCATCCAGCTCATCGATAGTGGTATCTTGGACAACAAAATTGACAAACTGCATCATATGACTGAAATGACAATTGGAAGAATACGAAATGAAGTCCTTCTATACATTCCAAAGCCAAGAGGTAGACAAAATATCAGCGCACACACACTACTCACAAAAAGTTAGGGTTTGGCTTGTGGGTGAAATTTCAGGATGAACCTAAAATGCATTCTAACCTTTACAGGTGAACTTAAAGGGGTTTTCCGAGTTATATATATTGATGACCTATCCTCAGGCACCCCATAGACTTGTATGGATTCTTCCCATAGAAATTAATGGGGTGGTTAGGTGTAATTACACCTACTCACCACTACCCCCATTACGGCCAGCATGTACACAGTGAAGAGGAGGCAGCGCTGATACGGCGCGCGCCTCCTCTTCAAACAGCTGATCGGCGGGGGATGCCGGGTGTCGGAACCCCGCCGATCTGATATTGATGACCGTCCTGAGGATAGGTCATCAAGGCCACAAGACATGTTTTTGAGACATTGAAATTTTTGTGGGGGTATACCCACCACTGTTGTTGGCTTGTTTTAATAAATTGTTTAAGATAAGGAAATCACCATTGCGCCATTGCTACTTAAATGCCCTATTTTCATGATATAATATCACTGTAGAATTAAATTTTTACGTTTTCCATAAATTTCACCCGAAAGCCTCCCTATCCTTTTGTGAGTAGTGTGTGTATATTATATATACACACACACACACACATATATTCCCTTTAAGATTCCCCTGCAGGCACTCTATAAAAATATCTTTCCCATACAGCAAACGGTAAAACGGAAAAACGTCAAAATGGCCGTTTCGCCACTTTTGGTCAGTTAATTTCCAACAAAAAAATTAAATAAAAAGTGATCAAAAGTCGTACAGACCCCAGAATGGTATCAATGAAAAGTACAAATCGTCTCGTAAAAAATGAACGGTCACACAGCTCCCTACACATAACTACAAAAAAGTTATAGGGGTCAGAATACGATAATGAAAAAATAAAACCAATTTTTTACCAATGTTTTTATTTTCCTGATGGTCCTTGGCAGCACACACCAAAGGGGGTTAACTCCCCTAGGTACAACCAGAATAGAGACCAATTAGTAAGCACTAGATTAATCAATTAGCTTAGTACCTCCCAGTATAAAGCCTCATAGAACACACAGAACCACGTATTTTATTTTCTCTAGGTACCTTGAAGAGACCATCACCCACGATTATCCCCCCCCCAGGGTTGATACTGTTGTCCCTCACCCTGAAGATGGAGCAAGCCTCTGCTTGCCTCCCTCTATGGATGTGGGCTGAGGTCGAGGCAGCAGAGACGCGCGCTATAGCGGACGGTGCATGAGCGAAATGATACTGGGGAATCGCGATATCTCGCGCGTGCGCATTGACGCTGGCGCGTCCCGGAGGCTTTTTTCAACTCCGATGGATCAAGCACTAGGTGCGCTCGCCAGGACGCTACTCCCGCTGCTTGCCAAGGTAAGTAAGGTTAGCCTTGGGGATAAATTATATCTGGCAGGTCTGGCATAGGTGTGGGGATGTGGCTTTCCTCTGGCACTTTTTCCTGGTGTTGGTATTCGGAGAAGCACTATTACCCCCACTGATATACATATTATATATTATTTAGATGCCTGCCTCTCAAGAAGAATCCCTTCAGGCAGAAATTGCCATCAGCCTATGCCAGATGATGCTCCCTCTGATCTATGTCAGTGCTGCTCCTCTGTGGAATCTGAGTCTCCTCCCTCCCAAAACAGTGGCTTTTTGGGCTGGTTCAAGGGCTGCAAATAAGAAAGTTAAAACATCTCATAATACTGCCTTGCCACAATATGTCTCCTCGTCCGATAGCTCTTGTCTGAGGGGGAAATAGACTCAAATTCTGAAGATTTGGAGGATATTATGCTGTTCCGTAAAGAGAAACTAGGGGTCTTCTCAAAGCTGTCAAGGACACAATTGAAACTGATAGAGATATTTCTGACAAATGACATTTTCCCAAAACGGGGGCTAAGGCATTTCCTGGTTACCCTCTGATAAACGAGTGGCTGAAGCAGGACTGGGACAGGTCAGACAAGACACTAGACCCAAATGCTAGATTCAAGTGTACATATAAACTGGCGGATGGCTATTGTAAAGAGTGGATGTCAGTCCCTAAGGTTGATCTTCCTGTAGCCAGATTGTCTAAGAAAGCGGTGTTTCCATCTGATGAGGCTTCCTTGATTAAAGATAAAAAAAAAAACGGACAAAAAAACGGAATCACTTCTTAAGAAAGCGTATGCGTCCACTTCTGCTTCATGCCTACCTGCTCTAGCCTCTGTACCTGTAGCAAGATCCCTGCGTATCTGGCTGTCTCAGTTATCCCACGATTTAGAAGAGGGAGTTCCAAGAGAGGAAATTTTGAAAAGTATTCCAATTATGAAATAAACTCCTATCAACAACTGAGACTGTGTGTATACTATATAGTCAAAGAGACCAAGTATTTAATATAAAGCAAACTTTATTGAATCCATAATAAGCACACAATTGATAACCATACCAATAAAAACCACATAAAACCCAGGAAAACTAAAAAGAAGACACTCAGTACAAGTGAGGGACAACTGGTATACAAAAGGGCTATGAGCATAGTAGATAGTAATCATATATGTATATATATACATACAATTATCATTAACCCTGTATGTAATTCACATGTACACATCACAAGGCAAAATGCATGGATCACTCAGTAATGTGGATAACATTGATCCTACCATCCCACAATCTATATATCTCCAATGCACCAAACAATTATCCATCCATGTTAACATACTAAGGTAAGTAGATCAAACATCCAAGCCCTACCAGTGTCCCTCACTTACCCTATGCATTTCGCCAAAGCTTCGTCAGGGGAAGTGAGGGACAAACAAATGGTGGAGATTTTATAGTCCTGGAAATGATCGCAAAATCCGTATCACCTGAGAATTCTTATTACGTGTAGTATCACATCAGCGTGTTATCTATCACGTGTATAGCGGCATCAATCTAATTGGAGAGATATCTAAGGGACATCATGTAGAAGGCGGAACTCCGCACTTAGGAGCCGCCTGCCTCAACCAATATGGCACCCGCCAGCTGACAGCACGTATCCATCCCTTTGCCACATATAAGATGGAAGTAATCGCGCATGTCAGATGGCCACCTATATATGCGCTGGGATGCTAGTCACTTGCGTGTGCGTTAGATGCCTGCATCACTGGGCGGACTATGGAAAAAGAATCATGTGATCAAAGAGAGATCACATGATGGTCATAGATGACGCGAATGTCTTACTCTTAACCTCTTATTGGGATACACCCTGACGATACTAATGTGAGTAATAAATGTGTCAAATCCCATAAACCCACTGATATAATAAATCCATATATATAATCATTAAAAGGATAACCCTGCATGTTATATGTGATAAGACTTACAAACTACATTTAAACAATAATCGATTATCGTGTGTACCGAATATATATAAACCTATATATGTGAATTTGTGTATATATCTCAGATATTATGTAAACCAAGTATAACAATTTATACCATATTGCAACTACAAAAAACCCTAATGACTATATATTCACAAAATTGCAAGTATACACCAAAAAGAGGGGAGTGAAAAAAGAAGTGATAGACCAAGTGAGGAAGGGGTGTGAGGTAAGTGAGGAAAGTCAATTATGAAATACGCATCTGAGTTTTTGTGTGACTCTCCACTGGATTCTTTAAGATATGAATCCCGCTCTTTGGCACTCATCAATGCCTCTAGAAGATCGTTATGGATCAAACAGTGGTCTGGTGACCTTATGTCAAAATTTCACTTCTGTAACCTTCCATTCCAGTCCACATCTCTCTTTGGTCCACAGCTGGAGAGAATTTTAGAGTTCTTAAATGATGGGAAAACTGCAAAGTTTCCTGAGACCAAAAGAAAACCATTCAAATCCTTTCGCTCCCAAAGAAGAAGATCCCCTAGATTTCGGAACAGGCAACAGTTTGATAGACAAAGAAGATTCCAAAACAGGCAGGACAGACCTGATTTTAAGAGAAAGGACAAAAAGTATCAGGAAAGTATCACACCTGATCTCCTCTCCCAGAGTATCATTTCGGCAGGCCATGTCTGTATTGGGGCTATTAACATCCTCGGTGGATGCAGTACCTTGGGCAAAAGCCCACTTCAGGGGTCTTCAACATGCCATCCTGACAGCGTGGGACAAAAAGTATTACTCCCTGGACAGGAAGTTTGTGATTCCAGAATCAACACGTCAAACTCTCAAATGGTGGCTGTTACCCAATCGCCTGGAAAAGGGGAGAAGTCTTCAACCCCAAACCCAGATTCACCTCACTACGGATGCCTCCTCCTGGAGTTGGGGTGCCCATGTCAACAATCTGTGGGTACAGAAGAAATGGAGTATCTCCGACGCCAGGAAGTCCGCCAACTGGAGGGAGCTGAAAGCTGTACGCCTAGCGTCTCTACATTTTCAGGGCCGACTGAAAGACCACAGGTTCCTGGTTCATTCAGACAATATCCCTACGGTTTATTACATAAACAAGCAAGGGGGAAGCAGGAACAACGATCTCTCAAGGGAGTGCAGTCTTCTCATGGAATGGGCCAAGAGATGGACTCAATATCTGCAGTCCACATAAAGGGCTCTTTGAACACCATGGCCAACCTCCTCAGCCACAAAAAAATTCACCCAGGAGAGTGGAGTCTCAATCCAGCAGTGTTCACAGAAATCGAGATGCGATGGGGGAAACCTCAGATGGATGTTATGGCGACAGAGCGGAACAACAAGACCGAGATGTTCTGCTCCATTCATCGTTCCACTCAAGCTTATGCGATCGACGGATTATCAATCAGTTGGAAAAAGGACCTAATATATGTATTTCCACCACTCCCAATGATCCCGAACACCCTCAGGAAGATTCAACAGGATCAAGCGGAAGCAATCGCCATCCTGCCCTATTGGCCACGGTGAACATGGTTTTCTCTGGCGCTACGTCTTTCCAAAGGACGAATATGGAAGATTCCACCCCATCAAGATCTCCTCAGCCAGAACGGTCTTCTCCATCCGAACCCCAACAGCCTCAAATTGACGGCCTGGAGGCTGAACGGGACTCTTTAGCTCATTTGGGTCTGTCCACAGAAGTAATCAATACTTTATTGGCAGCACGAAAACCAGCTACTGTAAAAGTCTATAACAGAGTCTGGCACATTTTTAAAACATGATGTCAAAGTAACACTGAAGATCCAAATTCCCTGAATACGGTCATACACTTTCTCCATGATGGCTTCAAGAAAGGCCTGAAAACCAACACTTTAAAAGTTCACTTTACAGCTATAAATGCGCAACAGCGGGGAAGATTTACAAATAGTCCTCCTATCCGCACTTTCTTCAGAGCCTTAAAGAATGTTAATCCTTCTTTCCATTCGCCAACACCGTCCTGGGATCTGACGGTAGTTTTGTCCGCCTTATGTAAATCAACATTTGAACCTATTGAAGAAGCTTCTATAAAACATCTTTCTGCAAAAGCCTTGTTTTTAGTAGCAATCGCGTCAGCAAGACGTATCAGTGACCTACAAGCCCTATCCTGCAGAGAGCCTTACTTGAGGGATCTGGGCCATTGTTTGATCTTACGGACTATGTCGGGTTTCCTACCCAAGGTTGCATCAACAGCTAATATAAATCAAGAGATATCTCTACCAGTGATTCAAATGAATGTACAAGACCAGGGTCAGAGTCACCTCCTCGATGTGAGAAGAGTAGTTCTGAACTATGTACAGGTCACCTCATCGTTCAGGAAGTCCGAGAATCTCTTTTTACAGCACCAGGGCCCAAATAAAGGCAAGAAGGCCAGTAGAGCAACATTGGCAAGATGGATCAAACAAACAATAGAATCAGCCTACTCTATGTCTAACTTAAAATGTCCGTTGCGGTTAAAAGCACATTCAACAAGATTCACAGCTTCATCCTGGGTTGAATTGGCACAAGTTCCGTTGGACCAAATATGCCGAGCTGCAACGTAGTCAACATCAACCTTCATTAGGCACTACAGGCTAGACATCCAGGCGGCAGACAAGGCTTCCTTTGGCAGACGAGTGCTACAGTTGGCGGCCAGTGCTCCCTCCCTTTGAGTACTGCTTTAAAATACCTTTGGTGTGTGTTGCTAAGGACGATCAGGAAAACGAAAATTTATTACCCGAAATTTTTGTTTCCTGGAGTCCGTAGGCAGCACAATATACCCTCCCTTAAAATAAATTATTGCTGCATACAATACGTGGTTCTGTGTGTTCTATGAGGCTTTATACTGGGAGGTACTAAGCTAATTGATTAATCTACTGCTTACTAATTGGTCTCTATTCTGGTTGTACCTAGGGGACTTAACCCCCTTTGGTGTGTCCTGCCTACGGACTCCAGAAAACAAAAATTTCGGTGAGTAAATTTTCGTTATTTTATCACACTGACCTGTAGAATGAAAGTAACTGGTCAGTTTTAGCGCACATTGAACATCATACATAAAAAACTCTTAAAAATGTGGCAGTATGCATCATATGCAATATTAAGTGATGGCATTGGAAAGTCCAACTTATCCTGCAAAAAACAAGCCCCCATACGGCTATGTGAACGGAAAAATAAAAAAGTTATGGCTCTGAGAAGGTAGGGAGTGCAAAACGAAAAAACACAAAAAACTGGTTAAACGTGCTTCAAGGGTTAAACGTGCTTCACTGTTTATATTGTTTACAGAGCATATTAACCCCTTAAGTACCAGGCTTTGCATTTCTGTATCCATTTTCATTTTCTGTTCATATAGCCACACAAGGGTTTATTTTTTGCAGGATAAAGCTTCATTCACACGTCAGTGTTTTGGTCAGTAATTGTGAGCCAAAACCAGGAGTGGAGCCTCCACAGACATAAGTTATAAAAGAAAGATCTGAGCCTGTTCTTGTTTAGAGCCACATCCGGTTTTGGCTCACAATCACTGATGGAAATCACTGACCAAACACTGAGGCATAAGTTGTGCTTTGTAACGGTACCATTTAATTTATCATGTCTGTTATTGAAAAACGTGAAAAAAATTCTTTGTGGGGTTAAATTGAAAACAAATACAATTGCGCCAAGGTTTTTGGGGTTTTGACAACACAGCATTCACTGTACACAAAAAATGATATGGCGTCCTTATACTGCGTCCTTAAGGTTTTTTACAGTAGAAATTAATTTCAGTTATTACCCGAAGTCTTGCGAGACTTTGTGAAGTAATAACTTCGGCTCATCGAGCCAATACATTCTAATACTGCACAGAGCGCTCGCCCCCTACAGTATTCTAATGAAGTTTTATGCAAATCGACTTCAGATGTTTCATTCGAAATCGATTCACTCATCCCTAATCTGAGAGGTTAAATGTCAGGGTTCATATGAATGGGGCCACGTCCGCATGTGGCGCCCCTACGTTCGGTGTCCGTGCATTGCGGACCACCGGCACAGAACTTGTGCATGAGGCCTTTGGCTGATACTCGGAATTACATTCCAAGGTTGATGCACATTTGGATATTGACTATAGGATAGTTACCTCCACTACGATGTTACGTGGCATTGCAGAGACAGCTTTCTCTTGCAAGAGATCTAATCTGCATATCCTTTTCCCAGGGAACATTGCACAGCCTATTCTGACACCTAGGACTGGCTGTACACAAAGCCTTGCCAGATTACTATAACCACAAACTCATGAAACTTGTAGTTACACAAATCTAGTCACATCAGAGGTTGGTGAAAAGTTAACCTAAATTTATGAAGCTGACAAAAAAATACTACACGTCTTTGGGTTGGTTCACATCACGTTTTTGCTATCCATTTAAAGTATAAGTTGGGGAAAAAAGATTCCAAGTCCAATAAAAAAAACACTTTTTTTTTAACAATGGAACTCTAAGATGAATGCATGCCACTGTGTGGCATCAGTCTGGGGCATCCATTTAACGTACAAGTTTTTATGGGTTCACAAAACATTTTTTACATCTGTTTAATGTATAGAAATAACATAAATGGGTGCCCCAGATTTATGCCAAACAGGGCATCAGTTCATCACAGAGATCCACTGTAAAAAAATAAAAATAAATAAAAAATATATATTTACACACACACGTTTTTTATTTTTTATTTATTTATTTTTTACCAGACTCCAGAATCCTGTATTTTTCTCCAACTTAAGCCTCATTCACACGTCTGTGTTTCACGGACATGTGCTGTATGTGTTCTCCACGGACTGCACACGTCCCCATTCATTTTAATGTGTGTATTCAGACATCAGTGTTTCATCACAGTTCGTGGTTCCGTTTTTTTTAGCACGGATGCATATCCTATCTTGATCCGTCTTCCCCGATCCCTCATGCCCATTATAGTCAATGAGTCCATGAAAACCACGGATCCCATCCGTGTTGCATACGTGTTTCACGGATCATTAAGAAGAGATGCTTTGAAAATTATTTTTCAGCTGTTCAGTGTCAGTGAAACACGGATGCAACACGGACAGCAAAAAACGGACACATGGACCCAACAAGGACCCTTCACGGACAGGTTCATGGATGCATCACTGACCACCTGCTCACGGATTTGAGCACTGACACAGACGTGTGAATGAGACTTTATACTTTAAACGGATAGCAGAAACGGGATGTGAACCCACCCTTAGGTCTTATGCCGGCAACAGTCAGGCCATAGTGGTAGTTGTAATTTAAAACCAGTTGGAGAGTCACAGGTTGGAAGCCACTGTTGTAGGTTGTGCTTTTATAGTAGATAGTGGTAGTACAGTACACAAAGTCAGGGTGTGCATTTCGTATTTTGCGGAACAGCTGGCCCCTAATAGAACAGTCCTATCTTTGTCCATAATACAGACAATAATAGGACATGTTCTGTTTTTTGCACAAGGAGTAACTTCCATTTTTTTGTGGACCCATTGAAATGAATGGTTCTGCAAAAAAAAAAAAAAAAAAAAAACACAGAACAGACATGCAAGGAAAATAAGTTTGTATGCATGACAACCATTCTTAGCGACAAATTTACCATGTCTCCTTTTGGGGAACATTTTTGTGCCAGTGGCATTTAAAAAGTCGCAAACCTGCAATTTGTTACTTTTTGATGGGACAAAAGTGTCAGATTTCAATGATAAATCTGCCCCAAAGTATTTGGCAAACCCATGAGTTCTCCATTGATTTTCCTGCTGGTTAGTGATCACCTGAGGATATTTTTGGACTTAGGAGAAAACTAACACAAACACCGGGATAAAATACAAACTTGGATTTTGGTTCTTAAAGGGGTTCTCCGGGAATTAAGAAAATGAAAATACCTAAATATTACTTCATTATAAATATATTCCCAAATACCTTACATTAGTTATAATGGCTCATTTTGTCCAGGGAGCAATCATTAGGAGAAACAAAATGGCCGCCATCCTATTAGTACACACAAAACCTGTCCTAATCACACAGGAGGACAAGTTACTTCACAACACTGAGGTAAAGAGCTGTCTCATCCTCCTCTCTGCTCTGCTGGTCAGGGATTATGATCCATGAGCAGATGTGGCTGATGAGCTGCAGCACTTGTATGCAGTCTCTATTACCACAACCCCACATTACCACAGTCTTTCCTGTCCATCCTCTCTGTACTTCTTGTCTCATCATGACCTCCATTCCTACAGAGATTCAGCTGAAGATCTTATCATCTGTATTCAGGATCATAATCCCTGACAAGCAGAGCAGAGAGGAGAATGAGGCAGCTCTTTACCTCAGTGTTGTGAAGTAACTTGTCCTCCTGTGTGATTAGGACAGATTTTGATTGTACTAATAGGACAGCGGCCATTTTGTTTCTCCTAATCATTGCTCCCCAGACAAAACGAGCCATTATAACTAATAAAAGGTATTTGGGAATATATTTATTATAAAGTAATATTTAGATATTTTCATTTTCTTTATTCCCGGAGAACCCCTTTCAGTGCCACAGTTGGGTAGTGAGTGTTGTATGAGCACAACCTCTCTGTTTAGCTGAGCCGCTGTGTACTGAAAACAGGACCTGTTTACTGACTTTTACCATTCTGTACTGAAAGTCTTCAACAAATATTGAATTCCAAAGTACAAATAATAACAGGAAGATAAAGAGTCCCATAGATGCCAGATCCATTATCCACAATAAGCTCAGGGATTACAGGTTAAACCTGAGAGTGCTGCGGTAAATTAGGATAAGGACTCTAGGTAATTACGGTTTTACAGGTTGACGAGAATCTTGAGTGTTGATGTTGCTCAAAAAGTGCTTGAATTTAGGATTTAAAAGGTGTTCTCTGATATTCAGAAATAGGGTCTGTAAACAGAGCCACTCTTATACATGGGTTATGACTGGTATTGCAGCTCAGCTCCATTCATGTGAATAGAAATGACACCGAACAATGGCAACAGTGGCACTGTTTCTAGGGAAAAAAAGTACACACTTTCAATTATCTCAGACAACCACTTAAAGGCTATGAACACTTTTTGTTCCATTTTTTTAACTATTGATTTAATTAAGGGCTAAAAATTATTTTTCATTTAATATTTTGGGCTAAAAAAACCCTGCAGAATGCAATTTAGGGCTCATGCACACGAAAGTATTTTTTTGTCCGTGTCCCTTCCATTTTCCTTCCGTGTCCGTATATTCGCATGTCTGTTCTGCAAAAAAATAGAACATTTTCTATTCCTTTCCATTTTGCGGACAAGGACAGGCATTGTTACAAAGGATCCACAAAAAAACTGGATGTAATATGGACTTCACACAGATGTTATCTGTTTTGTTTTGTTTTTTGCCGATCCTTGTTTTGCAGACTGCAAAATACATATGTGCATGAGCCCTTACAGTGCAAATAGTGAAATAAACTGTTGCAGTGCTGCGCGGTGGCCGTTGTTGCTTCGGTGCTGTGCTGGTGGTTGGTGGGGACCAGTGCCAGGGTGGATTTGCTGGGCAGCGGGGGTGCTGTTTGGCTGCTGGGTGCCGCCGCCTGTCATGGTCAGTGGGCCTATGCTTTTTGATCAAAATGTATACTAATGCCTCATGTATAACATGCAACATAGAGGGCGGTATACCATCAATTGCACTGAGAAGCAATGTTAGTTATGCTGAGAAGTAGTTATTAGATCAAATCATAGTATGAGGATGTGTGATCCAGATTCACTCTTATTTTTGGATATAGTCAAATAAAATGTTTGAAATAAAATAAAATCTCTCTTTTTCAATGTTTTCCAAGGCACCGCAGCTCATCTGTACATGCTGTGTACATGCCATGCTCATGCAAACAAACGTAATTTCTTTCCATGTTCGTTCCGTTTTTTTTGCGGACCATATGCGTAACCATTTATTTCAATGGGTCAGCAAAAAAATGGCAGTTACTCTGTATGCATTCTGTTTACATATTTCCGTATGTCCATTCTGCAAAAAAATAGAACATGTCCTATTATTGTCCACATAACGGACAAGGATAGGACTGTTCTATTACAGTCCAGCTGTTCCATTCTGAAAAATTCGGAGTGCACACGGACATCATCCATATTTTATGCAGAACCATGTTTTGAGGACCACAAAATTCATACGGTCAGTATACGTCTGGATACTATTTTTTGATAGGACAGAAAAGTGCAGCCTGATAATTTTTTTCATAATGTCAAGAAGTATTATCCAGACGTATATTAATTTTTTTAACAACAGATGTGAATGCCAACTGGATCTAAGCATGTTGAACCATCCAGTTTCATTTCTGTTCCATACTGTTAAAAAAGATATATCAACATATACCAGTCCAACAACAGGGCATTCTTTTCCCATTGGTTCTCCATCAGGGGAATGAGGCCCTATGGATGCATGCAGAGGTGGATTGGCCATAGACCTAACAGGGAAATTTCCCGGTGGGCCATTGCCCAGGGGGCCGCCTGGGCCCTCCTCACGACTAGCCAGTGGAAGTTTTTGGGTATGTATTTAGTGCTGCTGGCAGTATTTTGTGATGGACTGTTGTATTTGGCTATGTTGCGGTGGTATAATGTGCCACAATATGGTATTGCTGGCCCTGCCTTACATCAGTTTGGACCCAACTACAAAACAGGGCCGCTTTTAGTATTTTTTCCAGGGCCACTTTAAGTTCCCAGTCCGCCCCAGGATGCATGTGACATATGAGCTAGAAGCTTTCCACATATACCAAGCAGACGCTGCAAAGAAATACACCCTCAACTATATGACAAAGATGTGGTACTATGAACCTAGCCTAAAACCACACAGAGAGCTTCATTGGATCCTGAGTGAATCAATCAACCATTCGATCAATCAAAATTAGGGCTCATGCACACGAACGTGTGCCGGCCCTGCCCGTGCTGCGGACCGCAAATTGCGGTCTGCAATGAACGGGCACTGACTGTGGGGCCGCCGCATTCGGATGGAATGGGTCCGCGATCCGCATCCCACGGTCCGCACTGCAAAAAAGTAGTACATGCACTCCTTTTTTGCAGTGCGGCGGCACGGGCAGAAACACCATGGAAGCACTCTGTAGTGCTTCCGTGGGGTTCCGATCCGTGCCTCTGTTCCGCATCTCCAGGATTGTGAATGGTTCCGCGATCCGTGATGCGGTGGCCGTGTGCATGAGCCCTTATGCTGTCCTATCCTGCACAGTGGATGCAGTTCAGGAGAAATTTCAAAGGGAATTCTGTCCTTCACTTTCAAGATGGGCAGCAATAGTCCTAACTTTCTTAGATTGGAATTCATGGAGGCCTTAGTGACAAGTGATAAATCCCACACCAAGCTATTTCATCCCTCATGAAGTAGATGATGTCTGGTGTGCCGTCTCGGCTGTAAGTTGCTTCGTGCATGATCTGAATACCTTTGACAACAGCCAAGTTTCACGAAGAAAGATGTTAAAAAAAATCCAGCTCTGGGTTGACTCCAGCATACCTCCTAACATTTCAAATCACCAAATAGGGACATTTATTGTATAGCTTAAACAAAGAGATATCGTACTTACATGTATTTATAAGCATGTTCGGGAGGCCTGCACTAGAAGTACAGAACTGGCAGTCTAGTGGCAGCGTAAGACACACATTGCTATGTCACCTGTTGCCTTCAATTATGTTACGTTGTATCCCAGTGGTTAAATCTACACAAAGTCACATGGCTGCACCCATCAGATCTATATAAAAAGTTGTGTCTGGATTCAACAGTCATGACTTAAGGGTACGTTTCTATTAAAGGGGTTATCCAACTCCTATAATGCCCGGGACCCTCACACAGGTTGTACTTACTTTGCTCTTTCACACCCGTGTCGCTTCTGATGCCCACACGGCCGCCGCTGCATCTCCCCAACGTGAGGATCAAAAAGGAAGCAAGGTCAGTACAACCTGTGTGATGGGCCTGGGCATTAGAGTGCGCATTATAGGGGTTGGATAACCCCTATAAGGTGACTTTTCAGGACAAGCCCTACATTAGGAATTTCAATATATGAGTTGTAACTTGCATTTATCACCAATTCTTCCCTCTAAAGGTTCCATCTCTGTTGTCAGTTTACACTCAGCTTCAGAGTGGGTAGAGATTAGCTGCTGATGTCTCCCATATACAGCACACCTAAAGAAGAGGAGATCCTGCTTCCCTATCTCTCACATACACATAAGCAGTATGGAAGACATTTTACAGCAGTAATTAATAGTGTAATTGTGAATTCAACACTGGGGTGCAATAAAACACTTATTAGAGCTAGGAAAGCTGTAGCTAGTCTTTCATGCCCCTGGTGCAAAGGTTCAATTCACTGTCCTCAACCTGTATGTCAATACCTTGGTCAAAACAAAGTTGACCTCTTCCCCCCGCCAGCTACATCCCTGAGAACAAGTAGCAGCAATTGTGTATGTGTGGGTCTGTTTATCTTTCACTCTGCGGCTTCTACCGTCTCCCCAATCCAATCTTCGTGTAGTGTATAGGAGGTTTTTACATGGATTCAAAGCCAAAACCTATCAATACAAGGGTCTGGTACTAAACCAGATGCATAGCTAGGCTTCCCCTTATCTGTGGCAAAGATTTGCTTTACTGCCTTAGCCCTGTATTCAATTACCCTGGTCACTACAGAGTAATTTGTTGGTGCCCCCCATGGGCAATAAGCACACGCCCACCAGTCATCCTTTAGTTATGGGCCTGGGCCTGGGCCTATGCCAGAGGGCAGTATTAGGGGCACTACTGTCTCATGTATCATGCAACATTTTTACATTCACTAGTGGGGTCATTTATCAAACCGGTGTAAAGTAAAACTGGCTTAGTTGCCCATAGCAACCAATCACATTCCACCTTTCATTTTGAACAGCTCCTTTGGAAAATGAAAGGTGGAATCTGATTGGTTGCTATGGGCAACTAAGCCAGTTCTACTTTACACCAGTTTGATAAATGACCCCATAGATCTATATGACTCTGATACCAAGTGACTGAGTGATAGTCATCTCAACCATCATCAGTTCTCTCTGGCAAGGTGTATTGTAGCTCTAGCAATAACGCACTGGACTATTACAATATCTTTTGAGGAAATCCTGCTAACTGTACAGATTGCAATTTCACAAGAAAAGACAGCAAATACATGTATGAACAATACAAAACTGGTTTTAGGAAATACTTCCTGAGGTTAAAGGGAACCTGTCATCAGATTTATGCTGTCCTCACTGATGGTGGCATAAAGTAACATACATACATAGTAACATAGTTTATAAGGCCGAAAAAAGACATCGGTCCATCGAGTTCGGCCTGTTTTCAAAGTAGAGACAGATATTCTGATTTCAATAGTGTCACATGAGCTAAAAGTAAGTAGTTGGTGAGAACCATCTTTATCATCACAGCCCGGACCTGGAAAAGAGTCACAGATGCCTGAGAAAAGTCCTGGTTATTCATGAGCTCCTGCTCTCACCACCAACCTGCTGATGACTGGCAGCTTTCTCCTTAGTTTTCTCACTAGGAGAGAACTTGAAATTATCAGGAGGTAGATGGGAAGAGTAGGAGCTCATAGGTCATCGTGACTCTTCTCCAGCATCTGTGACTCTTTTCCAGGCCCTGGTTGTGATGATCATAAAGCTGGTTTTCAGCATCCGCTTACTTTTAGCTCAGGAATGACACACCACTGAAATCAGCATGTCTGTCACCAACCCCAACCCCCAATGCCAATTTCTTAACCTAACTACTTTGCCACAATGAAAGTGCTCATTGCCCATGGCCCTTCCGCTGCCCCCCTCTTGCCCCTACCTGGTGCTGCCTGAGGCAATCACCTGGCCTCATTGTTGGTGCACCCCTGGCTGTCACTACTTTATGATGACATCGGGTGAAGGTAGCATAAAGTTTATGATAGTTCCCTTCCAATTGGCTACATGGAAAGGAAAATTGTGAGTTTTCATAAGAAAGAATGGGTATGCAAGTCCAATTCTGGAATGTCGCTCCAGAAATTAGGATAATCAGACAAACAAAAATGCAAAAACAACCAAGAATCCACAGTATGAATAATACAAAATACAAATACATAAAAACTTCCCTCTGGAGATATTGGTGCCTATTTAGTATACACTGTGATATTATTCAAGAAATATGTCTTGGGGCAACGCTACAGAAAATGGGACAAGGGTTATAGCTTTGTGGATGATTGTGGAAACAGTGCACTGCTCTGCAGATCTACAATACCATATGTGATATAGACCTGCTGTTTCCTCTGTGAGGAAAACCAGAAACAAACCTATCACATTAATTCAACCTACCAAGAATTTCCATATGCCTGTAAAAGTTGAAACAATTTTATGGGTTATTGTCTTATGTAAACTGAACACCAAGAGTGGACAGAGAACTGCATTCCCCACCACGTCCTTCATTCTACCTCTATACATGATTTGTCATTTAATCCTATAACTGCATATGCAGATGTGGAGCTGGGAATAGGATCTCACAAAACACACTCATGTAGGCGACAAGTATCAACAACACCCCCAGTCCATTCCCATCCGTCACATGAAGATATCAATACATTTGCCATAAGATATTATTATACAAGTAAATCTGGTGCTAAAAGAGTTAAGAATTTGATTCAGTGGTATAGTTATATCCTGGAGGCATTTCCTGCCTTTGAAGTAGGAGAGACACAATTGCAAGTTCCTTAAGACACAAGAGAAGAACAAGGTTGCATGAAATTACGTTTGCCTTGTGGTCAATGTTGTTTAATTCTCACCTGCTGTTGGAAAAGTTCCCTGTATGGCTTCTATCTCCCCGATTTCGGTGCAGACCCCCTGTCCATTCATAAGGGTATGCAGGGGCTTTTCAGAACCTTTTGTGGGGTAACAGCGAAGCCCTGAACCACATCTGGCAGTGTAGACCCCACATGTCATCCCTTTTTGGAGGGCGCAGGTGGCACAGCAACCACACCCAGGTTCTCTTACCAGCTCCAGGCACCCAACAGGGTCCAGACAGCGAATAAGCTTCTCCTGTGAGCAAGGAGGGCATTGTATGGCTTCATCAGCCACTCCAAAAGATGCCAAGGAGATCAGGATTAATGCAAGGTGGCAGTGCCCAGACATTGTGTGGTTTGTGACTATCAAGTAAGGTTTAAGGTGAATGAAAAAGTGTTGCTGGTGCAGAGCTGGCAGCCTGGTTAAGAATTAGCACACAAGAATATGAAATGATGTAGCTGTGCTTCTCTCCATAGCAAGAATGAAGGGGACTGAGGTTTTACTGCACTGAGCAGATAGATGTGGACTTTATACTGGCTATAAGCCACTCCTATCTCGAGTCCCACTGCTAGGAGAAAGGGGGAGAGTGCAAGGACTGGGAATGAGAGGGACAACAGGAGATGTAGGAGAACACAGAAATAGGAAGAAGAAAGGAGAGAGGAAAATGAACAGAGCACTTGTAAGGCTGTATATACAGAGCCCATAAAA
Organism: Rhinella marina; assembly: GCA_900303285.1. Taxonomy (NCBI): domain Eukaryota; kingdom Metazoa; phylum Chordata; class Amphibia; order Anura; family Bufonidae; genus Rhinella; species Rhinella marina. Next base: position 245,270 of record ONZH01024946.1, read on the forward strand.
AGTATTCACCCCCTCCCTGTTTTTCCCAGGTTGTTGTGTCTAGTCAAAATAATAGAAAGCCTTATTCAACCCCTTCACTTAGCAGTGGCACCCTTGGCATCAACCAAAGCCTTGAGTCTGTATAAATACAGTAGGTCTCCACCAGCGTTGCTGATGCTTCAGTTTTTCTCTATTTTTCTTCCTTTTACATTTAACAAGAATTTTTTTCTGCACTTTTCAAAACCAACAGTATTCAAAACAGACAACTGCAGGCTGGATAGATTCCAAAGAATTGAATAGCAGACAGGCAGACACAGAGTTTGGATGAAAATGTTACATTTGGTGGTCTGTAGAACACCTGGCTTGGGGAACAAGTGAGTTCTGGACCCTTTAGAAAAGACTGAGTGAGTCAGAGAGGATATACGGTGAGTAATAAAGAAAAAATAAAAAAGAGAAAGATTAGGGAGAACCAAGTCCATGCAGGAAAGTCTTATTTGTCAGTTAATTGTATCTGCATCAAGCTCGTAGAAAAGCTCTTAACTTGTGAAGTCACTGATAAAAGTTAGGGACATGGCAGATCTCAAATGGTCTGGGGCATACGTCCAGGCAGTTGTAACTTGATATAAATGTACGCCTGCACTGATAAAAGAGGAACAAAACTTGTTCCACATTTAGCTCCATGTCCAACAGCAGCTTGGAGATTCACCATTATACCATGTCATCAGAATCTTTTGAGCTTATGACACAACCAGATGTCATTAAGGGCATAGAGGTGAGTGTGGACAGTTTACCATCTGGAAAGAATTATACAGTACATTCATCTTAATGATACAATTTACACATCAAACTCCCATCTCTTTGAGGAGAACAGCACTTCTCATTATTTGCTGCATCCATATTACCATGATCTGTTTCAAGCTTTCCATGGCCAAATGATGGAAATGAAATACCACCACCACCACCTTCTTCGTTAGAATTTCATTGCTGATGTGTCATGGTTTGACCTACCTCATAACTGTCCTCTTTGCATTCATCGTTTTAAGATAATCTGCTCTAAACAGAGCTGGGCTTCATATCCTGGTGGAAGCTTGACGTGAAACATACGTCGGGGTTGGAGCTACACTGGCTGGTATTTATTTATATTATTTATTCCCTAGTGGACTGTCCCTATATGTAGCACTGATTATGTTATGCACATTCAGCTTTTAAGTGGCTGTATCTTTACTCTGTAAGGCCTCTTTCACACTAGCGGCAGTCCGGATCCGGCAGGTGAAGGGTGCCGTCGGATCCGGACTGGCGCAGGGACATGTGTGGGGCCGGAACTCTGCTGGGCGCTGTAGGGAATCGTCATAGCGGCACGCCTCCTGGGCATGAAGACGTGCGGCCTGCCTGCCTGGAGTATGTAAGTATGTATGTGTTTGTGTGTGTGTGTATGTCTGTATGTATGTCTGTATGTGTAGGTGACGGATCCGTCCTGAACTCCATTGAAAGTCAATGGAGGGCGGATCCGTTTACCATTGTGGTCACACCAGACGGATCCGTCCCCATTGACTTGCATTGGGGGTCATTCCGGATCCGTCTTGGTGCGGATACCTGGACCGGAGAGAAAACCGCAGCATGCTGTGGATTGTTCTCTGGTCTGAAGACGGAACGGAATGCTTTCAGGAGCATTCCGTTGTCTTCAGTTCAGTTTTGTCCCCATTGACAATGAATGGGGACAAAACTGAAGCGTTTTTTTTCCGGTATTGAGCCCCGATGACAGAACTCAATACCGAAATTTAAAAACACTAGTGTGAAAGTAGCCTAAAGGTCCTTTTACACGGGCCGATTATCGGCCGAAAAATCGTTCCTAGGAACGCTAGTGCCGATAATCGGCCCGTGTAAAAGTGGCCCTAATCAGCCGACGAACGAGAAAAACGCTCGTTCGTCGGCTGATTGGATCTTTTGTAGAAACCAAAAGATCCAATCTGTCGGGCGCACATCGCCCTGTGTAAACAGGCGATGTGCGCCTGACAGTATGAAGCTTCCCGGCCGCACGAGCGATACAGCGATCACTCGTGCGGCCCGGCGCTCGATTTGTCGGGCCGTGTAAAGGCTCCCTGCCCGAGCGCCGATATCGCTGATCGGCGCTCGGGCAGGGAGAATAATCGGCCCGTCTAAAAGGGCCTTAAGACTACCTCTCACTATAACCTTCGTTATTTGCTGGCACTAAGCACTTTATCTGTGGGAGTTTGAGGTATGTGATAATAGAGGGAGTCGCTAAGTCTGTCTGCGCCTAGTCCAAGTTTGGGATCATTATTAGGGTCACATGTCCAGTGTGTCTCCTTTCAGTGTATATGTATGCCGCTGTTATTTGACTTTTTAATATTATTTATGATGAATTAATTAATAAAGGAATTGTATTTTTGAACTAGTTGTGTACTGTGTGGTAGTGGTTTCTCCAATTGCTGTGGTGGATTTATTCGAGTTGCACACAGTGGTTATAGACTTTTGGAGCCCTATAGCTGTTGGGGTGATTCTAGAAGTTACAGGTCTTCCAGGTTATCGATAATAACTTTCCAAGGGACACCAGGACTCAAGTACATCTGCACAATGAGAGAAATTAGATGGGGGGGGGGTGTTATTCCACTGTGACTGAATGCCACTGAGAACTGATAGCTCAGGACAGTGACTAGGTGACAGAAAAATAACCCAGTGAGAATCAAACAAACAAACAAATTACTGGCAGGCATCAGCCTACTACTTCCTGTCCCAGAAATCTAAAGCGCCCTTTACAGAGGCCAAGAATCCCAAAAATAATCACTAATGAGTATTATTAGGAATGCTCATCACCAATTACCTGATGAACGAGCAAAACATTAATTGAGTATTTTGGTCATTTGTGTGCACACAAAAATTAGTGTTTACTGCTGCTGGCAAACAACGAGCCTGTATGAAGACGAGCAATGGCATTAGTAAATGCAGAACTCTACTCCACCAGTGTCAGCAGATTGTTGGTGACAATCTGCCGCTCTGTTGTCCTGTGTAAAGGTACCTTAAGGCAGTTCACAAGAAAAACACCCACAGAATTCAGTTCAAATATACAGCCTCAACCTGTCCCCCATCTCTGACCTCATCTCCCAATAACTCACCACATGTAAGTTCTGGTCCTCACAAGACCTACTTCTTTGCGCTCCTCACACAACCATCTCCAAAACTGCTCCCATGCATCTCTGATACTCTGATTCTCACTACCCCATTAAACTCTCCCCACCATCCAAACTTTCAAAAGCAATCTGAAATCACACCTCTCCAGGAAAACACACAGCCAACAATAACCCTACATCTGAGCAAATTCTATGCTCACCTACAGTACTGCCTTCTTCTTTCACTGTAGATTGTACGCGGGCAGGGTCCTCTCCCCCTCCAAATCAGTCTGTCTCTCACTTAGTTTGTGTTTATTGTACTTGTTTTTTGTATGTCAAACCTTTTCATATGTACAGTGCCCTGATATTAATTACATTTTAGCCCCTTACCGACATTTCTATTCATTTACGATGTGGCAGGCAAGTCTTCCTGCAAAATGAAAGTATATGGCGTGGTGATCAGGTAGCCACAGTTGCTGTACAATCATTGTGGGACCTGTGACTTACAGTCAGGCTTCTGCTGTAATGGCAGAGACCTGAGTTAACTCTGATCCTGCCCATGTAACCCCTTAGATGTTTTAATGTTTTGCTACTCATATTAAGTCTATTGTTTTGTTTCTTTCTCTTTTCTTTAGGCCTCACGCACACGAACACACATTCACTTCAATGGGGCCGCAAAAGATGTGGACAGCACTAGTCATTAATTTTGCCATAGGGTCCTGCAATTTCTGTGTAATTAATCCTGCTGTGGTACTGCTGTTTGTCAGTTACTGCACAGGATACCTGGTTCCCATATGTTTATTAGTCCTCTGCATATAATGAGTATTCTTGTATTTTTACCTGGCTTGATTACTCTTTGCTTTCTTCTTGCTTGCTACTGTGTTTGACGTCAGACTGTTTATTGACTATTCTCACCAGGGTTGCAAACCTTCCAGAAATTTCTGGACAGTCCATAAAAATAGGTGACTTTTTAAAAAAAATATATGTGTCTGATTTTTTTTAGGCTGGGGTACTTGATTAGATTATTTTGGTGGTAATTATAATCATTTTACAGCTCACAGTAAATGCTAGTAATGAGTTCTTATAGTATATTGAGCTATAGACATGTATTAGGGGCGTAACTACCATAGCGGCAGACCATGCGACTGCTATGGGGCCCAGGGCAAGGGGGGGCCCAGCCTTAGATGGGATTATCTCCTCTTCTACTGGAGGTGAAAACTTGGTCAGGACTACCCTCTAAAGCAGGGGTACTCAACTAGCTAACCGCGGTCCAGATTGCCAGCTGTCCGGACCTCTGCATGCACCCGGGTGCCGGCTCTCAGGGGGTGCCAGAGTACAGAAGCAATGAGCGCTTCCATCAATACAGATGGAAGCGCTCATTGCTGGAGCGCAGGGAGCTGATGTCACTCACCGCTCAGCTCCCTGCGCTCCAGCAATGAGCTCCACCATTCAGTCTGCACAGATTGTGCTCCCGGCCGATGTGGGCGGAGCCTGAAGACTGGAACTCTTCGTAAGCTCCACCCACACATTGCTGCAGAGCGATCTGTGTCTGCAGTGAAGGCAGGACTGTGAGCTTCAGGAACGGGACAAGGTGAGTAGGTGCTGTGTGTTTTGTTTGTTTGTTTGTTTGTTTTAATACAGAGGGGGCACAGAGGACATTATCACTATGGAGGGGGCACAGAGGACATCATCACTATGGAGGGGCCACAGAGGACATCATCACTATGGAGGGGGCACAGAGGACATCATCACTATGGAGGGGGGACAGAGGACATCATCAATATGGATGGGCACAGAGGACATCATCACTATGGAGGGGGCACACAGTACATGGAGGGGGCACAGAGGACATCATCACTATGGAGGGGGGACAGAGGACATCATCAATATGGAGGGGCACAGAGGACATCATCACTATGGAGGGGGCACAGAGGACTTCATTACTATGGAGGGGGCACAGAGGGCTTCATTACTATGTAGGGGGCACAGGGGGCATTACTAATGTGAAGGGGCACAATGGGCATTTTTACTATGGAGGGGGCACAATGGGCATTTTTACTATGGAGGGAGCACAGAGGGCATTTTTACTATGGAGGGAGCACAGAGGGCATTACTAATGTGAAGAAAGCACAAAAGACATTTTTACTCTGGAGGGGGCACAATGGGCATTTTTACTCTGGAAGGGGCACAATGGGAATTTCTACTCTGGAGGGGGCACAATTGGCATTGCAAATGTGAAAGGGGCACAATGGACATTTCTACTCTGGAGGGGGCACAATGGGTATTTCTACTCTGGAGGGGGCACAATGGCCATTGATAATGTGAAGGGGGCACAATGGGCATTTCTACTATGAAGGGGGCATAGTGCACAGAGGGCATTACTACTATTAAGGCTACACGCCACTGGTGTTGTCCCTCCTTATATATTTTTTTGTTTTGCAGCTCGGACCTTCATCCTACAGCAGACTCAGATAGGTCGACCTTTATCAAAAGTACTTGAGTACCCCTGCTCTAAAGGAACAACTTATAGCAAATGAGGCAGTGGAAAATGGCCCATGGGTCATTGAAAAGGGTTTAGGCAGAAACCCTTCTGTCCTTTGTGGGGGGCCTGGTTTGATCCTTGCTATGGGGCCCTTACTTCTCTATGTACGCCACTGCTTAGAATCTTTATCATTCAGTATGGTTTTCCAATTTTCCATGATTTTGGAAAAAGTTATGTAGAAAAAAGCTGGTTGGCAATCCTGATTCTCCCGCTTTTGCATCTCTGTACCTATTGTCGCTCTTGGTTTTGACTCTGCTTGTTTTATGACATTACTATTGGATACGGTTTTGGTTTTGACATTTGACTGCTCTGTATCTGACCCTGGCTAGTATGGATACTCAACCGGCCAGCAGCTACCCAGTGAATACAGGATATATGTTCCACACCACTCACAGGGACTGCTCAGGGTTATCTAGTTAGGTTCCTGACAGTGAAATCGCTCTTCTCAGGGCAGATATTCCACTGTAGGCAGGACCTTGTAGTGTAGGGGTGTTGCAGGACAAGTTAACCAGTTCTTGTCGAACCAGGTATCTAGCATCAAGTCTGACAATGGATGTGTTGTTTTCTGGGCAGATTACTTGTGTCCTATCAGTTTTGCTACAACATGGTAGGTGAAGGACCCTGTTACAGAAGTTCCTGGGCTTTAAAGGGCATTTGCCAGCAGATTTGTAGTGAATGCATCTGTGTTGTCCCATGTTCATATGTGCCTGCATTGCTGAGAAAAATGATGTTTTAATATATGCAAATGAACCTCTAGGAGCAACGAGGGCGTTGCTGTTAGAACTGGAGCCTCCACTTTCACTGTAACTGCCATGTCCTTTCCACTTTGATTGGCCAGGTGTGATGACGTTTTCACTCTCTGGTCCTGTCAAAGTGAGAGCGTGCGGCAGATGCAGAGAGAGCTGAGCCTTGAGGTTAGTTGCAACAGTTAGTTGCTGCATCAGGCGTAGAAAAAGGAAGCAGTCTTACATTTAGAACTGGTGGAGGACCCGCCGAAGTTATGAAGAGGCTGGCAGTGGATACGCCGAAGTTATGAAGAGGCTGGCAGTGGATACGCCTAAGTTAACTTTGGCGTATCCACTGCCAGCTTAGGGGTTTATTAAGACCAGTGTCTAAAATGCTGGTCTTAATAAATGTGCCCCTATTATTGCATCTGTCATCTATAGGTCTTCCAAATGCATGCTAAGTGACCTCCAGCCTGTAACAGAGCATACCGCAACACACTGTGAAGACAAGAATATCACAACACCAACAAATATATCTCCATAGCCTCCAACACATAGTTCATGAATCTGATTCATATACTGCAGCACACTGTTTTCACATTTGTTGATCCTCCATATCACAGACTCTTATCTCTAAGAGCATCTCACAGGGGCTATGTTGCAGCCTAATGCAACTTCTTCATCCCTAGCAGGTCTGTCTGGAGCTGCAGCATTCTTTGCAGAATTCTCTGAGGTTACCCCTTTGTCCAGTCCCTTCCTTGGGAACTTCTTTGGGAACTGCCTCATGCCTCCAACCTAGTTATTTCCTCTCCTCAGTAACAGGACAACTGTGCCTTACACATGGCTTCAGCCACACACTGATTCATTTCCTGCCAGCAACTAACTTATATAACTTCTTCCTGGAACCTGATACAACAGTGAAATCTAGTGAAAACAGTATTAACAATCACAAAAGCGACAACAGTAAACAAATTTACATAGGCAAACTGTCATACTGGTGGGGAGTGGGATACTCTGCTTGCAAATTTCTGCATATTACCATGGAAGAGCCCCTACAAATTGTTGTCACTCCAAGGAAAACTCCCTACTTCTATTCCTACTTGAGGTAGAGTGAACTGGGGGAGACAGAACGGTTTTCTGGTCCATATTTGTTGACTGCTGTTATCTCAGAATATACCAGTTTGTTAACTCAATGGTTTTTATTGCATAGAACACTAAAAATATAAATCTCAGACTAACCAAGATTGACAGACCAGGAGCAGGTTTTCCCCTATGAGATTAGCGCACTTGGCAGAAGCCTTGTTCTGAATTACGAGAGATCGGAAGAAAAGAAACCATTTCTGTTATTTTAAAAGACAACTTTCTGGCAAATATCAAGTTCTGGATTAGATGAGATTGGCAGAGTAGATGTTTTAACCAGTTTTTGTTATTTTAAAGGACAGAGTCTTGGCCCATGGCAGATTCTGGATTAACATAGACTGGCAGATGAAGTGCAGTAAGCGTGTCACTTATTTTGTAGGATGTGGTTTTGGCAGTAGTCTGGTCTGGATTAGAAGTTATGATCAGGCAAATAGCAGTGACTGTAACTTGTCATTTCACTTTGAGGTTAAAGATTAATATGATGATGTGTTGGTAATTTTTTTTTCTGACCTGAGAAGATTGATATATAGTTTTGTGGGAAAGGGTTCAGTAAAACTTGTAATTTTTACATTTGCAGCCCTGTGAATACCCATCAGTACAGCTATCTCCTTATGCACACTTATACAGACAATGCTGTCAATCACTGAACCACTCCCTCCTGTACCAATAGGTATTCAATGGAAGTGAAAAAAGTAAAGATATAAATGTATAAATTGCAGGTTTCACTGAACCTTTTCCTACAAGACTATAAATCAATCTATTCAGCGTCTCCTGCTCTATAACATGGTAACTGCAGATTACATTGCATTTTTTTTGGCGACAGCTCCTCTTTAAAGTAGCACTGAGCATGTCTATTTAAAAACATGTTGATACGTACTTGTTATGCTGCAACCTGATACTCTTTTGATTCTACCTCAGCATATCCACCTAAAATGTTCACCATTTCTTTTTGGCTCACCTGCATAATAGCAGGAATCACACTGCTACCTGTGCAGAAGAGGATCAGGGCAGTGTGACTGAGCTACTTAGCATCAGGGTTGCCAACCGTCCGTAAATTTACGGACAGTCCGCAAAAAATGGTTGTTTTTCTCTGCCGTCCGTAGTGTCCGGCAGAAAAAAACAACGTCCGTGAAATTTTGTGCCGAAACCCTGAAGTCTGTACTGCGCATGCATGCGTAGTACAGACTGTGCAGGGCAGTTCAGAAACTGAAGTTCCGGCGGCGCTGGCGCTCTGAGAGGGCGGGCGCACATGGATTACCTGAGGAGGAGGGGCCGGGCAGCAGAATGCAGGAGCCGAGGCGCGCAGGACTCCACGAGGTAAGCGAGTGCAACGGGGTGGGGGGGAGGAGAGGGCTGACTGAATCATGTGGGCCCTGGGCAGCCTGCCAAATCGAGCACAAGCAAGAGGGAAGGAGGAGGCAGAGGGAAAGGTGTCCTCGCCGGCTGTCACATCTCCCCTGTGTCCCCAGCCCCATGTCCTGCTCAGCCTGAGCTTAATCAGTATCTGTGACTATATGTGTTGCAGGACTGGGGGAACTATAGGGGACCATTTATATTACTGGGGGGCACTACTGGGGACCATTAATACTACTTAGGACACTATAGGGGAGCATTTGTACTAATGGGGGGCACTATAGGGGAACATTTATACTACTGGGGGCACTATAGGGGACCAATAATACTACTGAGGACACAATAGGGGACCATTTGTACTAATGGGGGACACTATAGGGGAGCATTTATACTACTGGGGGCACTATAGGGGACCAATAATACTACTGAGGACACAATAGGGGACCATTTGTACTAATGGGGGCACTATAGGGGAAATTTTATATTACTTGGGGGCAATATTTAAACTGCTCAATGTACTAAAGAGGGCCATTTAAGCTGTGCTGGCCACTACAGGGGAGCATTTAAAAGGGGTTGTCCAGACCCTAATACTGATGACCTAGCCTCAGGATAGATTATCAATATCTAACTGGCGGAGGTCCGACACCCAAAACCCTGGCCGATTAGCTGTGAGACAAGGAGACGGCACTCCATGTGAGCACTGCTTCCTCGTCATCACACTACGTGTCATCTCCAATGGAGCAGCAGCATAGTGTAATTGCAGGCACCCGCTCCACTCACTTCAAAGTGTGATGTAATGAAGAGAAAGAGCCGGCTCCTTGTCTCACAACTGATCAGTCAGGATGTCGGGCATCAGAACCCCGCTAATAATGGGATATGTCATCAATATTAGGGGCTGGACAATCCCTTTAAGCTGCTCGGGTCACTATAGGGGACCGATTAAGTTCCTGGGGGCACTACAGGGGAGCATTTAAGTTACTGGGTGCATTATAATTACTGGGGGCACTATATGGGACTGTGATACCTACTGGGAACACTATAGAGGGGCCATATTACTTTTGGGAGCACTATGGGTGTTTTTATCACTACTGGAGAATCTTTTATGGCAATTTTACTGCGGGGTCACTATGAGGGGCTTTATCACTGTTATTATGGGGGTGCTTTTTTACTACTGGAGGCACTATGAGGAACATTATTTCTATTATGGGGCATTATTACTATTACCGGGGGTACTATAGGGGGGTGTTATCATTACTTGGCACATTATGGAGGTTGCTACTGCTAACAGGGGTATTTTCGCAGACCATTATCACTGGGGCATTATAACTAATGAGGTCACTCAGTGGGACTTTGGGGAGCACTGTTTTTATGAGGGGACTATCTGTCACTGTTATTTCTGCAGTATAGTGTTAGGGCACATTAGGAATTGGGGAGCACAGCAGGCACAGTATTGGGGTAGCAGCAGGATGACAATGTTTGGGCACCAGGGGGAGGATGATAGAAAGGTGAGAATCCTTAGATGTCTGTGTGGTAAACTCTGCAGAGAGAAGACGTGGATTAAAGAACTGATCATGGCGCTGAATACAGAAGATGAGGAAAGAGAACAGATACATCAGTGGAGACGTCACTGGATGTAACAGGTACATGTGGTGCTGTATTCTCCTGTATGCTTGGTAGTGTCTTCTCAAATATGTCTCATGCTAGGGAGGAGATTGATTGGATTAGCAATGTGGCATTCATTTTGGATGCATGTTATACTCACCCCTTTCTCCAGTGTCATCTAGTCCCTTCTTATTCACAAACAGCAGTGGGGACTAGAGTAGTGGGGATGTAACAGTTTGTGATTCAAGGGCATTCTTTTAAGTCATTTTGAGGGCGTGGAATGGGGGCGTGGTCTTTAAGAGGGGGCGGGGCGTATGTCCGTAAAAATTTTAGGCTGTCCGTAATTTTTTGTTAAGTTGTCCAGAAAAAATTAAAAGGAAGGTTGGCAACCCTGCATGTGTGACCACCAGTTCTGACATTCTGAGAAGAAATCAAAAGAACAGCAGGAACCCTAACAAGTATATAATTGGAGAAAAGCATGTTTTTTTCTAGCTGAAAAAATAGTTTTTCATGATTAAACAGATTAAATTACCATATTTTTGGTCCATAAGACGCACCCCCCAAAAGTGACAAATGGCAGTATGTCTTATGAAGCAAATACTAGTGAGCACTTTCATTATGGAAGCGCTCACTAGTATATAGTAGGATAGGGGAGCAGTGAATACAGCACACTGGTGCTGACTGTACTCACCGCTCGCTGGTCTAATCTGGATGCCGTGCTGCACTGTAACATTACGTTGCATTCCTAAAGAAGAATGGGGGTCTGATGGGGGTATGAGGTCTAATAATCAATGAGAGTCTGATCTGAGGTTTAATAATGAATGGGGGTCTGTCTGATCTGAAGTCTAATGGGGCTCTGATTTGGAGGTCTAATCTGAAGTCTGATGGGGATTTTAACTGAGGTCTAATAATGAACAGGAGTCTGATTTGGGGTCTTATTTGAGGTCTGATGAAGATTCAGTGGTCTGACCATATTTTTTGCTCATTAGTACATAGTAGTACAGTGGAGCGGTGAATACAGCGCTCCTGGTGCTGGCTGTATGCACCATTCGCTGGTCTTCTCTGGATGCCGTGCTGCACTGTGACATGAAGTCGCATTCCTAATGAGGAATAAAGGTCTGATCTGAGATCTGATGGGGTATGAGTTCTAATAATCAATGAGGGTCTGATCTGAGGTTTAATGAATGGGGGTGTGATCTGAGGTCTAACAGGGCTCTGATTTGGAGGTCTGATGGGATCTGAACTGAGGTTTAATAATAAATGGCAGTCTGATTTGGGTGTCTGATCTGAGGTCTGATGAGGATTGTTGGGTCTGACCTGGTGTCTGATCTGAGGTCTGATGAAAAATACTTTTTACTTATTTTCTTCCTTTACATTTAGGCATGTCTTATGGTCTGGTGTGTCTTATGGAGTGAAAAATATGTTAATATTTATTTGTAAGGCAACCCTTTTAAACTTGTCTATGCAGGGGATATGGAGCTCAAGAAAAAGAGCTTCAGTCATAATGAAGATATATTAAGAAATTAATCAGCCCAATGTATGGACGTTAAATGGTCCAAGGTTGGAGATTCACTTTTCTATGTAGGTAGGAAATAATTAAGTTTTATATAGTGAGTGCATTCACTGCTGTTATTACTGCATACCCAGATTATAACATACAGAACTATTAGATCATTTGCTGCTGGTTTTTATTTCACTAATGATCTGTTTCTTTATCAGAGTCATATGGGGCTGCCCAAAGTATACAGTATATCTAATACTAAAGTCAAGAACCAGATCCATGTTAGGAAACTACATCTCCCAGCTAGTCCTGACTTGTCAGCAATTCTAGAGAGTCACAAGTTGCATACCACTGTCATACACAAATAGGCATTCGGGATTCTTTATAAAATTAAGGTGGTTTTATGCAATATCCGGACCTAGTGGTCACATGGCAAGCAGTAATAGTGCACGACAGAACAGATAGAGGCAGCATCTGGAATACAGCAGTGGTGTCCTAGTTTTTATATCTGCTGGGTTTTCAGATTTTTAGCTTGGCATATTTCAGATTTTGCTATGTAGATGTATTTCAGATTTTCTACATTGGGTCAAGTAGTTAGCAAGCTGCATTTACTGATCTTTGATGCCACCTAGTGGATTATCATTGGCAGATCCATGAATGAGACACAATAAACGACGTGCTGCTTGTATAGAGAGCACTTCAGACAAATTTCATATATTGCACCAGTTCATAGCTCATTTAGTTTATTTTATTGATAAGTGAGCATTTAATATAACACATTATTTACATGGTATCTTTGAAAGCAGATAAGTCCATGAAGTTCAGTGGTGTGATCTAGGAAAAACATCCAGCGAAAGGGGATCCTGGGGACATAAGTTGTTTTATGATAGGGGTCAAAGAAGGATGTTGAAAATCATTCTGATGAACAATTGGTGCAAGTTACAAGTAAATACGATACTGGTGCTCCAACTAACATGTCAAAATGCACAACTAGTCCTTTCATAACACAGATGGGGTAGAACAGTGGACAACCAGTGCAAGCGCCATTGGTGTCTAAGGAAACAGGCAAGACTCCAGTGGCCAAAATAACGCAAAAATTGGGTCACTGAGCAGTGGAAAAACATTGCCTGGTCACACAGATGGTGTATTCGCACAACCATATATATTTTGAGGTCTGCAAAAAATTTGGATGACATCCGTGTGATGTCCATGTTGCATCCGTTCTTTTTGTGCATTCATTGTAACAAGGCCTATTCTTCTCCACAAAACTGAGTAAAATATAGGGCATGTTCTATCTTTATTGCACGACTGCAGAATGGACATACGGATGTGGATGTCACATAGTGTGCTGTCCGCATATTTTTCTGTCCCATTGAAATGACTAGGTCTGCATCCAGTCTGCAAAAAATGCAGATCGGATACAGACCAAAAATACGGTCGTGTGAATGGTGCCTAACCCAGATTTTTTTTTTGCACCGTGGAGAAGAGTCAGAATGAATCTATGGACCCTTTCAGACAGGTGTCTACAGCTCAGGCTGGTGGAGAAATGGTGTAAGGAATGTTGAGAACCACCACTCTTATACAAAGTGTATAATAGGACTATAAATATACACACACAGAGCATACGTGAAATCTCTGCATAACATATGGTTACAGTGCTCACGCTCTTAACCCTTCAAGAAGAGGCGATTTCCGGTTTTTGCTTTTTACTCCCTTCCTTCCCAGAGCATTTTTATATTTCCATTAACATATGAGGGCTTGTTTTTTGCTGGACAAGTTGTACTTTCTAATGGCACCATTTAATATTGCATACAATGTAGTGGGAAACTGGAAAAAATCCAAGCAGGGTGGCATTGGAAAAAAAAACTAAATTCTACCACAGTTTTATGGGTATTGTTGAGTTCCTCATGCAGTAAAACTGACCTGGTACCTTCATTCTCTAAGACATGTTTCTTTATTTTAATTTTGGGGGTGATTTGAATTTTTGTATAGTTTTTTTTATATGTTTAAAACTTTTTTTTACTTTTTCAAGTTACCTTAGGTGACTATAACAAGAAATAATTACATAATTGTATGCTGTAATTGGTATTTATCCATCACAGAATACGGCATTCAGTATATTAAAATGCTGTGCTGCCACCTGCAGGCCTGTATTGGAATATACTCCTTTGCTTTGCAGCCCCTCCCTCTCAAGGCTGATTAATAGGACCAGGCCGTATCATCATCTTGCCTGGATGGATAATCTCGCACCTGCACTATTTGGTTCAACATTGGAGCATGCACACTACAGAACTTTTTAGCCTAGCAGCAACAATGTGCTGTACTACGCATGTACTAAGGCTGTAACTAAAAATGCAGGCGCAAGATTACACAGCCAGCCACGATGACAAATCTAAAGCCTCGTCTTATCAACTAGCTGCAAAGCAAAGCGATGGGCTCAGGCCCACCATCAGTACAGCATCTTTGCATACAGTGAAAAAATATTTCTCTGCAATGATCAACTAATAAAAAATATGGTTTTATAACAGTAAGTAAGACCAGGCATTGTGCTTGGTTTAGCACTCATTTTATGGTGACAGACCTTCCTTAATGGCAGAGTATGGGACATTACTTCAGTAGCAGCAGTAACTGGTATCCAGCTTTGAATCCCTAATGGTCAAAAGAAACCCACCAGCACAATTCACACGTGGCACATAACAGTATAATAAACTTGGAACAATCTCAGAAGTATCGAGGAGGTCTCCTCCACACCTTACACGGACCTAGACCAATACCCCAGCGCAATGCCAATACCCCAAGTATTCTTCATTAACACTGCTTCTGACTGGTATTAGTTCTGCTCCAGGGTGGCTTGCTTTGTGATGGCGGTTACATGGTGACTCCTTGACTGTTGTGCAGCAGGCAGGTTCTTCATGTGGTTATATATGTTGGGTGGCCTCTGTTACTCCACATCATGTTAACATTGGACCTCTGACTGGATTGAATGCCAGCATAGAAGACTATTTCCTCAGTGCTCTTCATTTTCTTTTATCATTTTACACAGTTTCTCCAGAGCTTCATGAAGACCTTCTCCTGTGATGCCAGAGCAACCACATACATCCCACTTTTTGGTAGTAAACTTATCAAGATTAAGATGAAGCACAAGTTCGGAAGGGCTACAAGCCCCGTCTAGATCCTGCTTATTGGCCAGTACAATGAAAGGCAAGTCCTGTGTGTCCAAGTAATGTACTGTGTAGAAAAGCTTTTCCTGGACTTCTGCAAAAATCTCAGTGTCCTTACTGTCCACTACAAACAAAAAGCCTTGGCAACCCTCCAGAAAATGCCTTTTTAAGGGCCATCCCATGGCCCCTAAACTAACATCCCATACCAGGAGAGATAAGTCCTCAAATATGTCCACGGTCTCTCTATTGAAACCAACTGTTGGGATAGTTTTCACAGTTTCATTCAGCTTCAGTCTGTACAGAATTGTGGTTTTGCCACTTCCATTAAGTCCAATCATTACAATAGCAGCTTCCCTTAGGTGTGTCCTACCACACAGCCCCTGGACCCTGCTGACCAGGGTGCCCATGTTCTCTTCTGCAACGAAAATGTGGTGCATAGTAAGAAACATCCCAGACTAGTGGCACGTGATCTCATGTGACATCATTCTCCTCCTACTTCCTCCTAGTCATCAGTGTGCTATGCAATATTCTCCATGCTGGACTCTGCTGTGTCACGTACAAACGGAATTTAACTCCTTGTGAAAACAGATTAATGAGTACATTAGTAGTGGGAGATTTTTCTGCACCCAAGGGGCCCCTAAGCCTGATAGACCAAGATCCTGAGGCATATTTAAATCCCTGACAGTCCAAGTCAGTTCCTGGTAATTTGTTGCAGCGCCATGGAGTCATATCCTGGGGTTTCACCTGTGACATTATGTCCTCTGGGGCCCTCACCTGTTTCATTGTCAGGAGTGGTTGCAGAGGAAACTTCTTATACATATTGGCCCCTGGCAGTGCTCCCAGGAAATTCCACTGTATGTAATAAATTTATCTGTGATTTATGAATATGACTAGAGATTGCAATGCAAAGACATATACTATAGCTATTATCTATAGGATAAGTCAATCTGCTTGCAGAGATCATTGTATTAAGGAGTAAATTCACCATCTGGGCATTAGGGAAATTAAATTTCTGCAGCCAAGAGTCAGAGGACGTTCACAATCATTAAAGGGGTAGTCCATCAATTGCACCCTAGCCAGCGGTACCTGAGGAAAAATTCATACTCAACTGCACTTCCTCACAGATAAGGGCACGTGCCCGATCACCAAGGGGCACATCATATCACGTGCTGCTTAGGAAAATGTCACTGCTGAGTCCAGTCACTGGCTGCAGTGGCACACATGATCAATCCATCCAGAAGTTGACAGACAGACCAAAAGACCTGTGAACAGAGCCAGGGAGCTGGATGATAGCCGAGGGGAGCAGGCGGGTATGGATTTTTCTATAGGTAGATCTGACTGGGGTGCAAATGAAAGAAAACCTGGACTGCCCCTCGAAAGCATACATATTGGATATGTCATACCTCCCAACTGTCCTGGATCCAGCTGGACAGTCCCGGATTTCAGTGGTTGTCTCAGTACGGGGGAGGTATGTCCCGCTTTCTGGCAGCTGTCCCTGTGTCCATAGGAAGCAGAGACAGTTGCCATAATGAAGCAGAGAGCCGTCGCCGACATCGGCTCCCGACTTCATTATTCCTCCTCCCTGCCAGCTCTTCACACCCCTGGTCTGTGTGTGAGGCCCGGCCAGTCAACAGTCAGCTTCGGCCCCACCCCCTCCACAGACTAGAGCAGCCAATGTCCTGCTGCTGCTGCTAGGAACAAGGTAAGTATGTGGTGTTTATTTTTTTTTTTACTTTCTGTGAATGGCACAATGTGGGCATATTTCAGGGGGGCACAATGTAGGCATATTACTGGGGGGCACAATGTGGGCATATTAATGGAGGGCACAATGTGGGCATATTACTGGGGGGCACATAACAGGGCATATTACTGGGGCCACATAAAAGGGCATATTACTGGGGCCACATAACAGAGCATATTACTGGGGCCACATAACTGGGCATATTAATGGGGCCACATAACTGGGCATATTAGTGGGGGCACTGCTGGGCATAATTTTGTGAAGGAGGCACAATGTGGGCATGAATACTGTGCAGTGGCATGAAGGGGGCTGGGTGGGATTAGTTGTATATTTATGCTTTGGGCGGAGTTAGAGGTGTGGCCTGGTGCAGAAAAAATTTGCAGCGGCGCGGAATGTGCCCCTCTTTGTTCGTCTACAAAGTTGGGAGTTATGGATATGTATTAGTTGACCCTGTCAATTTAGACTGTTCATCTACTGTGTATGGTGGCCCTTCTGGGATCTGGACAACTGCAAAAAAAAAAAAAGGAGGGTGTTCTGTAAGCACATCCCAATGCGCAGGTGCACGCCGCCATGGCTAGAAACACGAAGAAGAAAAACACAATGCAACAGAACTCTGCAAACACAAATAAAGTACAATAATGCCATAATTATAGAAAATATTCTGGTGCTAATGCTACACTTATTTTGTAAATTTGAGATTCTTGGCAAACACATTTTATACAAAATTATTTGAGCCTGTCTGTCAAATGTCAAGGCGAATCTCTATAAGACGGGAACCCAACACTAAATACTACCTGTTATGTGCCATACTGGCCACCATAAAATTCAGGGAATGCAGGTTCCACATGCATGCTGGGTTGACATTTGGCAGACGGGCCCAAATAATTTTGTACAAAATGTAGGTAATCTGAAGGGAACAGCAGGTAACTGCAGCACCACTGCTAGTGATACAGAGGAACCCTGATTATGTGTTAAACAGAAGGATGAAAAAGCAGGCTGAGGAAATGCAGGATACCTGAAAAAAAACTTCAATATCAAAAACTATCAATATCTTTTTGTCACTCTGTTTGTAGTAGATATCACCTGCAGTCCTATGCAACACTACAGACAACGCATCGCACATTCACATGCCATGCATTGATCTATTGCTTTTGGGCATAATTTATACATGTGCACAAGTCACTTAGTATACAGTATGTCTTGAACAAAATTCACTGGCTCCACCATCACATCAATTTAGCCTTGTTAAAGTGTGTCCCTACTCTATTTTGGTGCAGCGCCACATGGCACCACCGCAACTCAACAAGACCCAGCAGCCCAACAAGACTCCTGCTGTCAGACTTAGCCCCCTTGGCACTGGGCACCACCAGTCCTCTAGCTCAGTGTCACAGCAGCACTGTTCTATGTGAACAGATCTCAAAAGCTCACTTTTCCATGTGGCATCAGAAACCAGACTAAGACCAAGTAGGTATTAATCCTTATGTAGTCTACTGCTAATTAAAAACACCTATGTCAAATGGGAGGAGTGCTGATACCATGAAAAAAAAATAAGGAAACAGTTCCCAGTACTGCAAGTGACTGTTGTTGTGGCCGTGGTGGTTGCCATGTGGAGCTGCACAGAGCTAGAGTAGGAATTATTAGCAGACTGTATTGGGGTTAATACAGTGGCGTAGCTACCGGGGGGGCAGGGGGGGGCGACGGTTCCGGGCCCAGTGACTCAGGGGGCCCAGCAAGGAGGACCTTACCTACTATCAGGCGAATACAAGTGAGCGCTTCCATTATGGAAGCGCTCACTTGTATTTAGAGACCCCCATCAGACCTCAGATCAGCCCACCCAGCCACATAGGATTAAAATAAAAAACCTTACTTACCTGTTCTGCGCTGCGGCTGCCCTCCGGTCCGCGCTCCGCTCTCTTCCCTGGCCCGCGCACACTATGACCTGACGCTGCGCAGAACAGGTAAGTAAGATTTTTTATTTTAATCCTATGTGGCTGGGTGGGCTGATCTGAGGTCTGATGGGGGCACATTCTGATGATCTGAGGTCTGATGGGGGCACAATATGCTGATCTGAGGTCTGATGGGGGAACAATACGCTGATCTGAGGTCTGATAGGGGCACAGTAGGCTGATATGAGGTCTGATGGGGGCACAGTCTGCTGATCTGAGGTCTGATGGCACAATACGCTGATCTGAGGTCTGATGGGGGCACAATACGCTGATCTGAGGTCTGATGGAGGCACAATACGCTGATCTGAGGTCTGATGGAGCACATTAAGCTGATCTGAGGTCTGATGGGGGCACAATACGCTGATGTGAGGTCTGATGGGGGCACAGTAGGCTGATGTGAGGTCTGATGGGGGCACAGTAGGCTGATGTGAGGTCTGATGGGGGCACAGTAGGCTGATGTGAGGTCTGATGGGGGCACAGTAGGCTGATGTGAGGTCTGATGGGGGCTCAATACGCTGATCTGAGGTCTGATGGGGACACAGTACGCTGATCTGAGGTCTGATGGGGGCACAAAACGCTGATCTGAGGTCTGATGGGAGCACAATACGCTGATCTGAGGTCTGATGGGAGCACATTAAGCTGATCTGAGGTCTGATGGCATACCTCCCAAGTGTCCCTCTTTTGGAGGGACAGTCCCTCTTTTTGACCCATGTCCCTCTGTCCCTCTTTGCTCCATGAATGTCCCTCTTTTTGACCTGGAGAATTAATGCATAAATGTGCATTAATAAATTTACTAAATTTCTCCTTACTAAACTATCTCTATGGTTTCTACCTGTATATTAGACCAGAACTTCATTATTTGGTGCAATTTGGACCTTAAAATATCTATAATCTGATGATTTATGTGCTAATATTTAAATGGACATTGAAGCGCAATAAAAAAATTGCCGCAGGGGCTCCAGTAATTATGCTCTGGGCGGAGTTAGAGGCACGGTCTAGTATGAAAAAAAACTGCCGTGATGCGCACCGCACACATTGTCCCTCTTTGCAATTTTTAAAAGTTGGGAGGTATGTGATGGGGGCACAATACGCTGATGTGAGGTCTGATGGGGGCACAGTAGGCTGATGTGAGGTCTGATGGGGGCACAGTAGGCTGATGTGAGGTCTGATGGGGGCACAGTAGGCTGATGTGAGGTCTGATGGGGCACAGTAGGCTGATGTGAGGTCTGATGGGGGCACAGTAGGCTGATGTGAGGTCTGATGGGGACTCAATACGCTGATCTGAGGTCTGATGGGGACACAGTACGCTGATCTGAGGTCTGATGGGGGCACAAAACGCTGATCTGAGGTCTGATGGGGGCACAATACGCTGATCTGAGGTCTGATGGGGGCACAGTAGGCTGATGTGAGGTCTGATGGGGGCACAGTAGGCTGATGTGAGGTCTGATGGGGGCACAGTAGGCTGATGTGAGGTCTGATGGGGGCACAGTAGGCTAATCCGAGGTCTGATGGGGGCACAATACGCTGATCTGAGATCTGATGGGGGCACAATACGCTGATCTGAGGTCTGATGGGGCACAATAAGCTGGTCTGAGGTCTGATGGGGGCACAATACGCTGATCTGAGGTCTGATGGGGGCACAATACGCTGATCTGAGGTCTGATGGGGGCACAATACGCTGATCTGAGGTCTGATGGGGGCACAATATGCTGATCTGAGGTCTGATGGGGGCACAGTACGCTGATCTGAGGTCTGATGGGGCACAATACGCTGATCTGAGGTCTGATGGGGGCACAGTACGCTGATCTGAGGTCTGATGGGGCACAATACGCTGATCTGAGGTCTGATGGGGGCACATTCTGCTGATCTGAGGTCTGATGGGGGCACAATATGCTGATCTGAGGTCTGATGGGGCACAATACGCTGATCTGAGGTCTGATGGGGGCACAGTAGGCTGATCTGAGGTCTGATGGGGGCACATTCTGTTGATCTGAGGTCTGATGGGGGCACAATACGCTGATGTGAGGTCTGATGGGGCACAATACGCTGATGTGAGGTCTGATGGGGGCACAGTAGGCTGATGTGAGGTCTAATGGGGGCACAATCTGGGGTCTGATGGGGCACAATACGCTGATCTGAGGTCTGATGGGGGCACAGTAGGCTGATGTGAGGTCTGATGGGGGCATATTCTGCTGATCTGAGGTCTGATGGGGCACAATACGCTGATCTGATGTGTGATGGGGGCACAGTACGCTGATCTGAGGTCTGATGGGGGCACATTCTGATGATCTGAGGTCTGATGGGGGCAGGGGACTGTTAGTTTACTGATGTAAAAACTGGGGACAGGTTTCCTTTAACATAGGAGTCCCGTTGTTTTTTAATCCTATTTCTCCTATATTTTACTGCATTATATGGTAGAGTATTTAGACTAGGGTATGTAGAAAGTCTATTGTACTGTACTTAACAGCATAGATGATCTAGCAGTTTATACAGTCATCTTTCTAATACAATATTATAACCACAACTAGTAGTATGTGCCTGTGAAGTTGGAAACGTGCGTTTGGGAAGCCAAGTGGGGGGCCCACTCAAGTATGTTTCGCCCCCCCTGTGCTGAACCTCTAGCTACGCCTCTGGGTTAATACCTACTTGGTCTCAGTCTGGTTTGTAGAAATAACAAAGTGTGATCTCTTGTTAAGTCACTTTTTTTCCACAAAAAAAACCAAAAAAAAAACAATATCAGAGTAAAAAAATAAAATTCTGTTTTGTTCTTTGTGTGAGTGCAGTAAAGTAACATTTACTGAATGATTCTTCTATATTTCTGCAATAAAGTTGCATGTATACAAAGTCAGGAAGGATAGTTATGAAGTCACTTCCCTTGCAGTGCTTGTCAGAGTCACTGTCATAACAGGTTGCAGAGAAATCTTCCAACACAGCACAGAATGACAGAGTAACCAGGAAATACTAGACACGTGCTTCTGTCGTTATGAGCACTGGTAGGATTGACAAGTCAAAGGGCTGTGTATAAATACAGGTGAAGTCTGCATACAGAATGCACAACCACAAGAGCAACCTGCTTTTTGATCCAGAAGAGAACATTCTTCAGCTATGGGTCTACTCCTGAGCAGCCTCCTCCAAACCCTAAAGAAGTTGACTGGATACGAAGCACGGATCCTGATGCTGGGTCTAGATGCTGCTGGGAAGACAACAATCCTGTACAAACTAAAGCTGCATGAGACAGTCACTACAATCCCCACCATTGGGTTCAACGTAGAAACTGTAGAACCCATGCGAAATGTCACCTTCACCGTGTGGGATGTGGGCGGTCAGGACAGGATTAGAGCCCTGTGGAAACATTACTATCAAAACACAGATGGGCTTATATTTGTCGTGGACAGTGCTGACCCTGAGAGATTTCTGGAAGCCAAGTCAGAGCTCACTGTCATACTTGAGAGTGATGAAATGAAAGGAGTCCCCTTTGTGGTGATGGCCAATAAGCAAGATCTACCCGGTGCCAGGCGCCCCGGAGAACTCTCCGAAGATCTGGAACTGAGGAAGATGAAAGGACACCAATGGCATGTCCAAGGATGTTGTGCCACCACTGGAGATGGACTTATTGAGGGGCTGGAGGTCCTCACTGACTTGGTGAAACAATTTAAGAACAACAAGGCATTCTGACTATGTCAAAAAGACTAAAAAAATGTTGCATGCGACTCAACTCTTTTAATATCACCATAATGTAAAATGCAAGAATGTGACTTTTTGTGACATCTCTAATTCCAGATCTTCTGCTAATGTAAAAATATGACTTGAACGCACTACAATGACCATAATACATTCGTGTAAAGAATGAGCTGAAGATCACAATACAAATGTACTCTACATATGCTGCCTGACTATTGACATTTCACTGCAACACCTCATTAGACTGGTGAATGGGTTAATACAGTATACTGGGTATGACAATGTATCATTCCCGGACGTTTCTATTGCTTCTCTGAATATTAATATTGATTTTATAAATAAATTGCAATATAAAAATATCCGAAATATGAATATTATTATTGTCTGTCCTCTTCTTTATCAAAGCAGACTTAACCCAGCACTGTGGGCTTCTTTGGGTCCTGTCCTAAGTGGGGCTCTTTTCTATAGGAGAGAAAAGAAAATCCCAACACAAGGCGCTCCATAATGAAGTACTTTCAGTATAGGCACAGGACTGACAGAGATCAGGTTATGCCTAGTTCACACTTCAGTTATTTGATCAGTTATTTCCATCAGTTATTGTGAGCCAAAACCAGGTGCAGGTCAAAACAGGTCACAGAACAGGTGCAGATCTTTCCATTATACTGAATAGGCTTCACTATTGGTTGTGCCTCACAATAACTGATGGAAATAACTGATCAAATAACTGAAGTGTGAACTAGGCCTTACTGCTCGCCAGATGGTGGGAAAAGCACATGTAGGTAATCTGAAGGGAACAGCAAATAACTGCAGCACCACCTGGTGGTGATCCAGAGGAACCCCCATTATGTGGTAAACAGAAGGATGAAAAAGCAGGCTGAGGAAGTGCAGGACACCTGAAACAAACTTCAATGTCACATATCTGATGAAGAAGTTTTTGTTTCTGGTATCCTGCACTTCCTCACCCTGCTTTTTGGCACTCTGTTTACTACATGTTTAGGGCTCATGCACACAAAGTTTTTTCCAGTGTCCTTTCCGGTTGTTTTTGCGTCCCGTAAGCAGAACTATTCACTTCAATGGAGCTGCAAATAGACGGAAATTACTCTGTGTGCATTCCATGTCCGTATGTTCGCATGGCCGTTCCGGAGAAAAACACATGCCCTATTATTATTTGCATTATGAAGAAGGATAGGACTGTTCTGTTAGGGGCTGGACATTCCGTTCCGCAAAATGCAGAATACACACGGCTGGTATCCACGTTTTACAAATCTGCAATTTGTCCATGAGCCCTTATAGGAGGGCAGCTGTCAACCGACTTGCATTTGTGACACATAAGCAATGTTAGCTGTAACTGTTGTTGTCTGTAAAGCTGTAACCGCCCTAAGGCCTCTTTCACACGACAGTATTTTTTGCGGGCTCCGATCTGCATTTTTCATGTGAAAATTAGGGGCCAGCTGTTCCGTTCTGCAAAATACGGAATGCACACGGATGCCATCCGTTTTTTTTGCGGATCGCAAAACAAAACATTTGTGTGAAACTAGCCTAATCCTGAGATCACTTCCTGCACTCTCACAGCCGGTCATTTAAAAAATCTTCCAACACCACACAAAGTGACAGAGTACTATGGAGGTATTGAATCGCACCTTTAAATATCCCAAGTGGTCTGACTAGGCTTCATTTTTTGTTTTGGCTACAATAAAAATGTACAAAAACTGCACAATGGGAATAAAGCACAAGAAAAATATAAGAAAATACACATGCAGTTTAAAAAGTGACCCTCCAGTGTGGCAGCACTCTAAAGCACATAGGTAGACATTCATTATTAAATTTATGGGTTGTTGTTTTTTTTGGTCTAAAATTGTTGCACGGCAATGTTTGCAGTAAATTGTGCGACATTTTCCTTGGTAAACAACTTCATGCCACTTTTCACAGTGTTCTATGTTTAGGATAAATTAATAGTTTTACACCACCAACATGGGAATGGTTGGTGATATTAACTTTCTGTTTGTGGCACATTAGTATATGGGAGGGGGGAAACTTTTCAAGATGGGTGGTGACCATGGCGGCCATTTTGAAGTCGGACATTTTGGATCCAACTTTAGTTTTTTTCAATGGGAAGAGTGTCATGTGACACATCAAACTTATTGAGAATTTCACAATAAAAACAATGGTGTGCTTGGTTTAAACGTAACTTTATTCTTTCATGAGTTATTTACAAGTTTCTGACCACTTATAAAATGTGTTCAAAGTGCTGCCCATTGTGTTGGATTGTCGATGCAACCCTCTTCTCCCACTCTTCACACACTGATAGCAACACTGCAGAAGAAATGCTAGCACAGGCTTCCAGTATCCATAGTTTCAGGTGCTGAACATCTCGTATCTTCACAGCATAGACAATTACCTTCAGATGACCCCAAAGATAAAAGTCTAAGGGGGTAAGATCGGGAGACCTTGGGGGCCATTCAACTGGCCCACGACAACCAATCCACTTTCCAGAAAACTGTTCATCTAGGAATGCTCAGACCTGACACCCATAATGTGGTAGTGCACCATCTTGCTGGAAAAACTCAGGGAATGTGCCAGCTTCAGTGCATAAAGAGGGAAACACATCATCATGTAGCAGTTGAATGGCCCCCAAGGACTCCCGATCTGACCCCCTTAGACTTTTATCTTTGAGGTCATCTGAAGGCAATTGTCTATGCTTTGAAGATACGAGATGTGCAGCACCTGAAACTACGGATACTGGAAGCCTGTGCTAGCATTTCTTCTGCAGTGTTGCTATCAGTGTGAGAAGAGTGGGAGAAGAGGGTTGCATTGACAATCCAACACAATGGGCAGCACTTTGAACACATTTTATAAGTGGTCAGAAACTTGTAAATTACTCATGAAAGAATAAAGTTACGTTAAAACCAAGCACACCATTGTTTTTATTGTGAAATTCTCAATAAGTTTGATGTGTCACATGACCCTCTTCCCATTGAAAAAACTAAAGTTGGATCCAAAATGGCTGACTTCAAAATGGCCGCCATGGTCACCACCCATCTTGAAAAGTTTCTCCCCTCCCATATACAAATGTGCCACAAACAGGAAGTTAATATCACCAACCATTCCCATTTTATTTAGGTGTATCCATATAAATGGCCCACCCTGTATATTATTAAGGCTACTTTCACACTAGCGTTTCTATTTTCTGGTATTGAGATCCTTCATAGGATCTCAATACTGCAGAAAAATGCATCTGTTTTGTCCCCATTCATTGATAATAGGGACAAAATGTAACTGAACAGAACGGAAAGCTCCAAAATGCATTCTGTTCCGTTTGGTTCCGTTCTCATATCAGAGAGCAAACTGCAGCATGCTGTGTCTTTTTTTCCATCATGGGGATACGGAGTAAGACGGATCCATCATGACCCTCAATGCAAGTCAATGGGGACGGATCCGTTTTCTCTGACACAATAGAAAACGGATCTGTCCCCCATTGACTTTCAATGGAGTTAATGACGGATCCATCTTGGCTATGTTAAAGATAATACAACCGGATCTGTTCATAATGGATGCAGATGGTTGTATTATCAGTAATGGAAGCGTTTTTGCTGAACCCTGCCGGATCCATCAAAAAGTGTGAAAGTAACCTAAGGTGCGCCATTTCATAAATTTGGCGCAGAGATGCACAGACTTAAAAGCAACATATAAGTGTCCCCCATAATATTTTGACTGGCCACAATCCAGCCTTTCAATTGTCCTTGAGATCGTTTGTACAAATGATCCTACCAGCAACATAAAGTGACATGCAGATCTGTCACGGATTTTGCGGGGGGTTAACATGGATTTCACTGTCTGCATTGCAAAGAGTGAAATCTGTGGGGAAGTCCACAGAGTAAATTGGCATGGTTTCAAAATCCACAACACAAGCCGTTTTACACTGCAGATTTTTTCAGCAGGATGGATCAGAGCGGCTAAAATCTTACCCATATATGCTGCAAAGTTAGTGCACTGAAATCTGCAACTTATCTGTGCTGTGTGTACATACCCTAAAATTTTTCTTTGTGTGAGTGAGTGCAGTACAGTAACATTTACTGTATGATTCTTCTATATTTCTGCAATAAAGTTGCATGTATACAAAGTCAGGAAGGATAGTTATGAAGTCACTTCCCTTGCAGTGCTTATCAGAGTCACTGTCATAACAGGTTGCAGAGAAATCTTCCAACACAGCACAGAATGACAGAGTAACCAGGAAATACTAGACACGCGCTTCTGTCGTTATGAGCACTGGTAGGATTGACAAGTCAAAGGGCTGTGTATAAATACAGGTGAAGTCTGCATACAGAATGCACGAGCACAAGAGCAACCTGCTTTTTGATCCAGAAGAGAACATTCTTCAGCTATGGGTCTACTCCTGAGCAGCCTCCTCCAAACCCTAAAGAAGTTGACTGGATACGAAGCACGGATCGTGATGCTGGGTCTAGATGCTGCTGGGAAGACAACAATCCTGTACAAACTAAAGCTGCATAAGACAGTCACTACAATCCCCACCATTGGGTTCAACGTAGAAACTTTAGAACCCATGAGTAATGTCACCTTCACCGTGTGGGATGTGGGCAGTCAGTCCAAGATTAGAGCCCTGTGGAAACATTACTGTCAAAACACAGATGGACTTATATTTGTCGTGGACAGTGCTGACCCTGAGAGATTTCTGGAAGCCAAGTCAGAGCTCACTGTCATACTTGAGAGTGATGAAATGAAAGGAGTCCCCTTTGTGGTGATGGCCAATAAGCAAGATCTACCAGGTGCCAGGCGCCCTGGAGAACTCTCCGAAGATCTGGAACTGAGGAAGATGAAAGGACACCAATGGCATGTCCAAGGATGTTGTGCCACCACTGGAGATGGACTTATTGAGGGGCTGGAGGTCCTCACTGACTTGGTGAAACAATTTAAGAACAACAAGGCATTCTGACTATGTCAAAAAGAATAAAAAAATGTTGCATGCAACTCAACTCTTTTAATATCACCATAATGTAAAACGCAAGAATGTGACTTTTTGTGACATCTCTAACTCCAGATCTTCTGCTAATGTAAAAATATGACTTGAGCGCACTACAATGACCATAATACATTCGTGTAAGGAATGAGCTGAAGATCACAATACAAATGTACTCTACATATGCTGCCTGACTATTGATATTTCATCGCAACACCTCATTAGACTGGTGTATGGGTTAATACAGTATACTGGGTATGACAATGTATTATTCCCTGACATTTCTATTGCTTCTCTGAATATTAACATTTGATTTTATAAATAAATTGCAATATAAAAATATCCGAAATATGAATATTATTATCGTCTGTCCTCTTTTTCATCAAAGCAAACTTAACCCAGCACTGTAGGCTCTTACATTAAACAGGTATATGTATACATATATAGAAACTAGATAGACAGATATGAGATTTGTACTATAAAGCCGAGTGATTCGGCATGCATGCTGGTGTCTGCATTCCTGAACTAGGGGAGGCCTTTGAAGCACCAGAAATGGCAAAAGGCAGAGTGGATACTGCATGCATGTGGAACAAAACACCCCCTGATTATATGGAAGCCAAGTCTGGCACATAACAGGTAGGAGATAGTGTTAGGTTCCCATTCTGCAGAGATCACCTTGACGAGTCGGTGAATGGGCTCAGATAATTTTGTACAAAATATATTTGCCAAGAATCTCTAGTTTACTAAACAAGCGTAGCATTAGCTCCAGAATACCTCATATGTCTATGGCATTTTGTGCTTTATCTGGTTAGCGGTGTGCGGTTGCATTGTATGTATTTTCCTTTGACATGTATTTAGCCATAGCAACCAGCACCTGTGCTCTGGGATGTGCTTACTGAAATTTCTCTGTTTTTCTTTGTAAGATATGAGATTAAGGCTGGGGCTACGAGGCGACATGTGTTGGACATCATGAACATACACACATATAATGATGGTCAATGGTGTCGCAATGCAACACACAACATACCGTGTCTGCAACACTGTTGGATTGTTGGTCGCAGGTCACATGTGACTTTGCCATCATAGACCATAATGCAAGTCATTTGCAATTTATCTGTAACTTTTCAGTGATTTGGTTGGGTTTATACACCCAAATCACCATTCTAAAATAGTCTTGTAACAGCAAGTTACAGACAAGTCACTTGAATGGTCACAGGCTCCCTGTAGATTATAACGAATCTATTACAACTTATTGCAGGGCCGTGTACATGTATTATGTGAATTCTGTATATATGTGTCCTGCTGTATGTCTATGCAAATCTTTGCTATCCAGTGCCCATTGTGACTCACCTCAATCAACAAATTCCCTGTGACCATAAGACTGACTATCTCTAGCTGGGAAAATTGGCTGACCCCCTATATGACCATTGCCAGCTGTCAACCAGATTTAGGAAACTCCTGCACAAAGATGGTAACGTTAGGAATGTGTTCCTATATAATTAGTCAGGTTTGATTCTCAAGAGTCTGGGACAGGTGGGTGGCATCCAGTAAAGGCCCATCTTTACGTGACACTGATGAAAACAGACAATTTCCTGCACCAAGAACATCTTCAGTTAAAACATCAGTTTTATTTGTTCCATTAAAAAGGATGAATCAGAGCAGTATAACAGGTTTACGCGTTTCAGCTTAGTCATAACCTGTTATACTGCTCTATTTCATGCTTTTTAATGGAACAAATAAAACTGATGTTTTAATTGAAGATTTTCTTGGTGCTGGAAATCGTCTGTTTTCTCAGGTCTTCTTGTCCAGATAGTTCTGTGCACAGGATCTCAATGCCACGGGAGGTGAGCTGACAAGTTGTGTATTTACACTTATCCACAGGACAGGAGTTAAGTGCCATTTCAGCAGTGGTCCAACCACCAGGGCCACCACCGATCACTGGAACAGGGGCCTGTGGTTCTCCATTTGAATGGGACAGCAGACATACATGCATGCCTCTGCTGCATTCAATTCTGTGGGGCTGCTAGAGGTAGGTGAGAGCTTGTATTCGGCTGTCTCCAGCAATCCCATAGAGTAAATTGGACCAGCAGCATGAGTATAGGTTCTGTTCTAGTGATTGGTGAAAGAACCAGCGGTCAGACCCCTGCCATTCAGAGACTTGTCCCCTATATTTCTCCCACGTTTGTGTAGGGATGACACGTTTGTCATTCACAGTGTGTTGTTGTCAGGCAATTAACCCTTTCAGGTTTGTTTGTTTTTGTTTTTTTTTCCATTTTTGTTTTGCGCTCCCTGCCTTCATACAGCCATAACTTTTTTATTTTTCTGTTCACATAGCTGTATGAGGGCTTTTTTTGCGGGACAAGTTGTACTTTCCAACGCCACCATTTAATATTGCATATGGTGTAGTGGGAAGCAGGAAAAAAATTCCAAACTGGGTGAAATTGCAAAAAAAACACAATTTCGCTACAGTTTTACGGGTTTTTTATTTACGGTGTTCGATGGTCATTAAAACTGACCAGTTACTTTCATTCTACTGGTCAGTACGAATCCGGCGATACCTAATATGTATAGTTTTTCTTGCGTTTTGATAGTGATAAAATAATTATAAAGTTGGAATTTTGTTTTTTTTGTCATATCTTGACCCCTATAACTTTTTGGTACTTGTGTGTACGGAGCTGTATGGGGGCTTATTTTTTGCAGGGCGATCTGAACTTTTTATTGATACCATTCTGGGGTGTGTATGACTTTTTATTTTTATTTTTTTTAGAAAAAAAGCGACAAAAAATGGCGAATCGTCCATTTTGCCGCTTTTTTCTGTTTCGCTGTTTTCCGTACGGGAAAGAAATGTTTATATTTTTATAATATGGGCGTTTTCGCATGCAGCGATACCCATGATGTGTATTTTTAAAATTTTTTTACTACTTTTATTTTTATTTTAGGAAAAGGGGGCTGATTTGAACTTATTTTTTTTTTATTTTGTATTTTTTTAAACTAATTTTTTACACTTTTTTATAGTTCCCATAGGGAACTATTACAAGCAATCATCTGATTGCTTATATCATAGACTCCAATGCATTAGCATTGGAGTCTATGATGATTTTAATGCTTTCCTATGGAGCCCTATTACACAGAAGGGCTCCATAGGAAAGTCTATGCAGCAGCCTCCTGTCATTGACTATGACAGGGGCTGCTGCATACATACTTCGTTTCCCCCGATCGCCACACGGGGGAGCTGGAGTAACACCAGAAGCGCGCGCTTCCGGTGTTTTAAGCCCTGGAATGCCGTGGTCAGGATTGACCGCGGCATCCGAAGGGTTCAATGTCCGCGATCGGCATTACTGCCGGTCGCGGACATGAGCTGCGGGTGTCTGCTGTATAAATCAGCGGTTCTCCTGCGGCCATGACGGAGCGGGCGCCATCTTTAAACACGCGCCCAGCGCCGTACTAGTAGAAGGGGTTAAACATGGCAGTTAGACAGGGAAGGAGACAGGTATGAAAGTGACCGCCATTGTGTATACAATAAAAGGAAATCATGATATCATGGTTCCGTTCATCTATCTCTTAATATTATAAAAATGAGTTTCTGTCTGTCTGTCTGTCTGTTCTCTATGCGCGACCAAACTACTGGACCGATTTTCACCAAATTCGGCACACAGATACATCAGGTGCCCGGGAAGGTTTTAGACCAGGTCTCATTGTCACGAGTGGGCTTGCGTCTGGTATCAGACGTTCTGTGCGGCTTTCAAGAGTGACATAATTTGACATGCTTTTCCCTTGGTTGCTGTTTACCACACCCCTTCCCCTCAGCTGTTGCCGCTGTGGTAATTATCTTTCTCCTATTTACCCCTTCCTCTCCCAGTATCCCTTGCGGTTTATACTTTCTGCCTACTTAGTAGTGTGTGGTGTGGATCTCGGCTAAGATCCGGTTGCTGCGATATCTGCTTAAAGTTAAGTGACTTTTTCCCTTTTGTGGTTTTCCTTTTGGAGTCTCCTGTTCGTCCTTACTCTTGGAGGAACGGGTTTACTCTTTCTTGTCACTAGCTGCAGGGTTCTTTAGGGTGCATTTATTATTAGGTTCCTGTGTATGAACTCTCCTACAACCCAGGATTGTTCATACTGGTAGTCAGTCAGAGCTTAGTTTCAGGGTTCCCTGCAGGAGGTGACCGTTTCCCTGGTTTTGGTCTGTTCCCTTCCCTCGTACGCGCGATGTGGCTATTCCCTCCACACCAGAGCGTGACACTCATTTCTCTAGGACATAACGTTCCCGAGATATTACCAAAATATGACCTGCATTAGCCAATATTAACCTGACAGCGTTGGTTTTAAACCCCAACTGCCATTCTCTGCACAGACACACACAGGGAGGGCAGGTTTCCATAACAACACAGCCAGGTAATTAGCAGCCAGCTGAGGATCTCAGGTAACAATCCAGTCATTTCTATTCAATGCTTTAAAGGGGCAGAGCGCTGTGGATGATACTGTTAAAGGGGTATTCCGGTTACCAAAAATATAACTTATGTTTTAGACTAATTTTAGACTATGACCGTTCAGTAGTAAATCTTCCACTGCTACCCATTGCGTGTCCTCATAAATTACCATGGCACCGACCTGTGATTCACACCACTCTCAAAAGAAGGACTTACAATACCTGCTCCAGGTTTCACTAAGCCACACCCCGACTCTGTAAGGCCACGCCCCCTCCCCCCTCCGCAGCCAATTGGGATTGAAAAAATGAAGGTAAAAATAAACTTCTGTCAGCTGCAGGGGTGGGAGGGTGAGTTTCTCTCTGCAATAACACACAGAAACATTAGATGAAATAGACTAATATTAGACTACTACCGTTCAGTAGTAATAAAAGATGTTTTCTTCCACTAAAAGGACTTAAAAGCAACCCCTCCCCCCCCCAAGGTCCCACTAAACCACGCCCCCGGTCAGGACACGCCCTCTTCCGTAGCCAATGGGGATTGAAAAAATGAAGGTAAAAATCAACTTCTGTCAGCTACAGGAATGGGTGGGAAGGAGACTTTCTCTCTGCAATGACACACACAAACATTAAATGAAATAGATTAAATATACCCGTGCAAAGCAATGTTTTCTTCCACTGCTACCCACAGTGTTTCCTCAAATTACCATGGCATTGACCTATAATTCAGGCCACCCTGAAAAGAAGAACCTAAAAGCACTCTCCCCCCCAAGGTCCCGGTAAACCACGCCCCCGACCCAGTCAGGTCATGCCCCCTCCCACTCCGCAGCCAATGGGGATTGAAAAGATGAAGGTAAAAATCAACTTCTGTCAGCTGCATTGACTTTCTCTCTGCAACGACACACAGAAACATTAAATGAAATAGATGAAATATACCCAGGCAAAGCCGGGTCTTTCTGCTAGTTTATATTATAAAAAATGAGTTTCTGTCCTTCTGTCTGTCTGTTCTCTATGCGCGACCAAACTACTGGACCGATTTTCACCAAATTTGGCACACATGTACATCAAGTGTCCGGGAAGGTTTTAGACCAGGTCTCAGCTCTCTAGGACATACCGTTCCCAAGATATTCCCAAAATATGACCTGCACTTGCCAATATTAGCCTGGGAGCGTTGGTTTCAAACCCCAACTGCCATTCTCTGCACAGGGAGGGCAGGTTTCCATAACAACACAGCCAGGTAATTAGCAGCCAGCTGAGGAGCTCAGTTAACTAACAACCCAGCCATTTCTATTCACTGCTTTAAAGGGGCAGAGCACTGTGGATGACACTGTTAAAGAGGTATTCCGGTTACCATAAATATAACTTATGTTTTAGACTAATTTTAGACTAGGACCGTTCAGTAGTAATATAGTAGTAAAATACACTGAATTTGCCCCACTGTATATTATCTTCTCAATTTGTTAACATTATAAGAAACTGTACCTCTTGGTAGCAGAGAAGAGATCTACTATACCTGCTACGGTTACTACACCGCTCCTGGGTGTCGGACCCCCATCATTCAGACACTGATGACTTATTGTGAGGATAGGTCATTAGTAAAAAAGAATCTCAGAAAGCCCCATTAACCATCCTGGCCCAGCCCTCTCGGTAGGTTAGGGTGTGGGTTGGCTCCATACCCAAGTTCCAGAAGATGCCAATTAGTCTAGCTGTAGGGACGGAGAAGGCAGGGAGCAGTCTCCATGTGCTCCTCTCCTCCAGACTATAGCTTCAGGCCCTGGAGCCATCGGCACTTCCATGTGCTCCAGGACATGAAAGCTAGCAAGAACTAAAGAAGGAGGATTTGCATAGCTACAACAAGAGAGAGAGAGAGAGACAGCAAAGTAAGACACCCTATTCACCCCAAACTAGTGTAGTCTACATTGTATTTGCTAGCCAGAGATTCCAGTAACAGAGATTTTACCAAGAGAAGAAGTAAACAGAGGGACATTTCTGTAACAAACTGTCTAGCTCATGCTTGGACATCTGGGAGGAATTGGAACTGTGTACCGATAACTACTGGATGCACTACAACTCCTAAAGAGAGACTTCTGTTAAGTTCAATCTGGCCTGGTTTCTGACTCTCCTAACAATATTTGCTGGCTATTGCATGTCCATCACTTGTTGGAGTTCTTGGGGGAGTTAAGGGTGGCCAGAGAGCATGTTCTGCCATCAGTACTACTATTGCACCACACCAACCCAGTGTCGTGGTCACACGTGGGGCTTCTGCTTTGTCGGCTGGCCAGGAGTGGCTCTTCGTATCACAAGGCCTGCACTAGTCTGTCCATGGGAGTCTCTGGCAACTATGGGCCACTACCACAGAGAAAGCCAGATCCTCTAATTCCAGGGTTGCTAGAGCCCTCCACTGATGCTACACAAGCTGCTGCTACAGTCACAATGAGCCCAAACATTACCATTGATATTGGGGACATGCACACGTATGTACTCCCATGGAACCTGCCACCTGATCCACAGAATCGCTACAGACACCACTGGAGCCAGAGCTCCTATACCCTTATGCTCCAGGAGTACTATCTGGGCTAAGGGGCCAATGATCTCAAGCAGCCAAGGCATTGGCAGTTCAACCTGTGGCCACAGGAGGACACCAATGCTCCATGAACAGGAGAGCTACAGCTGCAACGGAATTTTCAGAGGTCCTTCTCATGAAAATGGTAGGAGAGGAAGAAGATCTCTTCATCATTTAAGTAATCCTTGCAGCCAAATAGAAAAGGTCATCATGAAAGGGTGAGAACTTTGGCCCTGTTTGTGTGTGTTATGTTGGCCCACATAGTCCAACCAGATCTCTTCCATCTTTGAAAGAGACTCCATCTGTTTCAGGAAAAATATTCCCCAGTTGTGCATGTTACCCCATTACCTTTCTACTCACAGGTAAAACCAACCACCTGAGATGGTTGTGCAATGTTAAAAGTAATATAAGCAGAGGGTGACTCTCAGTCCATGGGAACTCGTTGTGCACCTGTTTATGCAACATTTTCAAGGATTTTACCTACTCTCATGGACTCAAGCAAACCTGAGCCATAATGTGTTTACAATTTGTCTCACCTAGACTAATTTCCTACAGAACCGCAAACCCAGGTTCCCGTTAATTATGCCAAGTTTTAGTTAGATAGGAGATACCCTACTTCAAGGATTTCCAATCGGTACCTTCAGTTATTCCCCCCTCCCCCTCCATTTTTCAATAGGACAACGCCAGCCCACATGTTGCTCATGCTACTGTGAGCAGCCTGATTGGCCTAAACCTGCTACTATGGTTTGCAAAATCTCCAGACTTGTCTCCCATCAAGCACATTTAGGACATCATTGGTTGGCAATTGCAAAGTAAGCTGCCAGCAGCATATGTTGATGATCTGCGTGCCTAAGTTCACTCAGCATGGCAGAACATTCCTCATACAACCTTTAAAAACCTCAATCATGCCAAGGTGAAGAAGTGCATGTATTTCTGCCTGTGGAGCTCATACTCGATACTGAACAAATGGAGATGTTTTTAATATTTTGTTTCTATTATTTAATCATTTCCATATCGTTAATATGTCTATTGATCCTGTGATTTCCATAATTCCATGGCTTTTCCTTCTTGGTGTTGCAATTTCAATGTCGAGGAGTGTATTTTCAGCAAATCTCCACAGCCTCTGAGTCATTATTTATTTCCCTGCTGCTGTTTACCACTGCAGAGAAATATAACCTGTCAATAGAGATGAGCGAGTAGTGAAATATTCGAAAGTTCGAAATTCGATTCGAATAGACCGCGAAATTCGACTATTCGACCGAATATCGAATCCCATTAAAGTCTATGGGAAAAAAATGCTCGCCACTTGGAAATCTCAATTCGACCACTTGGAGGTCACCAAGTCCACCCTGAAACCTCAGAAAATAATGCCAACAATGCTGGAATGCAACTGGGACAGCAGGGGAAGCATGTCTGGGTGCATATAACGCGCCCAAGTCGCACTATTACGCCACTATCACAGCCTCTCAACAATACACTCCAAAGACAATGTAACCTCTCTGTAAAGTGAGACCATACAAGGAAACCTTCTTTCCTCTACATTGCCATGGACCCCAAGCCAAACTAGACAAAAAAGAAGATAAAATTCTGCACCCCTTAAAATCACGTTGCCTATGACAACCACAGATGGCATAGGCAAAGGGGAAAGCAAATAGACCCCACCCCTAATTGTCATTGTGTGTGTGTGTGAGATGTGGTCAGACATGTCTTCTTTAAAATGTAAAAACAACTCAAACACATGCAGAAGCCTTAAAATGCCCAAATTGTTGGCGCTTGAGATGTCAGTGACCCGACCTGGCCCAGTGTCATGTCTAGCAGGTAAAGCAGTGGGGATGTTGAGGGATGCGTAGGACCGCAAAAGGCAGGAAGAGGCCGTGGGCTGGCCAGAGGCTCATGGAAAATTTTGTGGAGGCCCAAGAGGTGAGACCTGTTAAAAATTTTGTGGAGGCCCAAGAGGTGAGACCTTGATAAAATTTTGTGGAGGCCCAAGAGGTGAGACCTTGATAAAATTTTGTGGAGGCCCAAGAGGTGAGACCTGTTAAAAATTTTGTGGAGGCCCAAGAGGTGAGACCTTGATAAAATTTTGTGGAGGCCCAAGAGGTGAGACCTTGAAATTTGGAGCCAAGTGGACTTAAAATTTTGTGGAGGCCCAAGAGGTGAGACCTGTTAAAAAATTTTGTGGAGGCCCAAGAGGTGAGACCTGTTAAAAATTTTGTGGAGGCCCAAGAGGTGAGACCTTGATAAAATTTTGTGGAGGCCCAAGAGGTGAGACCTTGATAAAATTTTGTGGAGGCCCAAGAGGTGAGACCTTGATAAATTTTGTGGAGGCCCAAGAGGTGAGACCTGTTAAAAATTTTGTGGAGGCCCAAGAGGTGAGACCTTGATAAAATTTTGTGGAGGCCCAAGAGGTGAGACCTTGATAAAATTTTGTGGAGGTCCAAGAGGTGAGACCTTGATAAAATTTTTGTGGAGGCCCAAGAGGTGAGACCTTGATAAAATTTTGTGGAGGCCCAAGAGGTGAGACCTCTTAAACATTTTGTGGAGGCCCAAGAGGTGAGACCTCTTAAACATTTTGTGGAGGCCCAAGAGGTGAGACCTCTTAAACATTTTGTGGAGGCCCAAGAGGTGAGACCTTGATAAAATTTTGTGGAGGCCCAAGAGGTGAGACCTCTTAAACATTTTGTGGAGGCCCAAGAGGTGAGACCTCTTAAACATTTTGTGGAGGCCCAAGAGGTGAGACCTCTTAAACATTTTGTGGAGGCCCAAGAGGTGAGACCTCTTAAAAAATTTTGTGGAGGCCCAAGAGGTGAGACCTTGATAAAATTTTGTGGAGGCCCAAGAGGTGAGACCTCTTAAACATTTTGTGGAGGCCCAAGAGGTGAGACCTCTTAAACATTTTGTGGAGGCCCAAGAGGTGAGACCTCTTAAACATTTTGTGGAGGCCCAAGAGGTGAGACCTCTTAAACATTTTGTGGAGGCCCAAGAGGTGAGACCTCTTAAACATTTTGTGGAGGCCCAAGAGGTGAGACCTCTTAAACATTTTGTGGAGGCCCAAGAGGTGAGACCTCTTAAAAATTGTGTGGAGGCCCAAGAGGTGAGCCATAAATATATAAATTTTTCTTATTTACGGAGCAATTCTACGGCGGTTAAGGAGGAGGAGGAGGAGGTGGAGGAGGAAATGGCACTTCATACAGATGGCACTTCACTTTTGGCTGCTTTCCACTGTTGGAGAAGCAAAGTCCGGGTCAATCCACTTGCTGTTCATTTTGATTAGCGTCAGCCTGTCGGCACTGTCGGTTGACAGGCGGCTGCGCTTATCGGTTATAATGCCCCCGGCTGCGCTGAACACCCTTTCTGATAGCACGCTGGCGGCAGGGCAGGCAAGCACCTCCAAGGCGTACAGGGACAGTTCCAGCCACGTGTCCAACTTGGAGACCCAGTAAGTGTAGGACGCCGAGGGATCGGGGAGGACAGGGGTACGGTCTGCCAGGTACTCCCGCAACATCCGCCGATACTTGTCCCTCCTGCTGATAGCGGGCCCCGCAGTGATGGAAGTTGCACGAGGGGGTGCCATGAACGTGTCCCACACCTTGGAGAGTGTTCCCCTGGTGGCTGTGGGCCTGATTGATGTTGTGGGACTCTGGGAGACCCTCTCCTCTCTGCCGCCAGCGATGGTGGGTGGGAAAATCTCCATCATGTTCTGCACGAGTTCCCTCTGGTATTCCAGCAATCGATTCGTCCTCTCCTCTACCGGAATAAAAGAAGAGACGTTATCTTTATACCGGGGGTCCAGGATTGCGAAGACCCAGTACAGTTTGTTCTCCACTATCCGGACAACACGTGTGTCCCGGGAAAAGCAGCCCAGCATGAAGTCAGCCATGTGTGCCAGACTCTGAATAGGCATGACCTCACTGCCCCCACCAGAAGGATCACTTGCCATTTCCTCCTCTTCCTCTTCCGCCTCCTCTCCGCCCCATCCGCGCTGAACCAATGGGACGCACACAGCCTGACTGCTACCCTCGCCGCCAGCATCCTCCTCCTCTTCCACAGCCACCTCCACGTCGTCCTCCTCCTCCTCATCCTCCTCCTCCTCCTGCAACTGCCACCGAGAAGCAGACAAAAGTGTGGTCTGACTGTGTAGCTCCGTTGCGTCTCCTCCTACCCCCGTCTCCTCTGCGTGCAATGCGTTCTCCCTTATTGCGATGAGTGATTCTTTAAGGACGCATAGGAGCGGGATGGTTACGCTCACTATAGCGTCCTCGCTGCTGACCTTCTTGGTGGACTCCTCAAAGATACGCAGTACATCGCATATGTCTGCCATCCATGGCCACTCGTGGTTGGCAAACTGAGGGATCTGAGTTGGAGGCACGCGTGGATTCATAATCTGGTACTCCATCAATGCTCTCTGCTGCTCACACACCCTGGCCAACATGGAATAGGTGGAATTCCAGCGAGTCGGCAGGTCGCACAACAGCCGATGTTCAGGCAAATGGAGGCGTTGCTGGAGTTTTTTTAAGCTAGCAGCAGCTACAGTTGACTTCCGAAAGTGAGCGCACAAGCGCCGCACTTTCACCAGTAGCTCTGCCAGGTTGGGGTAAGTCTTTAGAAATTTTTGGACTACCAGATTAAAAACGTGGGCCAGGCATGGTACGTGATTGAGTTCGGCAAGCTCCAGAGCCGCCACCAGGTTACGGCCGTTATCGCACACGACCATGCCTGGTCCTAGCTGCAGCGGCGACAGCCACATCTCCGTCTGCTGCAATATGGCGTCCCTCACCTCTGGGGCGCTGTGCTTCCTGTCGCCCAAGCTGATGAGCTTAAGCACCGCCTGCTGACGTCTCCCCGCGCCAGTGCTGCAACGCTTCCAGCTAGCGGCTGAGGGCGATGTTAAGGCAGAGGAGGAGGAGGAGGAAGAGGAGGGGGGTGTATCAGAACCCATGCTGGCAATCTTGGGCGGGGGTGGTAGGTAGGCCGTCTCTGTTTGCGACCCCGTCCCCGCAAAGAAATGTATCGTCCCTGGCCGCAAGCGCTTGTCCACGAGTCGGTGGTCAAGTGGACCTTTGCGCTGACTGCGTACCTCAGGGCCCACCTGATGTTACGCGACACGTGCTGGTGCAGGGCGGGGACGGCACTCCGGGAAAAGTAGTGGCGGCTGGGGACGGAATAGCGAGGTGCGGCAGCCGCCATCAGGTCGCGGAAGGCCTGCGTCTCCACAAGCCTAAACGGCAACATCTCCAGGGCCAGCAGTTTGGAGATGTGGCAGTTTAAGGCTTGGGCTTGGGGGTGACTCGAGGCGTACTTCCGCCTGCGGTCGAACGCCTGCGAGATGGACAGTTGTTGGGACGAGGAGTGTGAAGGTGCAGGCGAAGAGGCGGGGGAATGGGAGGCTGAAGGAGAAGGCCCCAAAGTAGCCGAGGCAGAGGCAGATGTGGAGGTGTCCTGGCTGGAGGTCTGGACCGCAGTGGCAGCACACAACACAGGGGAAGAGGCAGTGGCAGCAAGACCGGGCGCAGGTTGTATTGCGTTTGCTCTCTCCCACTCAGCCCAGTGCTTGACTTCCAAGTGACGCCGCATGCCTGAGGTGGTCAGATTGCTCTTCTCAGAGCCCCTACTCAGTTTTGAGTGGCAGAGTGTGCAAACCGCGCTCAGTTTGTCATCCGCACAAACATTAAAAAATCTCCACACCACAGAAGTACGAGGCCTCGATGGGGGAGCTTCGCGCGACTGCCCGCTGCCGGGAACAGCTTCGGCCCTGCTGGCTGTGGCCTCACTTCTCTGTCTGGACTGTCCTCTGCCTGTGGACATCCCTCTGCCTGTGGACATCCCTCTGCCTGTGGACATCCCTCTGCCTCTTGCTGCCTTTTTCGGTGCTGCGCAGACCACCACCTCTCCACTACTTTCCTCGCTGGACATCACCCCTGGCCAAGTGGGGTCGGTCATTTCGTCATCCACCACCTCAACTTCCTCACTCTGCTCCTCCTCCTGCCCACTGGACATTCCAACAGCCTCCCTT
This sequence comes from Rhinella marina, assembly GCA_900303285.1. Classification (NCBI taxonomy): domain Eukaryota; kingdom Metazoa; phylum Chordata; class Amphibia; order Anura; family Bufonidae; genus Rhinella; species Rhinella marina. The sequence continues at coordinate 285,740 of ONZH01024946.1, forward strand.
GATGGCAACTGCGTCTCATCATCATCATCGCTCATGATAACAGATGCTGGCTCAGGGTCCACATCAGCAGGAGATGGCGAAAACTCAAGTGTTTGGGCATCACTACAAACAAATTCCTCTGCTAGCTCCTGGGATTCTTCCGGCACATCTGAAAAAGGACCCGAAAAGAGCTCCTGGGAGGGGTCAATGGTGGGATGACTCTGTTGGCCAGGTGTGGAGGAAGGAGGGTCAGAGTGAGACTGTGTGGATGACTGGCTGGTGGACAACTGTGTGGAAGCGCTATCGGCTATCCATTGCACCACCTGTTCAACCTGCTCAGGCCTCAACAGCGGTGTAACCCGCCCCCTGCTTAACTGTCCCATAAAGGCAGGGATTCTGGATGAGCGGGATCCTGGCTGACCCTCACCAGCACGCATTGTATCCCCAATGGCTTCAACAAGGCCCCAACAGCATTTCCGCGCCCCCGTCCTCGTCCACGTCCTATTCCGCTAGCCCCCCTCCGCATTTTATTTTTTTTTAGTTACAATATTTTGCCTTCACAGCCATGAAATTATTTTGCAAGAGAACGCACAGTACAGTTGCCAATTATAAGGCCTATATATATTTTATAGTTCAAGGTACACAGCCGTGTACTAACTGTTCAGACGGTGGGTATTAACACCAGGTATTTAAATAATTTTGCAAGAGAACGCACAGTACAGTTGCCAATTATAAGGCCTATATATTTTATAGTTCAAGGTACACAGCCGTGTACTAACTTTTCAGACGGTGGGTATAAACACCAGGTATTTAAATAATTTTGCAAGAGAACGCACAGTACAGTTGCCAATTATAAGGCCTATATATTTTATAGTTCAAGGTACACAGCCGTGTACTAACTTTTCAGACGGTGGGTATTAACACCAGGTATTTAAATTATTTTGCAAGAGACCGCACAGTACAGTTGCCAATTATAAGGCCTATATATATTTTATAGTTCAAGGTACACAGCCGTGTACTAACTTTTCAGACGGTGGGTATTAACACCAGGTATTTAAATAATTTTGCAAGAGAACGCACAGTACAGTTGCCAATTATAAGGCCTATATATTTTATAGTTCAAGGTACACAGCCGTGTACTAACTTTTCAGACGGTGGGTATTAACACCAGGTATTTAAATAATTTTGCAAGAGAATGCACAGTACAGTTGCCAATTATAAGGCCTATATATATTTTATAGTTCAAGGTACACAGCCGTGTACTAACTTTTCAGACGGTGGGTATTAACACCAGGTATTTAAATAATTTTGCAAGAGAACGCACAGTACAGTTGCCAATTATAAGGCCTATATATTTTATAGTTCAAGGTACACAGCCGTGTACTAACTTTTCAGACGGTGGGTATAAACACCAGGTATTTAAATAATTTTGCAAGAGAACGCACAGTACAGTTGCCAATTATAAGGCCTATATATTTTATAGTTCAAGGTACACAGCCGTGTACTAACTTTTCAGACGGTGGGTATAAACACCAGGTATTTAAATAATTTGCAAGAGAACGCACAGTACAGTTGCCAATTATAAGGCCTATATATTTTATAGTTCAAGGTACACAGCCGTGTACTAACTTTTCAGACGGTGGGTATTAACACCAGGTATTTAAATAATTTTGCAAGAGAACGCACAGTACAGTTGCCAATTATAAGGCCTATATATATTTTATAGTTCAAGGTACACAGCCGTGTACTAACTTTTCAGACGGTGGGTATTAACACCAGGTATTTAAATAATTTTGCAAGAGAACGCACAGTACAGTTGCCAATTATAAGTCCTATATATTTTATAGTTCAAGGTACACAGCCGTGTACTAACTTTTCAGACGGTGGGTATAAACACCAGGTATTTAAATAATTTTGCAAGAGAACGCACAGTACAGTTGCCAATTATAAGGCCTATATATTTTATAGTTCAAGGTACACAGCCGTGTACTAACTTTTCAGACGGTGGGTATTAACACCAGGTATTTAAATAATTTTGCAAGAAAACGCACAGTACAGTTGCCAATTATAAGGCCTATATATTTTATAGTTCAAGGTACACAGCCGTGTACTAACTTTTCAGACGGTGGGTATTAACACCAGGTATTTAAATAATTTTGCAAGAGAACGCACAGTACAGTTGCCAATTATAAGGCCTATATATTTTATAGTTCAAGGTACACAGCCGTGTACTAACTTTTCAGACGGTGGGTATTAACACCAGGTATTTAAATAATTTTGCAAGAGAATGCACAGTACAGTTGCCAATTATATGGCCTATATATATTTAATAGTTCAAGGTACACAGCCGTGTACTAACTTTTCAGACGGTGGGTATAAACACCAGGTATTTAAATAATTTTGCAAGAGAACGCACAGTACAGTTGCCAATTATAAGGCCTATATATTTTATAGTTCAAGGTACACAGCCGTGTACTAACTTTTCAGACGGTGGGTATTAACACCAGGTATTTAAATAATTTTGCAAGAGAACGCACAGTACAGTTGCCAATTATAAGGCCTATATATATTTTATAGTTCAAGGTACACAGCCGTGTACTAACTTTTCAGACGGTGGGTATTAACACCAGGTATTTAAATAATTTTGCAAGAGAATGCACAGTACAGTTGCCAATTATAAGGCCTATATATATTTTATAGTTCAAGGTACACAGCCGTGTACTAACTTTTCAGACGGTGGGGATTAACACCAGGTATTTAAATAATTTTGCAAGAGAACGCACAGTACAGTTGCCAATTATAAGGCCTATATATTTTATAGTTCAAGGTACACAGCCGTGTACTAACTTTTCAGACGGTGGGTATTAACACCAGGTATTTAAATAATTTTGCAAGAGAACGCACAGTACAGTTGCCAATTATAAGGCCTATATATTTTATAGTTCAAGGTACACAGCCGTGTACTAACTTTTCAGACGGTGGGTATTAACACCAGGTATTTAAATAATTTTGCAAGAGAACGCACAGTACAGTTGCCAATTATAAGGCCTATATATTTTATAGTTCAAGGTACACAGCCGTGTACTAACTGTTCAGACGGTGGGTATTTACACCAGGTATTTAAATTAGTTTGCAAGAGAACGCACTGTACAGTTGCCAATTATAAGGCCTATATATTTTATAGTTCAAGGTACACAGCCGTGTACTAACTGTTCAGACGGTGGGTATTTACACCAGGTATTTAAATTAGTTTGCAAGAGAACGCACTGTACAGTTGCCAATTATAAGGCCTATATATTTTATAGTTCAAGGTACACAGCAGTAGTGCCAAATATAGTTTGGTATGTAGCAGAGCACCTAATACACCACTAATGCCTCTCTCTGTCCCTACTCCAGCAGCTATCCCTGAATACAGCAGCCGTTCTCTGTAAAGTCTATATTGTAGTAAAGCTATCACTGTACTGCACTATAGTAGCCCTGATAAGGGCTTTTAATCACGCTCCTGCCTGTCCAACAGCTAAAACCTGTCTCTCCCTTCTCCAGCCTCTGTCCCTGACTAAGTTCATGCAGCATATGCGTACGAGCAGGAAGAGCTGAGTTTTTAATATTCGAGGTCACATGGTTTTTCCAGCCAATGCATGTAGACGCCGTTTTCGCGCTGCCAGCGAGCTCAGCGTGCCTGTCATACCCCCCCTGCATGGTGATTGGTGGAAAAAGAGCGCCAGGGAAGGTGGGAGAGGAAACGAATTCTAAGTGCGCCATCGCCGTTATACTCGAACGAAATCGAGTACGCCAAATAGCGTAGTATTCGATCGAATACCAGCTCGATCGAACACTACTCGCTCATCTCTACCTGTCAACCTTGGCTGTGATTACATCAGTAATAGTTTATGGCTCCTCTGGTTAAGGCCACTTTCACATTAGCGGCAGCACAGTTCCGGCGGGTGAAGGGTGCCGCCAGATCTCTGCTGCCGCAAGTACACGTGAGCAGCGCTCCGGCCCCACATGTGTCACATACACACTCACACACATAGACATATACACAGACATACACACAGACATACACGCAGACATACACATACACAGACATACTTACATGCTCCCAGCAGCTCCGGAGGAGGAGGATGGCGCGCACATAGGAAGATTCCACACAGCGCCCTCTGCTGGAGGGAGAATCTTCCTGTGTGCACGCAGTCCTCCTCCTCCTGTGATGTGCGGAGCAGCTGGGATCATGTAAGTATGTCTGTGTATGTGTATGTCTGTGTGTATGTCTGTGTGTATGTGTCTGTCATGTGTGGTGTGCAGTAAACGGATCCGTCCTCCACTGACTTTCAATGGAGTTCATGACGGATCCATTTACTGAGTGTGTCACACTGAACAGATCCGTCCCCATTGACTTGCATTGGGGGTCATGACGGATCTGTCTTGGTGCGGATGCCCAGGACGGAGAGCAAACCACAGCATGTTGCGGTTTGCTCTCCGTTCTGGAGACGGAACGGAATGCTTTTAGGAGAATTCTGTTGTCTTCAGTTCAGTTTTGTCTCAATTGACAATGAATGGGGGCAAAACGGAAACGTTTTTTTCCGGTATTGAGCCTCTATGACAGAACTCAATACCGGAAAAAGAAAACGCTAGTGTGAAAGTAGCCTAACATACTTACTGGTAGGTTTGCCCATTACAATAACAATAAAACATATATAATGGTGACAGTCTCTGAAATTACCATGGCCTCAGGTCACAATATTTTCAATATACAATGGTCTTTCCTGCGACATTGCAACTTGAAGGCAGACTTAACATATAATGCCACAGATGCTGATGATCTACGACATATGTAATTGGCTCGAAGACCCATCCAATCGGCAGGAGCATTTCACTGGTAAAACTCCTGTTTTACCGCAGGTTGAGCATCCTTCACTTAAAGGGGTTGTCCGAGTTATTTTTTGTCCTTTGTATGTTTCTAACTAGTCAAATACAACAGCTTTTCCATACACTTTCTGCTTCTAAAGCTGCTGGTTTCTTAGATTTAACTCAGGGTCACATGACCTGTGATGTCAGCTTGCCTCTCTGCTAATCTTGCATTCGTGCACCAGCAGAACACGAAACGTCACTGTGCTGGACACGCCCCCTGCTTTGCTGGGCTCCTGCTATCTGCTCTCTCCCTGGATTCTTTGAGATAAAACATTAACCCCTTCAGCCAGAACACACTGAAGGCTTTAGAACAGCAGCTGCAGATGTAAAGAGACACAGGATCTGCCCTCCTCACCCTACAGACACAGAGCTGACACTGGAGCTGATCTGGAGGAGATGCAAAGTATTGTATTTTACAAGAACAGGTAGGGGGAAGACCCTGTGTGTATCAGAAGTGTCATTGTACAGCTGGGACTTGTAGTCCTACACATACAACATGCTGCAGAGTAATTCAGCAGACATGTCACTCAGGCCAGCTTTTGTATTCACTGCCTTTGCATAGCAGGAAAGGGGAGGGGCAGAGATTGTTATTACTGCAGGTAAACAAAGACCAGAAGAGAAAAAGGGAAACGTGGAAATATAGATTTTTTTTTGCCTAAAACTTGCTTAACTTAGTTATATATTGCTGCCCATCAGATTTACAGTACTATACATTTTTTTCATAACTCACACAACTATTGCTTAAATCATGTTTTTATGTTTAATATATTTTTACAGAATATTTGGTGATGTTATTATTAATTTTCCATGTCAATATCTATATTAAACAAAAACCATAAACTCCTGCGGTTTTCACACTGGAAACTAAGACTAACAATAGGTGCCACTTCTTGGTCTGTACAGATCACTTTACTGTAGGTATCTGCTTATCTATGCACAGAGCTAATATTATGAAAGTAAAAACAGGTTTCACTTGCGATTATTCCCGACTTGATTTCTAACAGTGATTTCTCCTCTGTTTCTTGGACTTTAGCTGTCATTTTAATACGGTCTTGTATTAAAGCCTGGACTGTCAGCTTTTAGACAAGACCACAAGATTGCATGTTTCTAGCTGCTACCATTGAGGAGATATCACCATCTAAAGCAGCCCACCCCCTCCAGTTAGTTACTTTTCACACTTCCTGAGCTGGACTCGGGCAGAACAGTTAGGACCCATTCACACAACTGTATATTTGCGGGTCCGCATTGTTGCGGACCAGCAAATATACAAGGGCCGCCCGGAACACACGCTGTGCGGCTCCATTGAAAATGCCTATACTTGTCCGTGCATACGGACAAGTATAGGACATGTTCTATCTTTTTATGCAGAGCCACGGCACAGAGGTGTCTCAGTGCCGCGGCTGTGCGCTCCCATAGAGGTGAATGGGGCTGCATGTATTCCGCAATTTTGCGGAATACATACTGCCCCATTCATACGGTCGTGTGAATGGGGCCTTAGGTGGTTAAGAACACTTCAGGCAAAATGGCTGCCCCCATAATCATGTTCAGGAAATAGAATAAAAAAATCTGTAATCAGAAAATAAACATAGATTAGAAAAAATGAATATGTGTCACTGTTTGGTTTTAACTGGCAGAAAAATATTTTGGTGACACATTTCCTTTAAGTGCATGCAGTGATTGGCACCTCCCCACAGCACAATGCAGTACTGCATATCTTCTAGTGTTCTTTACCTGTGCCCCTTTGGACACCAGGTGAGATGCCGCCATTTTATTTTCTGGAACACTACTTTTATAGGTAAATCTGGCACAGAGACTTTTCCAGAAGTCAGGTCAAAGCTGAATGACATGTTGCAACATGATAGCCTGAGGCCTGTTCCCTTCCTCATGCTGGCTAATAACCAAGATCTGGGGACCAGAAGTACTAGTATTTTTTTTTATTATTCATAACAATCCTGATTCAGCTGTTAAAGGAATTTTCTTATTAAGACAACCCTTTTCTAAGCACCATCTGGGAGTCTCCCATTCAGGAACTCACCTATGAGTTAGGGCCCATTTACATGACCGTATTTACATTTCTGCATCTTATCTGCAATTTTGCGGATAAGATGCAGACCCATGCGGATCCATTCATTTTCCATATGAGAAAAAAAATGCAGAATGCACACCATGTACATTCCGCATCCGTATCTCACGGAAGTTCTCCCGCAAGAAAAATAAAACATGTCCTATACATGGCTGCAAAATCACGTCCGTGGTCCCATTCAAGTCAATAGGTCCGCAAAATTGCGGAACACTATGGAAGACTTTCCGTATGTCTTCCGTATTTTTGCGGATCCATGTCCACATATATGCATATTTGGCTTTAATCCAGCCCCAAAAATTCATACATTTTCCAGACTATAGTCTGTTTTTTTTCCCAGAGGCATTTGATAATTTTATCTGTTAAGATATCATATATTGAGCCAGCAAAAAAAACATGTAATTTTCAATGGAAAAACTTATTTCTTTAGTGGAAGAGAGGCAAGAGCTTTGGGACATCCGAAGCGACCTCTGGAATGAGGTCGCTGAGGAGCTGGTCTCAGAAGAATGGGAGAAAGCTTCTACCAAAGAAAAAAGAACTCTTGGTAAGTACAGTACAGACCAAAAGTTTGGACACACCTTCTCATTCAAAGAGTTTTCTGTATTTTCATGACTATGAAAATTGTAGATTCACATTGAAGGCATCAAAACTATGAATTAACACATGTGGAATTATATACTTAACAAAAAAGTGTGAAACAACTGTAAATATGTCTTATATTCTAGGTACTTCAAAGTAGCCACCTTTTGCTTTGATTACTGCTTTGCACACTCTTGGCATTCTCTTGATGAGCTTCAAGAGGTAGTCACATGAAATGGTATTCCAATAGTCTTGAAGGAGTTCCCAGAGATACTTAGCACTTGTTGGCCCTTTTGCCTTCACTCTGCGATCCAGCTCACCCCAAACCATCTCGATTGGGTTCAGGTCTGGTGACTGTGGAGGCCAGGTCATCTGGTGTAGCCCCCCATCACTCTCCTTCTTGGTCAAATAGCCCTTACACAGCCTGGAGGTGTGTTTGGGGTCATTGTCCTGTTGATAAATAAATGATGGTCCAACTAAACGCAAACCGGATGGAATAGCATGCCGCTGCAAGATGCTGTGGTATCCATGCTGGTTCAGTATGCATTCAATTTTGAATAAATCCCCAACAGTGTCACCAGCAAAGCACCCCCACATCATCACACCTCCTCCTCCATGCTTCACGGTGGGAACCAGGCATGTGGAGTCCATCCGTTCACATTTTCTGCATCGCACAAAGACACGGTGGTTGGAACCAACCACCGTGGACTCATCAGATTTGGACTCATCAGACCAAAGCACAGATTTCCACAAGAAATCCCATTTATTAAACCTGACAGGGCACACCTGTGAAGTGAAAACCATTTCAGGTGACTACCTCTTGAAGCTCATCAAGAGAATGCCAAGAGTGTGCAAAGCAGTAACCAAAGCAAAAGGTGGCTACTTTGAAGAACCTAGAATATAAGACATATTTTCAGTTGTTTCACACTTTTTTGTTAAGTATATAATTCCACATGTGTTAATTCATGCTATGTGGTGACAGTTTTAAATCCTTTTTTTCTTTTTTTCATTTTGGAAATCTTTATGTAAAATAATTTCTAAGACACCTTTGTTTTGATGCTTCCGTATCCGTATTTTTGCGGAAGTACAGACATACTTCCGTGCCATTTTTATATGGATCTCTGAATACATACGGTCGTGTGAATGGGCCCTTAGAATAAAGAGTTGCTGAGCTTTATTTGAATGGTAACAATGTAATACCACATTTCTCCTATAGTTATAGGGAGTACAGAGATAGTAGTAAGGCTTAAAGGCCCTTCTGTCACATAAGCATACCACCCAACATTTTGGATGGTCACAGAGGGACACATACAGTTCATTTTATGAAAGATCCAATCACTGGCTGAGGCGGGTCATTGCTACAGCCAGTGATTGGCTGAGCAGCATTCACAACGATTTCAAGATAGTAGAAGAAAGTAAGGACAGCGGGGACCTCATGCCATAAGAACTGGAGCAGCTAGGGATAGGTGAAGTGAGTATAAGTTCTTTTATGTTTTATTACAGCATGTGCAATCCCTGGGAGAGTGTTTTTCTTGCACTTCAATATCTAATATTGGCATATAAATCATCTGATCATAGATACTTTAAGGTCCAAATTGCACCAAATAATAAGGTTGAGGTCTAATATAAAGATAGTTTAGTAAGGAGTAATGTAGTCATTTTATTAATACATATTTATTTCCTATGTCAAAAGGAGAGACATTTAAGGAACAAAGAGGGACAGAAGGAGTGAAAAATAGGTACTATCCCTCCTAAGGAGGGACATTCGTTATGTATGCATAAGAAGACACCAATACTATACATGACTTAAAGACTCAGAAGCTTCAAGTAACACATCTGATTACAGCTGCGTGTTTAGGTCCAGTGCGGAGGCTGTTGTGAGCCACCTGTAATCCTGTACATGTAAAGAGGTCAGAGCTTACACAGGATTTTTTCGGCCTGTGAGCAGGGGCGTAGCTAAAGGCTCATGGGCCCTGGTGCAAGAGTTGCCCTGGGACAGTGGGCTCATGGGCCCTGGGGCAGTGAAGCACATACCTTTTGTGCTGCATGGGGCAAAAATTGAAATTCAACCCCCCCATGCCAAATTCTTGACCTAACCCCTTCTCTTCAGCCAGAGGTGTAACTTGACCAGCATGCACGTTCTATAAAACCGGTGTCTTCATAGGGGTCTTTGGGCCCCCTCAGGCTCCTGGGCCCGGTAGCGACTGCTACTTCTGCACCCCCTATAGCTACGCCCCTGCCTGTGAGTGATGTACAAGGGTTCCCCACTCAAAGATGGCAGAAGGAATCAGAGAGACATAGTTGTAACTTGGAATAGCATTTTTCCTGAACTCACATGAGGCAACAGGTTTGGAAGTTACAGGAGTCTTATGTTGGCAGGGGACTTGCTCCGGTGAGTGACACTGCCTCCTCGCAGCTTACCAAGCAAGGGCCGTCCATTTAATAGCGGCTGTGCTTGGTATCACAGTTCAGCCTCATTCACTTAAATGGTATTGAGCTGTGCCTAGGTCATCTGACCAATGACTGTGATGTCACATGACCTAGGAAGAGGCCTAAGAGCTCACAAATCACCATGGTCTCTTTGTACAGCTGATTCGCCATGGTTCCAGGATTCAGAACCCCGCTGATCTGACACATTTGTCAGTGCTTCAATTTCTATCTAGGTTTCTTGGCCGCTGCACCAATTTTCAAGAATCACTCAAGCTCACTTGCTAGATACCTACCAAGCAGTGTGACAAGTCTTCTCAATACCAGCCGTTGCGCCATTGTATGCGTATACTGCATTCTTCAGGTACTCCACAAGGTCATCTTTAGCACCTCTATATATCCACTGCACAGTGTGGGGACATACTAGGTGTCAACCCACTGTGGACCCTTGACTCAGCTCAGAATTCCAGTCTGCATAGCAATCAACCTTACTTCCAGGCACATTCTAACAACATATCCAAAACCATCCTGTCTGCAAATATATGGCTCCGGCGGACATAATCTCTGTTACACAGGCCACCTGTGATATGTGAGCAGTATGCATCTCAAACATGGCATGGATAACCTGGCCGTTTAACCCACAGCAGTGCATACAAGACACATTAGATGTCACATCATACATATGTGAGGTAAAATGCCACATAACAATCCTGGCACTTTAGTCAAAAGGCACATAACAGTCCATCAGTTCAACATGGTGGCAATGCCACAGTTACAGGGTCAATGGTAACTCATAGCAACTGAACAATAACTGTAGAAGGATACAGATTTTTGTACGAGGAGATGTGAGCATTTTCAGCCCTCTTAGGCTACGTGAACACAACCATCCACAAACTACAGATCCACAAAATACGGATATTGTTTGTGTGTATTTATGTCACAATTTTCTCACACCCTTAACTAGAGCTGGTTATTCGTGTCCACAAAACAGACAAAAATAGGACATGTCTTTGTGGACCCATAGAAATGAATGAATATGATCCACAAAAAATTCAGATCGGATACTGGGCCAAATTACGATCGTGTGCATGAGGCCATACATATAATACAATAAAGTTGCATGTGTACAAAAATGTGGTTCAAGAGGTCACTTCCGTGATAGTTCTCACCAGGCACTGTCATAACAGGTTGTAGTGAAATCTTCCAACACAGCACAGAATGACAGAGCAACCAGGAAATACTAGATGAAAGCGTCAGTGGTATCAGTTGAGGATAAGACTGTATAAAGTAAGACTGCATAAAGAATGCACAAACACAAACTAATATATTGTTCTGCCTGAAAAGAAAACATCCTGAGCTGCCTCCACCAAACCAAGCACAGATCCTGATGTCAGGCTTGATGGCTGCTGGGAAGACTTTACTATATGGAATGTGGGTCTTGTTGAGGGGATGAAGATCCTTGCTGACTTTGTGGAACACTCTAAGGCCCCATTCACACAACCGTATTATTGCGGGTCCGCATTATTGCGGACCCGCAATAATACGGGGGCCGCCCGGCGTGTCTTACCATTCAAAATGCCTATACTTGTCCGTGTGTGTGGACAAGTATAGGACATGCTTCATCGGAGCCGCGGAACAGAGCTAGCTCAGTGCGGCGGCTCCCCGCTCCATAGAGGTCAATGGGGACGCAACTATTCCGCGATATTGCGGAATAGATACGGCCCCATTCACACAGTCGTGTGAATGGGACCTAAGGGTTTCTTCTCTAGCAACTGCATCTCAACAAATGCACAAGCTAACCTATGTGACAATAAATATGGCCGCCATTATAGCTCACTGGTCATACAGCAATATGGAGACAGGAATATCACTACATGATTAAAGATTGGAAGGCTTTATGGGAGCTATTAGGCTAGCTTCATGCCATGTTTTTGCATCCTGTTTTCCTATTCCTTTTTTTTTATATTTCTTGGCAAATTTACCATTAAAACAGGATGCAACAGGACACAAAAATGATGCACGTCCCTGCTCAAGAACAGGATCCAAATGTATCCTGTTTGTTTGGTAAAAATTACAGTCAATGGCAACAAGATGGGTCTCATGTTGCATCCTGTTTTAGACGTAACTTTTCTTGAAAAAAAAAAAGTATGTTTCAACAGAATGAAAAAACATGTTGTGAACAGGGTCTTAAAGTGGCAATAAGCTCTCACAGAGCTTTCCCAGAAAGAGATCGAACTGAATTTTTAGTCTTTCTAGTCTCAACCCTTCTGATGACATCACCAGTTGCTTGGTCAGAACAGGTTTAATAGAATCTTCCAACACAGCACAGAATGACAGAGCAAACAGGAAATTCCTTCATTGTGCTCCAGTCTGGCAAAAGTAATCTCACATATAAAGTTTGTTTAGGAAAATGTTTGTAGTGCAGAGCAAGTAGTTAAATCCAGTTTATGACTTCTCCTTGTCAGGTTTACAGGAATGCCTGGTCACTGGAAGAATAATGAAATATATAACAATAAAGGTTAAAATCAACTGACGCCATGATGTAAACCAGAGCAAGCAGTTATCCACCTGACTGGCCTACAAGAACATATTTCAACTATGAGTGTGCTCCTAAGCAGCATCTACCAACCTCTAGAGGACACATGTAAAACCAAAGTTCAGATCCTGATGTTTGGTGGAGATTTTGCTGAGAAGACTACCACCATATTCAGGTTAAAGCTGAATGAAACAGTCATTAAGATCCTACCACTGGATTAAGGCTACAAACGGTGGGACCAATTGATAACGTGATCTTAAAGGGGTTCTCTCACAAAAAATATTCGACAGTTTTCAAACCAGTACCTCGATCTGAATTCTTTTGTAATTGCATGCAATGAAAAATTTAGTATAGCCAGTGAGTTATTGAATAAAATGTATCTGTATAGCGCCGCCTGCTATTTGTTATTTTCCTTATTTCTTTGACCTGCTCACTGAGAAGGCCGCACATGCTCAGTTCCATCCTTCAACTGCCTCCTGAGTTTTGATAGGGAGAGCTGAAACATGCCCCCTTAGCTGCAGCACAATAGACACTCCCCTTGAGCTGTCAGCTTGATTTAAATCTATCACAGCAATGAATGTGGAGATCTCTGGACACGTGATGTACAGGGCTGGTGCTAGCTATTGATATAATATATTGTCATGTATTATATGATGTCTGATTTTCATTTTTTATGTTAGTCATGGGATAACCCCTTTAACTACAGTATTTAGGCTGTTTAAATGAACAGAAAAGTGTGTCCTTGTTTCTTACAAATGGAGATGGGACTATCTTTGTGGACAATGCCCAGAGAAAAGTGCTCCATTCCTAGTGCTGATTAATATGCAAGATCACTGTCATCATAGATCTTGTGGAAGGGATGGCAGTTCTCACTTCCTTAGTGACAGAATTTAAAAGGGTCCTTTGCTTTGACCAATGTCTACTTGCAAAAGGGGTTCCCTTGACAACTAGAATGCAAAGAAAATAGTAAAACAGCAGGTATTTAAAGTGGTTGTCCAAGTTATTTTTTTATCCTTTGTATGTTTCTAACTAGACAAATGTAATGTTTTTTCAATGCACTTATTTTAACTTCAGTGGCCCCTTTCTCAGATTTTACTAAGGGTCACATGCAGAGGCGTAGCTACCGGGGGGGCAGGGGGAGCGACGGCTCCGGGCCCCGTGCCTCTGGGGGGCCCAGCAGGGATGGCCAATACAAGTGAGCGCTTCCATTAAGGAAGCGCTCACTTGTATGTAGGGACCCCCCATCATCCCACCCAGCCACATAAGAGTAAAATAAAAAAGCTTTCTTACCTGTCCTGCGGCTGCCCTCCGATCCGGCGCTCCACTCTCTTCCCTGGCCGGCGTGCACTATGACCTGACGCTGCGCAGCGTCAGGTCATAGTGCGCGCCAGCCAGGGAAGAGAGTGGAGCGCCGGACCGGAGGGCAGCCGCAGGACAGGTAAGAAAGCTTTTTTATTTTACTCTTATGTGGCTGGGTGGGATGATCTGAGGTCTGATGGCGGCACAATAAGCTGATCTGAGGTTTGATGGGGGCCCCATGAGCAGCTCTGAGGTCTGATGGGGCACAATATGCTGCTCTGAGGTCTGATGGGGGCACATTACCCTGATCTGAGGTCTCATGGGGGCACATTACGCTGATCTGAGGTCTCATGGGGGCACAGTGGGATGATCTGAGGTCTGATGGGGGCACAATACGCTGATCTGAGCTCTGATGGGGGTACATTACGCTGGTCTGAGGTCTCATGGGGGCACATTCTGCTGATCTGAGGTCTCATGGGGGGCACATTACGCTGATCTGAGGTCTCATGGGGGCACATTACGCTGATCTGAGGTCTCATGGGGGCGCATTACGCTGATCTGAGGTCTCATGGGGGCACATTACGCTGGTCTGAGGTCTCATGGGGGCACATTCTGCTGATCTGAGGTCTCGTGGGGGCACATTACGCTGATCTGAGGTCTCATGGGGGCACATTACGCTGATCTGAGGTCTCATGGGGGCGCATTACGCTGATCTGAGGTCTCATGGGGGCACATTACGCTGATCTGAGGTCTCATGGGGGCACATTACGCTGATCTGAAATCTCATGGGGGCACATTACACTGATCTGAGGTCTCATGGGGGCACATTACGCTGATCTGAGGTCTCATGGGGGCACATTACGCTGATCTGAGGTCTCATGGGGGCACATTACGCTGATCTGAGGTCTCATGGGGGCACAGTGGGATGATCTGAGGTCTGATGGGGGCACAATACGCTGATCTGAGCTCTGATGGGGGTACATTAAGCTGATCTGAGGTCTGATGGGGGCACATTTTGCTGATCTGAGGTCTGATGGGGGCACAATACGCTGATCTGAGGTCTGATGGGGGCACATTCTGATGATCTGAGGTCTGATGGGGGCAAGTTCTGATGATCTGAGGTCTGATGGGGGCAAGTTCTGATGATCTGAGGTCTGATCGGGGCACGTTCTGATGATCTGAGGTCTGATCGGGGCACGTTCTGATGATCTGAGGTCTGATTGGGGTACAATACGCTGATCTGAGCTCTGATGGGGGCATATTTTGCTGATCTGAGCTCTGATGGGGGTACATTCTGATGATCTGAGTTCTGATGGGGGCACATTCTGATGATAAGAGGTCTGATGGGGGCACATTCTGATGATCTGAGGTCTGATCGGGGCACATTCTGATCTGAGGTCTGATAGGGGCACATTCTGATGATCTGTGGTCTGATCGGGGCACAATACGCTGATCAGAGGTCTGATGGGGACACATTAAGTTTATCTGAGGTCTGATGGGGGCAGGGGACTGTTAGTTTAGTGATGTAAAAACTGGGGACAGGTTTCCTTGTTTTTTACTCCTATTACTCCTATATTTTACTGCATTATGTGGTAGAGTATTTAGAGTAGGGTATGTAGAAAGTCTGTTGTACTGTACTTAACAACATAGATGATCTTGCAGTTTATACAGTCATCTTTCTAATACAATATTATAACCACAACAAGTAGTATGTGTCTGTGAAGTTAGAAACGTGCGTTTGGGAAGCCACTAAGTGGGGGGCCCACTCAAGTATGTTTCGCCCCCCCTGTGCTGAACCTCTAGCTACGCCTCTGGTCACATGACCTGTGATGTCAGCTTCTCTCCCTGCTCTGCTGATGTTTTGTGCACAAGCCTGAGAGAACGCCCCCCTGCACTGCTGCTGCTGCTGATGGCTCTCTCCCTGGATTCTTTCAGATAAGATTTTAACCCCTTCATCCAGCACAGACTCAGGGCTGAAGGCTTTACTGAGTAGCAGCAGGCAGTGAGGAGACAAATGCTGGGCACAGGAGCTGACAGACTAGAGAAGATCTGAAGATTATTGCACAGGTAGGGGGGACATGCTGTGTGTATCAGCAGTGTCATTGTACAGCTGGGACTTGTAGTTCTTACACATACAACATGCTGCTGAGTATCCTAGCAGGCAGACATGTCACTCAGGGCAGCACTTGTATTCGCTCCCTTTGCAGAGCAGGGGGAGGGGAAGAGATTGTTGTTATTGCAGGGAAACAAAGGCCAGAAGAGAACCAGGGAAATGAGGAAATATTTATATATTTTGCCTAAAACTTGCTTAACTTAGTTATATGTTGCTGTCCATCAGATTTACAGTACTATATATTTTTTTTCATAACGCGGACAATGCCTTTAAGGTGTCAGAGGCAACAGTTCACAGAGGCGAGACTGATGCGCTCAACAGATTTATTGATGCTATACAGTTATAGTGCTAGACTGTTACCTTCATCCGGTACACACAAGGTTGGTATTCGCAAGGATGGAGTGGCACAGCAGTTGTGCCTGTACCATCTCTATCAGAAGCCGGCTGTAATGTACAGCTAGGGCCCTGTTACTAATGGGCTATGTCTGATCCTAGCCATTTAGCCTGCTAGATGCCATGGTCAATAGCAAGTGAACGATCTAAGCAGTTAGACAGAGAGAGGAAGCTTTTACTGTCATTCCATCAGGCCCCTTGCGATGCGAACATGGCGTACTGATGGTTGACAGCTGTGGGTGGTATGCTGAGTATGGAAACCTATAAGTCCCTTCAATGGGTGACTGCATCTTTTATGCAGCACAAAAAGTCAGCAGTTGCCGCGAGAACATTGCATTGTGTAAACGGCAATGATCTGCTGGTGAATATTGAATCACTATGGGGCCGAACGATCACAGCATTGATTGTCACCATACTCAAGATATAATTCCTTCATGGGCATCGGCCCATGTAAAAGGGCCTTTATTTCTGATGCCACAACTAATCGCGATTTTGGCATTAACAGCCTGTTAAGCAACAGCACTGTGCCTAATCAAAGTTGTCTGGTCTGCCTGAGCTAATGACTGCTGGGTCATATCAAATTAAAAAAAATTTAAATTAAAAAGACAGAAGAGAATAAATTAAAGGGAACCTGTCAACATTGAAATGCAGTGTAATCTGCTGGCAGCATATTATAGAGCTAGAGGACCTGAGCAACAAAACTTTAATTAATTAATTTCAATTCCTGCTCATTCTGAGCTTTGAAGTTAAGGAGGGTATCCTATCAGTGATTGACAGCCTTCCCTTTAAAGCGGTGCATACTGAAGTAGCTGTCATCACGAATAGGAACATATCCTGGACATCAAATCCCAATATCAGTAGGAATTGAAATAAAATGCAAGTTTACTGAATCTTTTCCCATAAAACTATGTATCAATCTGCTCAGCTCCTCTTGCTCTATAACATACCACCTGCAGATTACACTGCATTTTCATGCTGACAGGTTTCCTTTAATATAGAACCCTGAAATAAGTAGACATTAGTTATCCCCTTTAATTGTTACAGGCCATACAATGAAACTAAGATGTCATTTAATTAATTCTGAAAATGACGTTAAAAAAAGTCAGAAACTTTTTTTTCTTTTTGCTGCAAAAAGAAGTCAAGTGATTCAAGTGAATTGCTGTTATACAGTATGTACAAAAATGATATAACTAAAAATGTGCACTGAAACACAAAAAAAAACCAAGACCTCATATACCATTGTCAAGTGAGTGAAAGAGTTATGGCTCTCAGAATGCGGTAGGGCAAAAATCAGAAGAGTATGTTGCATCCCAAGATATTTGTCTGCATCATGTACAATCATAACATTTGTCCTTTACTTCTACAAGAATATAATATTATACAATACAGACCAAAAGTTTGGATACACCTTCTCATTCAAAGAGTTTTCTGTATTTTCATGACTATGAAAATTGTAGATTCACACTGAAGGCATCAAAACTACGAATTAACACATGTGGAATGATATACTTAACAAAAAAGTGTGAAACAACTGTAAATATGTCTTATATTCTAGGTTCTTCAAAGTAGCCACCTTTTGCTTTGATTACTGCTTTGCACACTCTTGGCATTCTCTTGGTGAGCTTCAAGAGGTAGTCACCTGAAATGGTTTTCACTTCACAGGTGTGCCCTGTCAGGTTTAATAAGTGGGATTTCTTGCCTTATAAATGGGGTTGGGACCATGAGTTGTGTTGGGCAGAAGTCAGGTGGATACACAGCTGATAGTCCTACTGAATAGACTGTTAGAATTTGTATTATGGCAAGAAAAAAGCAGCTAAGTAAAGAAAAACGAGTGGCCATCATTACTTTAAGAAATGAAGGTCAGTCAGTCCGAAAAATTGGGAAAACTTTGAAAGTGTCCCCAAGTGCAGTCGCAAAAACCATCAAGCGCTACAAAGAAACTGGCTCACATAAGGACCGCCCCAGGAAAGGAAGACCAAGAGTCACCTCTGCTGAGGAGGATAAGTTCATCCGAGTCACCAGCCAGGTTAACAGCAGCTCAGATTAGAGACCAGGTCAATGCCACACAGAGTTCTAGCAGCAGACACATCTCTACAACAACTGTTAAGAGAAGACTGTGTGCAGCAGGCCTTCTTGGTAAAATAGCTGCTAGGAAACCACTGCTAAGGACAGGCAACAAGCAGAAGAGACTTGTTTGGGCTAAAGAACACAAGGAATGGACATTAGACCAGTGGAAATCTGTGCTTTGGTCTGATGAGTCCAAATTTGAGATCTTTGGTTCCAACCACCGTGTCTTTGTGCGACGCAGAAAAGGTGAACGGATGGACTCTACATGCCTGGTTCCCACCGTGAAGCATGGAGGAGGAGGTGTGATGGTGTGGGGGTGCTTTGCTGGTGACACTGTTGGGGATTTATTCAAAATTGAAGGCATACTGAACCAGCATGCCTACCACAGCATCTTGCAGCGGCATGCTATTCCATCCGGTTTGCGTTTAGTTGGACCATCATTTATTTATCAACAGGACAATGACCCCAAACACACCTCCAGGCTGTGTAAGGGCTATTTGACCAAGAAGGAGAGTAATGGGGTGCTACGCCAGATGACCTGGCCTCCACAGTCACCAGACCTGAACCCAATCGAGATGGTTTGGGGTGAGCTGGACCGCAGAGTGAAGGCAAAAGGGCCAACAAGTGTAAGCATCTCTGGGAACTCCTTCAAGACTGATGGAATACCATTTCATGTGACTACCTCTTGAAGCTCATCAAGAGAATGCCTAGAGTGTGCAAAGCAGTAATCAAAGCAAAAGGTGGCTACTTTGAAGAACCTAGAATATAAGACATATTTTCAGTTGTTTCACACTTTTTTGTTAAGTATATAATTCCACATGTGTTAATTCATAGTTTTGATGCCTTCAGTGTGAATCTACAATTTTTATAGTCATGAAAATACAGAAAACTCTTTGAATGAGAAGGTGTGTCCAAACTTTTGGTCTGTACTGTATATCTTAAAATAATTATAACAATCTTTATTTATTTAGAGCCAACATATTCCGCAGCACTTCAAAGGTACAGAAAGCTTTATTCTGCAGTATTATATTCCCTGTGACCTGTGAAGTGAGGTCACTTCCTGTGCTGCTCTCACTACTGACAGTGTAACAACCGCTTGTAGAGAAAGTTCCAACACAGCAAGAAGTGACAGAGCAAACAGGAAATTCCCCGAGAGCGTCCATGGTTGCTAGGTAACATGGGTTTGGTCAGCAAAGGAACAGTGTATATATAATAAGACAGCTTTCATGCAGCATGCACAGCTACATACTCGAGACCTACAAGATCCTTACAGAGAGCAGGATCTACTGCAGCAGATATGGGTGGTTTCCTGAGCAGCCTCTACCAAACCCTAATGAACTTCTCCGGAACCAAGGCTCGGATCCTGCTATTGGGTCTTGATGCAGCTGGAAAGACAACTTTACTATATAAACTGAAGCTCAATGAGACGGTCTGTACAATTCCTACTATCGGATTCAATGTAGAAACCGTGGAACCCATCCATAATGTCACCTTCACCGTGTGGGATGTGGGAGGTCAGGACAAGATCAGAGTCCTGTGGAAGCATTACTTTATGAACACAGATGGGCTTGTTTTTGTGGTGGACAGTGCCGACCCTGAGAGATTTGAGGAGGCAAGGGCAGAGCTCAACGCCATCCTGGAAAATGATGAAATGAGAGGAGTCCCCTTTGTGGTGATGGCTAACAAGCAAGACTTACCAGGTGCCAGGAAGCCCATGGAGCTGGCAGAGAAATTGGGACTGATGAAAATTAAAGGACACCAGTGGCATGTCCAGGGCTGTTGTGCCGCCAATGGAGATGGACTTGTAGAAGGACTGGAGGTCCTCAACAATTTGGTAAAACAATTTCAAAAGAACAAACAGTTCTGAATGAAGAACATATCTTGAATGACTAGACTTGGCGCCACGTGTATTTGGACAAATATCCTGTGGGCAACACCAGTTCCAATGGCCTACTCTCAAGCCATGAAAAATTAGGAGAACATATACCCCTAAAACATTACATTGTGTCTGGATAATTGTCTTGGGTAAACACCTGGTGGTGCCCTCATAGCAAAGCCAAATCTGGAGACTCAATGCGGACAATGAGAACTGAATACATGGGACTGGATGGGAAGATTTGATTAATTGTACGGTATATTTCTCCATAGTAAAGCTTCAAAAATGCAATACCTTACCCTTATAAGAAAGTCTTAATGCATTATACATATTGTTTATACTAAGTATAAAGATGTCATCATATTTTACACAATTATGCTTCATTATGCATATATAATGCTTGTAATTTATTCTTGCTAATAAATGTTAGTTCTAAGATGAATAAATCATTTCATGCTGTATTTTTAGGGTTACTTCTTGAAAGATAGTCTCTGTTAGAAATCTCCTTACATGTTTAATTCCTGCATTAATTATGGGTTGGTGCACCGTTCCATGTCCCTAGCTCTACAGGGGATTTCTGGGCTCCTGTTATTGATGACCTGGGATAGAATCTGATTAATGGGGTGTGCTGGGTGTCGGACCCCCAATCAGCTGCTCCCTGCAGCCAAAGGTGCTGTAACTACCACTGAAAACATAGCTAGAAGCACATTTTCTTAAAGGGGTTTTCCAGTTCTACAAATCTCATGACCTTTTATTAGGATAGGGCATTAATATAAGCTCCATACATTTAGTAGTGACTGTGCCTAGTATTGCCACTCTGTCCTATTCACTCAGCTGATCTGAGCTGTAATAGGAGGCACTGCTGCTACTAAAAGCTGTGCCTGGTGAAAGATGAAAGTAATGCATCACCTGCCTTCAACCAGTAGATTGGTGGGGTTGCTGAGCGTTGGACCCCACCAATTATTTATGTATGCCTATCCTAATGATACACTATCAATTTTGTAGATCTGGGGACCTGCTGTATACTTTACCATGTACTGATGATTACAGGTTATGATAAGGTAGCCTGATGCCATCTAGTGGTCATTTCAATAATGAATGTAGTAACAACCTGACCATAAGGAATGAACCAGGCCCAAACACATTGGGGCAGATTTACTAAGCCTGTAGAAATGGCATTAACTTGGACAGGTTGTCTAGACCTCCAACACAATTATCAAAGGGGCTCAGGATAGATGATAAATTTCGTACTGGGACAGACAATTTTATCTTACGCTGTACCAACTATTGGTTGGCTTACTTTAAAGGGATTCTGTCAGCAGGATATTGGGTATAGAGATAATTACATCTCTATACCGGCCTTACTGCTGTGATTGTAAATATGTAAGTGTAATTGTTATTAGGGCAGTAGTTTACATAAAAAAGCGTTTTTATTAACATGTGAAATACCTGGATAAGGCGCCCAAGGGGAGGTCCTGCGAGCCGTTGGAGCCCGGGCACGCCGCAGATTTCGGAGCCCAGCACCGCCCTCCAGCTAATTATGCATGCCCCTTCAGCGCTGTCTTCTCCTCTGGCTGCAGCACAGACTCTTGTATGCACGGCACATGCGCGAGATGCGCCGCAGCCGGGTGAGAAGACAGCGCTGAAGGGGCGTGCATAATTAGCTGGAGGGCGGTGCTGGGCTCCGAAATCTGCGGCGTGCCAGGGCTCCAACGGCTCGCAGGACCTCCCCTTGGGCTCCTTATCCAGGTATTTCACATGTTAATAAAAACGCTTTTTTATGTAAACTACTGCCCTAATAACAATTACACTTACATATTTACAATCACAGCAGTAAGGCCGGTATAGAGATGTAATTATCTCTATACCCAATATCCTGCTGACAGAATCCCTTTAAGACATTTTATTTCAGAATGGTGGTGCAAATTTGGTGCAAAATGGTGATTCTTAGGTCATGAGCCTTTCCTTTGAAACCACACAGTTCCGGACTAGGCACATTAGTAAATGTGGGCCAAATGTTATTCTACTAGAGTGAAATAAATGTGGATGCTGTAATAAGAAAACAAAATAAGAAAAATAAGAATGGGGATATGGAGCTCCTTGTTCTAGGCAAAGAGGGTGGTCCCAGAGATTATAATAGTATAAAAAAGGGTTGTTTTAAGATAAACCATAAAAAGGTACTAACTCTTTGAACCAAGGTAAATTTAATGCCATCACATGTACCATATATCTATATTTATTTAAGGGGTATTCAGGTTTCATAAAATTGATGACCTAGCTTCATGAACAAAAGCACTGTGGCCCCTTCAAACTGCTTATCGACAGAGGTGACTAGAATCGGAGACTCTCCAACTCAATGAGGATATGTCTTTAATAGTAACTATCCTCATTGTCTTTAACAATGAGGATATGTCTTTAAAGGGGTTTTCCGAGTTATATATATTGATGACCTATCCTCAGGATAGGTCATCAATATCAGATCGGCAGGGGTCCGACACCCAGCACCCCCGCCAATCAGCTGTTTGAAGAGGAGGCGCGTGCCGTATCAGCGCTGCCTCCTCTTCACTGTTTACATGCTGGCCGACACGGGGGTAGTGGTGAGTAGGTGTAATTACACCTAACCGCCCCATTCATTTCTATGGGAAGAATCGACCTGGAGCGCTCTGCCTAGAGCTGGAGTGCTCTGCGACCTGCTTCCCCTGGAAGGCTCCTGCTGCAGGAGGGGGACACTACCCTCACTGCGCCATGTCTGTTCTCCTTCCAACTCTCAACTCACTCTATCAGGATTAGCCCACTTCTGCCCAAAAGGGGAAAGAATGGACCGGTCTATAGCTCTCTCTCTCTGAAAGAATCAGAAAACCTACAAAAAACACCTCACAATCGGCTAAATAGCCTATACCCATAGAACTCAATCTAAACTCACCAAAAACAAAAAATACTATGGGAAAGTAATATACCACAAAAAAATAAAAATCAATATAAATCTTTATTAAATACACGATTAAGTAATAAATATATAATCAGAGAGACTTTCTGCATCCATTATGTCTCAGGGTATGTGGTTCCGCTTATAGGTATAATTGTCTGGTGCATTTTCAATATATAGAGGACATTGATCCTGTTGATAATTTATTGTCATGTGGTGATCATACAATCTTTGATTGAGGTTTATTTTATTACTGTTATGTGACCACCATACAAATCCCTACCCTAGACGTATATATCAAGTTATTTTGACCATTTATTTGTACATGGTATATATTTTTGCTGGATGCAATTAGTTTTGTATCGTATAGCCCTGTACCCACTTATATATATTTTTTTTATCATAGTGAGAGTTGAGTCTCTCCTGACACATATGGGGTAATTCCATGTCAAGTGAACCAATGATTTTTACCTCTATATTTTTAATTCTTTTGAGATTTTGTTATTTGGTAATAGTGTGTCAGAGAATGCAAACTGTGAAGAAAAAAAATTCTGTATATATATATATATATTTTTTTTTTTTTTATTGATTTTCAAAGTTCGGAAAAAGTGTGAATTTCGGTGTTGCCTGCCTTTACATTTCTCCTCATAACTCAGGCTAGAAAAAATATAGAGAAACAAAATAAACACCATTCTACTCAGAACTGTACAGGCTGTTAATATTTTACTGATGATTCAAGGCTTAAAAAATAAAATAAAAATTTGATAGGTCCCAAGTTGAATCCATGTACAAATATAACCAGCCACCTGCTGGACAACCAGGCACAGTGCATGCTATACAATAAATAACAGTTACATGGCACTTTTATTAAGGCATAGTATAAGAGGACAGGGAATAAATAAAAAGATGACATTATGGATTAGCCTATTAGACACAGTAGCAAGGTGTAGGAATGGTAGTGCCTGCTCTAGGGTACTATATCAGGATGTCAGCAGGAAGGGTGTGCAGTGGAGACGGGGGCATTGTCAAAAAGGCAGCAGCGGGGGATAAATTGAGTATAAGTTCTGTTATTTTTTACACCATTTGTAACCAACTGCATATGGCTAGAGCACCTTTAACTTTAAATTTAAAGTAAATGTATTTGAGGAAAGGACTCTAATTCCATTCTATGGCCTGAGCTGATAAAGGGTGAACTCAGGGCGTGTTTTGTTGTAGTCTACAATAAGATAAGAACACCAAGTGCCAAAGGTTATTAAGACACTCGTGCTGTATTCAGCTTCTGAATAAGTCTGTTCTCGGACATGCAACAAAAGTGATCGAAGTATCTGGGAATCGGCCTTCCCTTACCTGCAATGGCAGGAACGGGCAATAAGAAGACTATTGTTTTGCTATTGTTTTTGATATTGGAAGGCTTGCTACTGCCAGGACAGGCACAGTGGTTGATATTTGGAAACCGAGCAAAGGAGGAAGCCACAACTGTACATAACATTCCAGAGGACACAGGTACAGAATGGCAAAATGAAGGGGGGGGGGGCAACATTATAGTAGTATAAAATGACAGTGTCTAAATATTACTCAGTGCCTCTATTCTAATCCTCTTTTCTGATGGGTACAATTTTTAGAGACTTAAAACTGTATATCATGTGTGGAACTCCTTAACATCTACTAATAGATAGTACAGTAACAGAGAGGTGTCAGCTGGAGTGACTACATAATATCCATACGGTTTAGACAGAACTATTGTTTTGGGTACACTTGTCAAAGAAAATTACACAAGCAGTACCACCAACAACAGTATGTAATACACTGGATTACAGCGGTTAAGTCCACCTTCATATTATTTTGAGACATTACTTGAGTTGCTGTGTCACCAAAGGAGTTTTCCAATAACTTTTTTGTTAGAAGGTGATCAGATTATATCATAAGGTTCCCTACAGATTCACTGTTAAATAGGTTTATATTCAGGTTCTATGACTGAGCACCATGTATCCCAAAAGGTTATATATAGGTAGGAACTAGTTAAACTGGTAGTCTTTAGTTGGTTGCCAGGAGACAGGCTGGTCCTGCTTACCCCTGGCTTGTAGAGAATGGAGTGCCTAGACAGCAAAGCTAGGGACAAGACCTATTTCTGTGTGCTGCTGGGGCGTGGGCCTGAAGAGAAGCCTTATCAAGGATGGCACCATTCCTGCTAATGGAAAACTGCAAGAAAGCAATTTCACTAAGGATTATCCCCAGAGAGAAAGAAAGCATTGAATGTTTACAGAAGATTGAAAAACATTTTTAAGGCTGTGCATGAATGCATGTATATGGAAATAGACTTTACTGCACGTTGAAAGAGTTAATTGTTTCAGGCGCCCACCACACTTCTGAGACAGACTGATCATCTGATCCCTGACTGCACCCTGCAACTGGAAACCGCAGAAAGTATATTGAGAGTGATTGCACGCCTGTGGTTATTTGGATAGATTGCATAGTGTATCTAGAGAGTAACTCAGAGAGTACTACTGCCATCATTGCCACCTTCTATATATAGCTTTTTGAAAAAAATCTACCCTTCTCCCTTGCCACCTACTGCTCCTCTGCACATGTGGCCCTGGAAGCGCCAGAGGGAGAGGGATTAGCCATGGTGAAAACTACAACCAACCTCATTGCCACCATCACCATTCCCATCCTCTCCAGCTCCTGTAACCGCAACTCCCCTGTGGCCCAACACACTGCTATCGGACCTCTGTAGCTGTTCTATGTTCTGACTGAGGGATCTCTTTCTATTAACTCAGAACAGTCTTATACAGTATAAATTAATATTAGTATTAGCTCACTAAACACAAAGGAGGATATGCCCCAATTGTCTTAAAGATGCTGTTCCCAGAAGCGGGGAGCTCTGTGCCTGGAGGACCCTGGGTTTCCCAGGGTCCGGCCACCACCAGGCACAGCTCCCCGCTGCGTTCATAGAAATTAATGGGAGCACTCCGCGCAATCACCGCTCCCATTCATTTCTATGGAGCTGACGGAAATAGCCGAGCCAGCGCTTGGCTATTTTCAGCAGCCCCATAGAAATGAATGGAGGGCGGCTGCGCATGCGCAGTGCACCCTCCTTCTCTTTTTGGGCCCCGTTCTCAATATAGGTGCAGGTCCCAGTGGTTTTAAAAGGTGTGACAGCTGAGGAGATAAGTAGGTGCCATAGCCGTCAGTTGCTTCCTTTTTTACACAGCAGGCACTTGCCGGGACTGTCCATTACCACATCAGACAACTCCAGTCATGGACATATAATCCCTCATATGCCATAATCAATTGAGACCATGTTATAAAAGCAGTCATCTACACAGAGCGGTGAACAAGCACCAAAAGTTCATTGGAGCCATTCAGTTGCTAAGGCAGCAGGGTGCCTTGTGAAGACTTCAAGGCCTGCCATAGCTGCCATAGACTCTGCAGTAGTAAGCCATTGGTAGAAACAGTATCATGACTGCAAGTTCAAGTCCCCTAGGGGGACCAAAATAAATAAAAAAAAAAATTTAAAAATATTTAGAAAAAGAACTCAAATCACCTATATTTTACCCATTAATAAAGTAAAGAGTAAAAAATAAGTATCGTTATTATCGTTTTAAATAACTATTATACTTCTACACCAGAGAACTTTCATCAGGAAGAACATCCTGATGATGTCAGAGAGTCAACAATCACTGAACAACAATCTACTACCCTTAAAAAGGCAACTGAAGTGTCACAAAAGTCTACAATCAAGAGGGAGGATGAACGCTTGTGGAATGACCCCAAGGGTTCTCAAGAGATAAAAGTCTTGGAACATTTTTTAGATGAGGAGTGGGAAGAAGATGATTCCAGACACTCCACTCCTCTAGTTGTGGAGCAAAAAGAGGAGCCACAACGTTCCACTATTTCAACCAGACCCCAAACTGTGGAAGAAAAAGAGAAACAAGAGATACTGGCTTCTTCTGCAAAACTAGATGAGGAGGAGGGAGTGCAGCCAGACCATACTGCACCTTCCATTAGACCACCAGAACTAGAGGTCAAGGAGGAGTCTACACAGCTCACCACTAAGAGAGAGACAACACCTCCTATAACATCTACCCAACATCATGCTGATGATAAAACTACAAGCAAGGTAACATAGTCTAGATCTAAGCTAAGTATAAGAAAGTCACACAGTAGAAGACATGTAGCCAATGGTAAACACTTGACTATTTGTTAAGTTGGGTTCCTAATAATGCATTGGTAGTTATATGAGATATGAGAAAAAAGCCTGCCTTTTTTGAAAAATAATGCCACTTTTGCCCATGAACTGTGGTATTGTAACTCAGATCCATTCAAGTAATGGTGCTAAGCTACAATACTAGATACTACAATACAAAGCTTATAGAGAAAAGTGGCACTAAAATGTATACATTCATACTTGGTCATGGTCTAATTTAACTGGCATTAAAATGATACCACATTGTAATACAATCTTATGATTGCTAGTAGGCCAGCCCATGCCCGCCACTATCCCACTCTCCCAGGTGGGCACAGGAGCTGCCTTATTTGCCCCTTCTGTCCTGTGGCCCGGACCTGCTGCTCCTCCTCTTCCTCGCCCACAGTGGGCCTGGCTACCAGAGTCTTACTCTCCCCCTGCAAACCATAGCCTGTACTTCTCTCCCTAGTCTGTTCTCCCCGCCCATAGGGTGTGCATGCCTCCTGGCTCCTAAAGGGCCAGCGTGTGAATGTCCTAATTCTTCATCAGCCTATAGCTGGCCATCTCAAGATATATAAGGCATCTTCCTCAGTGGGAGGGTGCCTGAGTTTTAGGTTGTTCTACATTGGCTTACTAGTTCCAAGTGAAGGTGTGCTTATGTACCAAATGCTGCCTGTCTACCCAACCACTGCCTGACCCAGCCACTGCCTGTTTATTGTACTGACCGTTTGCTGCCTGCCTTGACCTTGGATTAGGTTTAGGGATTCAAATGAACTCTGCCTGCCCTGACCTCTGCCTATTTCCTGACTACATGTATTGCCTGATCCCTCGGTGGTTCTCACCAGTGTCTCTGACCCCTGTTGGTCAACAGCCAGCCACACCGAGACTATTCCAAGAGGTAGTGGCCTGGTGGGTCCCCTGCAGCAAAGGCCAGATCCCTATATAGAGGTTAAAGGGTGAAAACCAGGGGACTGAGGACTAGCCCAAAGTCACACTGGTTAGGTGGAACACTCCCACTGTCCACAACAATGATAGGACCAATAATGGGTAATTGTACCAATAACTGTTTTCTCTATGGCACCAATAGGATAAGATATTTAAAATTCATGAACATTTATTGACGGCCTTTTTGTATTTATGGTACAGCAGCAAGTAAGCATGAAAAACCAGATCAAGGCCCTTTTGTAGATATCAGTGGAAAGTATTGTGGTTTTTATAAAGTGTCCCTCCCAGATGGTTCTGTTTTCTGTAGAAATGTATGACTCTACATCTCAGGTTACTAGACCCAGCCCTAGTGGAGACATTTTTGCAGTCATACTAATCTCGGAAATTATTACCAGAAATGAACAAGGAGCAAAGTCTTATGATAAGGCAGCAAACCACTACTTGTATACAATTTTAGAAACACGCTCCCTTGTTGTACATTTATAGTAACATACTCCAGAGTGTCTTCTTCATATAAATCCTAATATAGTTCCCTCAAATGTCTAGTGCACTAGATTTTTTACTAAAGTGGTTACAAAGAGGGAGTACACTGTTGAATATTTGCATTTCCCTGGTGGTTTCTTGTGCTTCATTTTCATTTCCTTGAGTTTTCTGAATCTTGGCCAGTATTATAAAAAAGAACTGATAACCTAATATATTTGCTCTCAAGAGTGGTCAGCCACACTCTGGTGTGTAAAATGACAAAAGTGACAATTCCTTGTCTATGAGACATCACAGCTGCGAATGTCCACAAAGCCGACAACCACTTTTGTTCAGGCAGCGACAAGATGTGACACTTGTAACTACTACCTAGTCATTGCACCAGAGAATCGATAAGAAAATCTGAAAGTAATGGTATGGCCCTATGAATTGAATATTTCTAAACTCTATACTATGTTTGTAAAAAGTTCTGCTTCCCTTCTAACAATGAGAGAGAGTATTCCAGGATTCCAGGAACTCAATTCCTCCAAGAGAGGAAGGGGTGGTGCCAGTGGTGCCAGAGATTTATCAAATTGGTGTAAAGTAGAGATGAGCGAACGTGCTCGTAACAAGCACTGTACCACTAGGCTCCTCTGCGCTCGCATGGGCGCAGGCAGCCGCTTCCGTCCTCCTCACCCAACGGAAGCGGCTGCCTGCGCCCAGGCGAGCGCAGGGGAGCCGAGTGGTACAGTGCTTGTTACAAGCACGTTCGCTCATCTCTAGTGTAAAGTAGAACTGGTTTAGTTGCCCATAGCAACCAATCAGATTCCACCTTTCATTTTTTCACAGCTTCTTTGGAAAATGAAAGGTGGAATCTGATTGGTTGCTATGGGCAACTAAGCCAGTTCTACTTTACACCAGTTTGCTGAATCCCCCCCTAAATGCATGCAATACAATATATTTACACTTGCAGTGGGGACATTACAAAGCTACTCGAGAACAGGCGATTGGTTGCGGAGTGGTGTGTTGGACCTCCTCCAATCAGATATTGATGGCCTATCCTGAGAACAGGCCATCAGCAGTTCTTATAGATAGCATCCACCTTTAGTGGGAGCTTACTGCATTTGGTGACTGTTTAAATCTGTATGCAGGGAGCTCCCACTAAAGGTAGCTGCAAACACCCAGAAATGTATCATGCATCATGACAAGAGTGCATTCAAGGTTCTATTAAAAAAAAAAAGTATAAAATTTGTATTATTAAGGAAAAATAATTGAACTATACTGATATATTATCTTATTACATATAGGGTAATGTAGAAGAAACAACAGCACTACTGCCACCATCTGACCCAGAAGCATTAATTACTCATAAGAAACAGGACAGAGGGGACATTGGTGAGAGGAAATCAAATTCAACTAAAATCTAACAAAAATATTAAAAACAGTTCTCTTCAAACTTTAAGCACTACTATATATTTGCTAAATTCAGGACAAGAAAGGGAACATTTCAGGACTGAATCTTTGAATATTTCTGGGCATAATTAAAAAGGTTTTCCAAGACTTTAATACTGATAAACTGATAACCTATCTTCAGGATCGGTCATCAGTATCTGATCGGTGAGTGTCGTCACCGGCCTAAGAAAAGCTGAGAAAAGGCTGTGGGCTATAGCGAGTGTCACTGCTTTCTCAAACAGCTGATCAGCGGGGGTCCCAGGTGTCGGAGCCCAACTGATCAAATACTGATGGACCTATCCAGAGAGTAGGTGGTCAGTATTAAAGTCTCGAAAAACCCTTTTAAGGCTGGGTTTACATAACGTTTTTGCCATTTGTTTAACATATACAAAAAATGTATACAGTGGCATCTGTTCACCATAGAGTTCTATTGTAAAAAAAAAAGATACATTAACGTATACTTTTTTTTTTTTTTTACTAGACTCTGCAAGATACAAAAGAGCAGAGTCCAGTTTTTGCATCCTTTTTTCCTCAGCTTATACACTCACCGGCCACTTTATTAGGTACACCATGCTAGTAACGGGTTGGACCCCCTTTTGCCTTCAGAACTGCCTCAATTCTTCGTGGCATAGATTCAACAAGGTGCTGGAAGCATTCCTCAGAGATTTTGGTCCATATTGACATGATGGCATCACACAGTTGCCGCAGATTTGTCGGCTGCACATCCATGATGCGAATCTCCCGTTCCACCACATCCCAAAGATGCTCTATTGGATTGAGATCTGGTGACTGTGGAGGCCATTTGAGTACAGTGAACTCATTGTCATGTTCAAGAAACCAGTCTGAGATGATTCCAGCTTTATGACATGGCGCATTATCCTGCTGAAAGTAGCCATCAGATGTTTGGTACATTGTGGTCATAAAGGGATGGACATGGTCAGCAACAATACTCAGGTAGGCTGTGGCGTTGCAACGATGCTCAATTGGTACCAAGGGGCCCAAAGAGTGCCAAGAAAATATTCCCCACACCATGACACCACCACCACCAGCTTGAACCGTTGATACAAGGCAGGATGGATCCATGCTTTCATGTTGTTGACGCCAAATTCTGACCCTACCATCCGAATGTCGCAGCAGAAATCAAGACTCATCAGACCAGGCAACGTTTTTCCAATCTTCTACTGTCCAATTTCGATGAGCTTGTGCAAATTGTAGCCTCAGTTTCCTGTTCTTAGCTGAAAGGAGTGGCACCCGGTGTGGTCTTCTGCTGCTGTAGCCCATCTGCCTCAAAGTTCGACATACTGTGCGTTCAGAGATGCTCTTCTGCCTACCTTGGTTGTAACGGGTGGCAATTTGAGTCACTGTTGCCTTTCTATCAGCTCGAACCAGTCTGCCCATTCTCCTCTGACCTCTGGCATCAACAAGGCATTTCCGCCCACAGAACTGCCGCTCACTGGATGTTTTTTCTTTTTCGGACCATTCTCTGTAAACCCTAGAGATGGTTGTGCGTGAAAATCCCAGTAGATCAGCAGTTTCTGAAATACTCAGACCAGCCCTTCTGGCACCAACAACCATGCCACGTTCAAAGGCACTCAAATCACCTTTCTTCCCCATACTGATGCTCGGTTTGAACTGCAGGAGATTGTCTTGACCATGTCTACATGCCTAAATGCACTGAGTTGCCACCATGTGATTGGCTGATTAGAAATTAAGTGTTAACGAGCAGTTGGACAGGTGTACCTAATAAAGTGGCCGGTGAGTGTATGTTAAGCAGATGGCAAAAACGTGATGTGCACCCTCCCTAAGCCTGAAAGAGAATCTGTCAGTTCTACTGACATGTCTGTTATAGTAAATACTTGCATTCTTTCTTACTACTCTGTGTTATGCAATTTCTGTGTTATTCCACTAGAAAATGTATGAATACATTGACAGCTGGGTTTTAACATTCACTTTCTCAATTGGCCATTATATACTCTCACATTGTCTGATCAATACCTACAATGTCAGAAATGCAAAAAGCATCTGTGACCATAATCAACCCTATTAAACTAGGCATGCCTGTTAGGATTGATCATGGTGAGCTCAAAGCTACCTTGCTTTCTGCAACCAAACTTTACATTGCTGAAAAAACCTAACTTTTATTAATATGCTAACAAGGTGCTCGAGAAAACAACAAGAGGCAGGCCTAGCCCCTCAGAGCACCACTTCACCTATTCCTCCGAGGTATAATTGAGCTCACCAAGATCAACCCTGCCCTTTCTATGGACACTAGGGATGAGCGAATCGACTTCGGATGAAATATCCTAAGTTGATTTGCAAAAAAACTTCGTTCTAATACTGTACGGAATGTATTAGAATGTATTCCAAGGTTGGAACCGAACCCAAGTTCGGGAAATGTTTTTTTACAGTAAAAATCAGTTTCTGAAGTTATTACGCGAAGTCTTGCGAGACTTCGCGAAGTAATAACTTCGGCTCATCGGAGCCAATACATTCTAATACTGTACGGAGCTCCTGCTAACACATTAAAGCCGGCACAGTTGAGAAGTAGAGAGTCTGCCTGTGCTGCCGATGCGCCTCCAATGAGGAGATAATACTGAGGAGGAGGGGAGGGGCTGTGGCCGCTGCGCCCCCAATGAGAGTTACCCTTAATATAAATATAGACTAAATTATAATAATTGGTGGCGCAGTGCGCCCCCCCCCCAAGCCCCCAGTATTAGAATCATTGGTGGTGCAGTAGCCACAGGCGCCCCCTCATTGTTATAATAATTGGTGGCAGTGGCCACAAGGTCCCCTCCCCCCCTTCATTGGTGGTGCAGTGTCAGATTCCAATTGTAGCCCAAGCAGTGAAATAACGGGGCTCTGATTGGTTACCATGGCAGCCAGGAGGCTACTGAAGCCTTGGCTGCCATGGTAAGCTCCCTGCTGCTGTGTTCACAAAGTACAGGGCAGCAGGGAGAGTGTGAAGTTCTATTCACCCTAAGGGGCCGTTCAGACGGCCGCGTTGTTTTTGCGGATCCGCAAAAACGTGGATGGCGGCCAGTGTGTGTTCCACAATTTGCGGAATACACGGCCCTGCACCCATACAAAAAGCCTATTCTTGTCTGCAATAGTGGACAAGAATAGGACATGTTCTATTTTTTTTTAATATATATATATATTAAAATTTTCCCCTTTCCAAATTTTACATATAAAAATATATAAACAATAAAAAAACAACATATTACGTATCGCCACGTCCAAAAAAGTACAAACTATTAAAGTATTGAAAAATATCTTCTATTAAGGAACGCTGTAACAGGAAAAAAATTTAAAAAACACGGAGTTCGCCTTTTTTTAGTCACCTTGTCCCCTCAAAAATAGGATAGGACTGTTCTATTATGGGCCATAAAATACAGAATGCAAGCGGCTTTTTTAAATTCTAAATGGGCATTTATCGAGATATATATAATTATCACGATGAATCTCTTAATATCATTATCTTGGGAATATTTTTAATATCGCCCAACCCTAGTTGGGAGAGATAGCTGTCAGATGAAAGACTGTTCAGCCAACAGCTATTGACAGGGGTGTAGCTAAAGGCTCATGGGCCCCGATGCAAGTGTTCAGCTTGGGCTCCCCTTCCCCTCAGTGCTTTGTAACCAGGAGCAGGGGAGCACATAGCCTTCATGCTGTCTGATGCAAAAATTGAAACGGCAACCCCTTCCCCATGCCAAATTCTTGACCTAACCGCTTCCCTCCAGCCAGAGGTGTAACTTGAAGATTCTGGACCCCAGTGCAAAATCTATGAGAGAGCCCCGCTACCTCTGCACTCCATATAGCTACGACCCTGGCTACTGAATGTGTATGGCCACCTTAAAAGGGTTGTCTGCTTTTAACTATTGATGACCAATAGTTGTATGGGACAACTCTGTATGTTCAAGTGAATACTAGTCGTCCCATAGAAGTGAATGGGGACTCCATACTTGATCACACTGCAATTGCTGCGACAAGCTGATAAACAGAGCAGAGACGGCAGTGCTCATATGAGCTCTGCTTTCTCTTCAAAGAGCTGATCAGCAAGAGTTCTGGGAGTTGGACCCCCATTGATCTCATATTGATGACCTATCCTGAGGATAGGTCATCAATAGTAAAAAGCGGGCCACCCCTTTAGGGTCCTTTTATACAGGCAATTATCCAGAACAAGCCAAGTGTTCCTGATAATTATCCGATCATGAGCAGAGATGAGCTGGATCAACATGGAGCAATCATATCCTTTGTATGAATACAAGTAGAGTTGAGCGAACGTGCTCGTAACGAGCACTGTACTACTCGGATCCCCTGCGCTTGCATGGGCGCAGGCATCCGGATCCGTCGGGTGAGGAGGACGGATCCGGATGCCTGTGCCCATGCGAGCGCAGGGGATCCAAGCAGTACAGTGCTCGTTACGAGCACGTTCACTCAACTCTAAACACAAGCGTTCCCCACTGTGCCACAGGAAAGATGTAATGAGATCATGGGGTGCCAGTGTCTTCGCATGGCAGCCCAGGGCCTAATAAAGGCCCCCAGCCTTGTCTGCAGTGCGCCTGATGGTGTCTGTCAGTATAGTACTGACAGTATAATACACTGTACTGCATAAGATCGCCTGTCAAAGTCCTCTTGTGGTACTAGTATAAGGCTAAAATAAGTTAAAGTTTTACTAAATAAATAAAATCGCCAAGTTAAATAATATACCTTTTATCATTAAAAAAAGCTTTTCAATAGAAACAAAATGAAAAATAAAATCCCCTCTACATACTGGGTATCACCATGTCTTTAACGACCCACACTACACAATTGTCATTTAATTTATCCCGCACAATGAACACCATAAAAAAAAGCTATTTTTTGTTTATTCGCCACCAAAATAGAGGGAAAAAAGTGATCAAAAATGTTCCCCAAAATGACACCAATGAAAAGTTGTCCAGCAAAATTTCTAATGTATAAACTCAGTGACAGCAATGTTGTTCCCCTTTCCACCCAGAAAGAGTTAATAAAAGTTCACCAATGTTCTAAATTGTTCCATTAAAAACTACAACTTGTCCCCCAAAAAACAAACCCCATAAATGTAAAAAATAAAAAAAGCTATGGCTCTTGGAATATGAGGGTAAAAAAAATAAAAAAAAATTGCTTGGTCACTAGGCCCCAAAACAGGCTGGTCACTAAGGGGTTAAGGAGCAACAGAATTGTTATTTTTATGGGCAAAACAGACATATCAGGAGAGATGACAGATCCGCTTTACTTTCTATTCTTATCTATTTCCCCTCACCAGTTCAATATAGTCTTTGTGCTTTGTATTTTATTAATCACTGTTATTTACATTTATCAGTCTAATGCCCCTTTCACACAAGCGGGAGACTCGCATGTCTCCCGCAACGCATCTACAGGGCTGGACTCCGGCACTGACTGGGATCGCATATAATGCTATGCGATCCCTGTCAGTGCCGAGTCCAGCCCTGTAGATGCGTTGCGGGAGACATGCGAGTCTCCCGCTCGTGTGAAAGGGGCATAATTCTCACTACATACAACTTTTTTCCTAAAATCTGTCTTTGTACAGGTTCATTGCCATCCATAAAGCATGAAGATCCAACAATATTTGAAATGATTGAAGAGATAATGGGAACAGCTCAGACAAGTCCACAAAAAGTAATACAATGGGGGGGGGTTGTTTACAAAAGTCTTCAGGCATATAAAAGTCACAAATTTTGAAAAAACATTTGTAACTTTTTCCCTTTCTCCACTGCTCTTGCCAAATAAGTGGGCAAAGCTTAGCGGAAGAGGTGTAACTGGCAAAGATTATAACTGAAATTTACTTCCATTCTTAGCTGATATAGGATGCAATTTGTGGAGCACAGAAATCACAGATATGGACGTATACATGCACATCTTACACATGCATGTTACCGGGTGAAACAGGGCTGGGAGCTGTTGGCTGGAGAATTTTACTTCCAGTTATGTTGAATTTCAACAGCCGGAGGTGGAAAAGAATATTCTAACAGCCCTGCCTTGGGCACAAATTAAGCTAGCCCTGGGGCCAGCAACTTTTGGCACTCCAGCTGCTATCAAACTACAACTCCCACCATTAATACGTACTTGGCTGTTCTTGTAACTCCCATAGAAGTAAAAGGAGGATTCTGGGAGTTTCAGAACAGCCGGTTGCTGATCCCTGAGCTAGCCTCTCCCCTGGTAAATATATCATCCATTGATGAAGATGAGCAAGATCTTATGAACGGTTTATTTCTTCTTCAGGTCAACGTCTCTCAATGTACATGTCCTGTAGTACCCGGACCCCAAGGACCAAAGGTCAGTGGTAACAAAACTGGGGCATAAAGGATATTGTTGTGTTATTACTTACTCAAAATGCACACTTTGTATATCTACAAATATCTATACCTATCTACAGTGCATTTTGCTTAATGAGAATTCCTGATCCTCATGTCATTACTTTGAAAATTTTCATTAGAACACACTCATAAGTTTATGGAAGTTCTTAAAACTTTGTATTTACTAGGGAGACAGAGGAGATCATGGGCTACCAGGACTCCCAGGAAGTCCAGGACGCATTGGGGAAAGAGGGCCAGTTGGACCACCAGGACCACCAGGACCACAAGGATCACCAGGAATTCCAGGGCAGCCTGGTACAGCAAATATAATTAGTGATTTGGAGGAAGAAAGGGTAATTGTGTTTGGAGATTGTAAATGGAAATTATACTTAGTGTTTTAGAATATAATTGTGTTTCAATGTTCATATTTTCTTCTTGCAGGTTACAACACTCAAAGGCCCACCAGGACCTGTGGGTCATCCTGGACTGCCGGGTGCCCAGGGCATTCCTGGACTACTAGGTCCTGAAGGTCCACAAGGTCCACCTGGTCCCCCAGGTCTTCCAGGATCTCCTGGTCTACCAGGAGCATCAGGGCTAAAGGGAGACCAAGGACCTGAGGGCATCCCTGGGCCAAGAGGATTTCCAGGCCTGCCAGGGCCTCAAGGTCTTGAAGGCCAACAAGGACCAGAAGGATTACGAGGACCAGAAGGACCACAGGGTCCACAGGGTCCCCAAGGAACTCAAGGTTTGCATGGACTTCCAGGACCAGAAGGCAGGCCTGGTCTGCCAGGGCCACCCGGTATACCAGGTGTAGAAGGGCCTCAAGGATTGCCAGGACTTCCAGGTGAAAATGGAATTCCTGGTATTCAAGGACTTCCAGGACCAAAGGTAAAACAATGTTGATGTGTAAATTAATATTTTGTGTGCCTACATTAATTTTTCTATGAGCAACAGATTGTTATCAAGATTCTCCATAGATGAGCCAACAGCTGGTTCCACATTCTTATCATGCCAGCAGAAAAAGTTATGGATATTTGGCTTGTGGGTGAAATTTCAGGATGAAACTAAATTGCACTCTAACCTTTACAGCAAAACCACGGATGCTGACCAGTGTGTGTTCCGCAATTTGCCATACAAAATGCCTATTCTTGTCCGCTATTGCGGAAAAGTATAGGTCATGTTCTTTTTTTTTTTCGCTGACTCGCAGCTTGGTGAGGTCAAATGCCGCCCATTGAAATGAATGGGGCCTCATCTATTCCGCAAAATTGGTCGTGTGAATGGGCCCTTAATCTGGCCTTCTCTAAACTTTTGAATGCACATGTCTAACTGTTCAAAATTCCAGTACTTTTTGCACAACTTTGTTCTCTAACAAGGAGCTTAATGGCAAAATTCACAACAGGTGTTTGATCCATGAATTGCCAAATAAATTTCCTGGTTCAATTAGAATTGGTATTTAAACAGTCCTCCTTATCATGCTGTTCACATTTTGACATCATGAGACCAAGACAACACCTGACAAATGATCAACAGTACCTCACCATTGCAAGGCTTCAAGCAGGATGTTCTCAGATGGAAATGGCCACTGAGCTTAGAGTGTCACCAGCAGGTTGCAACAGAGATACAGAGAGACTGGAAGAGTCACAGAAAGGCATAGAAGTGAACATCCTTCGGTCACACTGATAACCACTTCATTGTGAACAATGTCCTGTGGAATGATGAATGCCACACAACTCCAGGCACATTTAAGGGAGGTGAGAGACACCCAAGTGTCACATCAGACCATTCAAAACAGTTTACATCAGCATGGTCTGCATGCTAGATGACCTGCAGGGGTACGTGACCACAGGCGTCATGGTCTTGCATGGGCCAGGGAGCATCTATGCTGGACAAGGGACTAGTGGGCCTCAGTGCTGTTCATTGATGAAAGTCGATTCACGCTGATCAGAAATTATGGCCACCAACGATGTTGGAGAGGTCAAGGAGAACACTATGCATCAGCCACTATTGTCACCAGAAGTTTTTAAGACATTGACATTTTTGGGGGGAGTATATCCACCACTGTTGTTGGCTTTTGTTTTGTTTGATTTCACCTTTTTGTGAGTAGTGGGTATGCACATCCAGGAAGGTAGCTAGGAGAAGTTTGGGACTAAATTTGCTTTAGAAGAGTACGGCAAAATTATCTTAATGGCAATGTCCACTCCATTTATATTGATGGCCTATCCTCAGAGCCATCAATATCTAATCTGCGAGGCTCCAACACCCTACACCCCTGTGACTAGCTGTTCTGAAGTGGCTCCAGAAGTAGAAGCTAGAACTACGCATTTCCACTATGTAGTAGTCAGAACTGGTTACTGCAGTGCTGCTTCCACTGAAGTGACTAGCACTACAGCACTACACAATGGATGTAGCTGATTGGCGAAACAGCAGGATGTCGACCCCGACCAATGAGATATTGAGAATATATTGATTCCTGAGGATAATCCATAAATATAAAAGCAGTCAATAATCCCTTTAAAGAGGCTCTATCAGCATGATCAATCCTATTAAACCTGGCATACTGCCTGGTAGGGATCATCATGCTTAATAAAATTATACCTTTCCTTTGTCTGTATCTGCATTTTTATTTATATGCAAATGAGCAAGTTGGAGCACCAAGAGACGTGGCTGAATCCTTGGAGCACTGCTTTGTAACACATCCTGTGCTCTGCACTCTCCCCCTGCTCTTGATGTGTCCTAATATGTATTGCTGGTTTCTTTATAATCATATATTTTGCCTGTGAATAAACCATTAATAGGTTTAGGTATCTAAATATAAAATTGCATTAAATGATTAAAAAAAACTGAAAAAATATCTATAATTCTCACCTGGGACTTGAACTTAGGATCTCTACATGCAAGACACTTACTACTAAGCTATATCATGACTACATATAGAAGAATGTTTTTTATGCTTAGAAAGTTAACACATATTACTGGTTTATAATCATTTATTGTACATATGAATAAACCAGTAACATGTATATTACCTTTCTAAGCATATTTCAATATGGTATGGCTAAAGTAAGTAGTGTATATGATATGTACATGGATTCGGGAGAAAAACTGCAGCACTCAATGTCTTCAATGCAACTCCAGATTTATTCACAAAGAATGCAACATTTTGACTACAATGAGTCTTTTTCAAGCAGATTGATATTATGATATGCACATGCTAGGACACAGCTCTGCCATCAGCATACTGATGTCTAGCCCTGACAATCAAGGGGAGAGTGTAGAGCACAGAGGGTGTTACAAAGCAGTGCTCCATGGATTCAGCCCGCCCCTTGGTGCTCCAACTTGCTAATTTGTATATGAATAAAAACACAGATATCTCTGCAGCTGTTTAGAATACTGACAAAAGAAAGTTTTTGTTTTAATCAGCATGATGAGCCCTACCAGGCAGTATGCCTGGTTTAATAGAGTTGATCATGCTGACAGAGCCTCTTTAAGTCTAATTTCTTCTGTAATAAACAGTATTAAAAAATAGATAAAAATAGATAAAAAATGATTGTCAAATAAATATGCTCTTTACCTCAACAGGGAGATAAAGGAGACACTGGGGCACTTGGTCTTCCAGGATCTAGAGGACCACCTGGTGAAAAGGGAGATCCAGGCCCACCAGGACCTCCTGGAGGTTCATGCTGTAAGGTGAATATCTTCTCTTTAAATATATTACTCCCCCACCCTCCCACACACACATTATGTGAATACTTGACCTTTTCATGTTCCAGGTGTTGGACTTTCAGTTAGAGAAGGATGAATACAGCCTTTAGTAAACGACTTTACCACTTAAATGTTGACAGTCTGCTTAAAGATTGAGATTTGGACGCCTAAGGCCACTTTCACACTAGCAGCAGCACGGATCCGGCAGGTGAAGGGTGCCGCCGGATCCGTGCTGCCGCAGGTTCAAGTGTTCATACAATTCTTGAGGAGGAGGGGGGACCTCACAAGATGTAAGGCATGCACAGGTCGGGGGTTACCTGTCCCAGCAGCGTTCGGCATCCTGAAAGCAGCCGAGCTCTGTCATGTGCCCCTGCGTGGCTAGGAGGTCTCAGCCTGGCTCTGGGTTTCCTGCTGCACAGCGGCCCCTGCTGGACTGGAGGTAAAGTGCAGGGTAATGGATCTGTAATGAACTCCATTGAAAGTCAATGGAGGACGGATCCATTTACTGGTGTGTCACACCAACCGGATCCGTCCCCATTGACTTGCATTGGGGGTCATTCCGGATCCGTCTTGGTGCGGATAACCAGTATGGAGAGCAAACCGCAGCATGTTGCGGTTTGCTCTCCGGTCTGAAGATGGAACGGAATGCTTTCAGGAGCATTCTGTGCTCTTCAGTTCAGTTTTGTCCCCATTGACAATGAATGGGGACAAAACTGAAGCGTTTTATTCCGGTATTGAGCCCCTATGACGGAGCTCAATACCGGAATATATAAACGCTAGTGTGAAAGTAGCCTTAGGCTACTTTCACACTTGCTTTGTTAATTCAGGTACTGAGATCCGGCAGAGGATCTCTATACCTGAATTAAACTGATCTGTTTTCATTTTGCACATCAGGATGCATCTGTTCCGTTAGGATGCAGTTATGTGATATCAAAACTGAAAAAAACAGATCAGGCACTAAATACATTGAAAGTCAATGTGTGACGGATCCGGTTTTTTAGTCTCCTAATGTCACCATTGACTTACATTGGTTTCAGTACCTGATCAGTTTCTTTCAGTTTTTATGACCGGACACAAAACTACAGCTTGCTGCGGTTTTGTGTCCGCTCACAAAACTGAAAGCTGCCTGAACTGAAGACATCCTGAATGGATCTCTTTCCATTCAGAATGCATGGGGACATAACTGATCAGTTTTTTTTCCGGTATTGAGATCCTCTGCCGTATCTCAATACCAGAAAACCACAACGCAAGTGTGAAAGTAGCCTAATCCTATTAACTCAACTGACCAGATACTGATGGCCTACCTTGCAGCCAGGCCATGAATAGAAAAGAGCTGGGGAACCCCATTTAGCTGGTCATCTAATCTGTATGAAGGAGTGGGAGAAACAGTAATAGTCCACCAGCTATTTAAAGGGAACCTGTCACCTCCTTTAGGCAAATTAAACTGTAAACATTACCTTAATGTATAGACCAGTGTGATTCAAATGAAGTTCCTGATACTGAGAACTGCCTGGTGAAACTGTAGTAAATTGAACTTTTATTCCTCCTTGGCGCGCTTTTCCCAGTGATCTTGAAGTCAAGGGGGCAGCGGCTTCCTTGCTTCGAGTCAAGAAAGCCACTCCCCACTTCCTTGTGATAGACAGTTTGCCTGGGTGCCGGGGATCGCGCAAATATCGCGCATGCGCGTTGCGCGATTTCTTACTGCGCGATCCCGGCCCCGGCTCTTCAGTTTGCCGGCGCTTCTACTGTATCTGCGCATGCGCCGCATAGCAAAGCGAGCGCGCTTGCGAGAGCGCGCCCGCCGTCCCAGCACGCAAGGGGCCGGGATCGCGCAGTAAGAAATCGCGCAACGCGCATGCGCGATATTTGCGCGATCCCCGGCACCCAGGCAAACTGTCTATCACAAGGAAGTGGGGAGTGGCTTTCTTGACTCGAAGCAAGGAGGCCGCTGCCCCCTTGACTTCAAGATCACTGGGAAAAGCGCGCCAAGGAGGAATAAAAGTTCAATTTACTACAGTTTCACCAGGCAGTTCTCAGTATCAGGAACATCATTTGAATCACACTGGTCTATACATTAAGGTAATGTTTACAGTTTAATTTGCCTAAAGGAGGTGACAGGTTCCCTTTAATGAGTATAGCCAGCAATACTGTTAGTACTTAACTATGT
Organism: Rhinella marina; assembly: GCA_900303285.1. Classification (NCBI taxonomy): domain Eukaryota; kingdom Metazoa; phylum Chordata; class Amphibia; order Anura; family Bufonidae; genus Rhinella; species Rhinella marina. Next base: position 328,175 of record ONZH01024946.1, read on the forward strand.
ACAGTGGTCCCTTAAATTACAATATTAATCGGTTCCAGGACGACCATTATATGTTGAAACCACTGTAACTTGAGTAATCAGTTCCAGATATTTTCTTTGAGAAGTGGCCTTGGTTGGTTGGATCTGAGTCTGAGGCATTGTATGTTGAGTCTAGTTTCAACTTATGATTGGTCAAAAAAGACCATTGTATGTTTAAAATATTGTATCCCAAGACCATTGTATCCTGAGGAATCACTGTACTATTTATAAGAATCTAATAATTCTAAAAATTATATTTTTCTTATCACCTACACAGGGTGATATGTTTTCTGTACCTGTTGTACAAGATATACAAGTTCTCGGACCCCCAGGACCTAAGGTGAGCAGCTCAAGTCAAAGTATTTACTTATAATAAAGGTCAACTATTGGTAAGGCCAATTCCCCTGAACTATTCATCCCACTGGGTCATTCAAGTCAGAGTATGTACTTATTATAAAGGTCTACTATTAAGGGATCCTCAACCCCTAAGATGGATCAGGTTTCCAGAGACAAGATTAAGTCCTACCAGGAGGGCAAGTCTTAGCTAGGACAGTGAGGAGTGAGGAAGCATGTTCTATTGCACCAAGGGCCTTAGAGACCAAATAACTAGCTTTTCTGTGAGATCACTACTCCAGGAAGACTGAAGGATCCAAAAACTAAAAATATCTGCAAAACTACAACATTTACAGTCAGCAGAGTGACCAGCTGTGCCTCTGATATACAGGCCTTGCTGCAGGTGAGGAACAATGGCTCAGACACCTATCACCTAGATCACATCCAGATCAGACCAACTCATAAAAGCATGCTTTAAACAGTGGACATCTACAGCCACAAGTGCCAGTTTTCAGCTGTTAGCCAGAAGTTGAAGAGAGATATATCAGTAAGATAGCATACCAGAGGTGCCATTATCAGCCACTTTGCCAGCCATCATACCTCATCATCTGGGAAGAGAAATTGCACTGTGTACAAACTACTGCTGGATGTACTACAACTTCAATTTTTTCACTTAGTAAAGAGAGACTTTTTTTCTTCTTGGCCTGATTCCTTATACCACCTTTTCACTGCATCAGTCCCCAGGTAGCAACGGCCTGTGGGAACACACCGTTGACACATCATCTCATTAGGGCCACTAACACTCCTATCCTCTGCACTGGCTCCTCAGGGGCTCACTGAACCACCCAACATGTTAATTACCCTAGATGAAAGCCTCAACTTTTCTCCAACTAACTACCAACTCTGCTAACAAAAAATGACTGTTACTGTCTATCACCTCTTCTGTTTTGCTTTCAGGGTGAAAAGGGAGACCCAGGAGAGGTTTGTATTATGTGCTACTGAACTTTTTCCAATTGATGGAAACATATTAAAGGAGTTATCCAGCCTTTAAAAATGTTTCTTTTGGAATCCACAACACTGTTATAACACATTTACTATGTTGTCCATTATGTAACTGCCCCGTTATTTGACCCCGCTGGCACTGCACACTCCTAGGCTCAGTGACGTTTCATATTTAGGTCAGGTATGTCCGCTCAGCTCTTACACCACCCATAATATGGAAAATAACAGAATGTGTGATAAATTCTCTGGAGTAAAAGGGCACAGTTGGCAATGTTTTATTTTACACCCTTCAAGTAAGACCTGGACCTGGCAGAAATTAGCCAGTGAAGTGATAGTGTCATAACATGGTGCTTGGAGTATCAAGAGTAGTTCATCGGCTCCTTGCACACTTGGACTAAGTGCATGTTCACATCTGTGCTGGAAGCTCAGTTGTTCAAAAATAGCAGAAAGAAAAGTCCTGCATGCAGGACTTTTTTTCTGTGCTAAAAAATGTTCTCCTGAATGGAAACCAAACAGATCCCATTATAGTCAAAGGGATCTTTTAGATTCCGTTTGTGTCCGTTATGCGCCAAATCCAGCACTTCCATTATTTCCATTCTTCTGCTCCTATTACGGAGCACATTGTGCTGAAAAGAGCCCTATCCTTGCCAAGACTGTCCTTTCTTGTCTCATGTTCTGTCTTCCATTCACCCTTTCATATGTGTGTAATATATCAATGTAGGAAGCAGAGAAGCAGCTACATGCAGGGAAGCAGTGGGGATGCCTCAGGCAGAGGAGGACAAACTTCTCCTCGTGTGCGACCACTCTGTGCTGTCATTAAAGATATATGAGGCTACTTTCACACTTGTGTTGTTGTTTTCCGGTATTGAGATCCGGCAGAGGATCTCAATAGCGTTAAAGAATGTTTTCATTTAGTCCTCATGGATTCTGAATGGAAAGAGATCCGTTCAGGATGCATCAGGATGTCTTCAGTTCCGCCAGCATTCCGTGCATGATGAGGTGCATGTTTGACTAGGAGGTGCACTCACCAGCACAAGTAAACAGTTCTTGGGAAATGCAGAAGTACAGCAGGACCACTATGTTTGAAGATGCAAGCATGTAAACAACAGAATCAGGCCTGAGAAAAAAAATACATTAAAAATTTGGATAACCCTTTTAATGTCTCACTATATTTCACTGTGTATAAACCTTACTTATAATTTTCTCTGATATTGAAAGGGCTGTGGTTTGTGTAATGGGGAAAGGATGATTCAAGCCATTGGTCCTCCAGGACCTGTAGGACCTCCAGGTCCACCAGGTCCTCCAGGCTCTCCTGGGCCAGTATCTGAAGCAAAAAACCCTACGATATACCATCAGGTAAGCAACATCATAAACACACCTGACTTTCAATCAGCTACTCATTTTCACACACTCTAAAGCAGGTTATTTTACAGTAAATCTGAACAAGTTCTCTCTCACATTATCTGCATTATACAGAGAACTCACAGATTTCAGAGGAAATGTGTAATGCTTTATTTCTACTATGGCAGTCAAACAGGGAAGTGAAACATTTAAAGGGATTGTCCAATTTTAGGGATCAGGTCAACACTCCTGATCAACCTGCAAAAAAGAATGGATACATACTGCTAGATCCCAGGTTCTCACAGGCGAGCCAATCACTGCAGCGATTCTGTGTTGTTGACACGACGTCACCGCTGCAGCCAGGTAAATAGAGGTCATCCAGAAGAACCTGAATGCTGGCTTGGGATATGGCAGGTAAGTGCCTACCCTTTTATTGCAGGTTGATCTGGAGGGTTGTCTGGTTTCATCCTAAAACAGGACAACCCCTTTAATAGTGCACAGATTACAACTGATCGCTGGGGTTGGTCCTGATGATCATGCACCTTTCTAACAAAAAGGGATTGTCCAAACCACACAACCCCTCTAATGATTGTTAAAAATTTCTTACAGAATGGCAGATCTGAAGTGTATGGATCAGTAGTCTATTCCGTGAGTTATCTGTGTTTCTTTATGTGTATATGTTTATCATGAATGTTGATTGTAGATGCATTTAACCCCTTAATCCCTTCAGTACTAAGCCACTTTTCACCTTCAGTTTTTTGCAAATCTGACATGTGTCACTTTATGTGGCAATAACTTTGGAACGCTTTTACTTATCCAAGCCATTCTCAGTTTGATTTCTCGTGACACATTGTACTTCATGACAGGGGTAAATTTGAGTTGATATATTTCACCTTTATTTATAAAATAATCCAAAATTTACCAAAAATTTGGAAAAATTCACAATTTTCTAGATTTGAATTTCTCTACTTTTAACCCCTTCACTCCCTGAGTTTTTTTCGTTTTCGTTTTGCGCTCCCTGCCTTCACACAGCCATAACTTTTTTATTTTTCTGTTCACATAGCTGTATGAGGGCTTGTTTTTTGCGGAACAAGTTGTACTTTCCAATGCCACCATTTAATTTTGCATATGATGTAGTGGGAAGCAGGAAACAAAATTCCAAATCGCGATTCCGCCACAGTTTTACGGGTTTTTTATTTACAGCATTCGATGTGCATTAAAACTGACCAGTAACTTTCATTCTACAGGTCAGTATGAATCCAGCGATATCTAATATGCATAGTTTTTCTTGCGTTTTGATAGTGATAAAATAATTATAAAATTGGATTTTTTTTTTTTCGTCGCCATATTTTTACCCCTATAACTTTTTGGTATTTATGTGTACGGAGCTGTATGGGGACTTATTTTTTGCAGGGCGATCTGAACTTTTCATTTATACCATTCCGGGGTGTGTATGAGTTTTTGATCACTTTTTATTTAACTTTTTTTGGAAAAAAAATGTAAAGAAAAATGGCAAATCAGCCATTTTGACGCTTTTTTCCGTTTCGCTGTTTTCCGTATGGGAAAGAAATTTTTATATTTTTATAATATGGGCATTTTTGTACATGGCGATACCCATGATGTGTATTCTTTTTATTTTTTTACTACTTTTATTTTTATCTTGGGGAAAGGGGGATGATTTTAATTTTTATGTTTTTTATTTTTTAAAAACTTCATTAAATTTTTTTACACTTTTTTTATAGTTCCCATAGGGAACTATAACAAGCAATCATCTGATTGCTTATATCATAGACTCCAATGCATTGGATTTTACTGCTTTTCTATGGAGCCCTATTACACTGAATGGCTCCATAAGAAAGTCTATGCAGCAGCCTCCTGTCATTCACTATGACAGGGGCTGCTGCAGACACGCTCCAGCTCCTCCGATCGCCACACGGGGGAGCCGGAGCAACACAAGGATTGACCATGGCATCCGAGGGGTTAAATATCTGCGATCAGCATTACTGCCGGTTGCGGACATCAGCCGCAGGTGACTGCTGTAGTAATAAGCAGTTCATCCGCGGCCATGATGCCCGCTCTGCTCAGGAGCAGGCGCCATCTTTAAACACGCGCCCAGCGCCGTACTATTACGGCCCTGGGCGCGAAGGAGATAAGACATAACCTCGTAAAATAGTTTTCAGTCAACATTCCTCATATGACTGATTTATGTTGGCATTATTTTGTAAATGTCATTTTATTTTTTAGGGATGTTAGAAGGCTTAGAATTTCAGAAGCAATTTTTCAAATTATACACTTACAGCCTGCTTTCCCCAGGGGGCTGGATCTCACAGGCTTACATGGAAGGCAGCACGATGTCTATGGAAATGAATGGGAGCAGGGGCCGCGTGTGTGCAAAGCACTCCCATTCACTCGTATGGAAGCAGCGGGGAGCAGCACTTGGTGTTGGACAGACCCCGGGAAACCTGAGGTCCTCCAGCCACAGCTCTCCCCGCTCTGTTCTCTCTCTCTGGGACCTGCACCTATTAGACAATGGGGGCATATCCTAGCAATAGATTTGAAAAGTAACTAAACCTTTCTACAAAAACAATGGGGATGAAGCGCTGCTCTGAGCGCTGTGCTCCTTTGTCTTTAATCAGCTCTGCTTGGCTGTCTGAATGTGTTAAGTACAGATCCATAGAAAGTACATGGAACCCCTACCCCACATGTTCAGGCAGCCGAGGAAAACTGTTGAAAGCACAGCGCTCAGAGCAGAACTTCTGCCTCTTTGTTTTTTTTGGAAAAGTTTAGTTACCATTCAAAAAAATTGCTGCCATAAATGAGAAGATTTCGACTGAGTAATTTGCATAATATCACAAATGCTATATTTATTTATTGCACTTATATAGCGCTGCTATATTCTGCAGCACTTTACAGACATTAGTATCAAGTTGTCCCCAACGGGGCTCACAATCTAAGCTCCCTATCAGTAAGTCTTTGGACTGTGGGAAAAAAAAACACACAACCATGGGGAGAACATACAAACTCCATGTAGATGTTGTACTTGGTTGCACTTGAACCCAGGACCCCTACAGTGCAAGGCACCAGTGCTAACCACTGAGCCTCTGTGCTGCCCATGGCCAGACGTCTTGAAATTTCCCTATATTAGCAGTAAATCAGTTACCTATTTCATTTTCTTATATATGAGGATGAATCACACATAAAAATTGCATGGACACATTTTGTAATACAAAAAGCAGACATACCTTTCTATAATGCTAAGTTTAAAGTTGTAAATGATGACTTTCCACACAGGGCCCTCCTGGAAACCCTGGAATGCCCGGCCCACCAGGTCCTCCTGGACCACCTGGGGTTGTTTATCTAAATGTAAGTTTTATGTACTTGAGTAAAATAATGTCCTTCTTGCATCATCCAGTGGCACACTACAGATCAATTAGGCTTATTTCACATTACATTCTGGGAAACTGCTTTCCTGTACATCTTTAGTCATCAAAGTTAGGAGCAGACCCAGGGAGGAGGGATACATTTCTGACTTATTCTTTGTGTCTGGGTCCATTCCTATTCTTGGTGTAAATATATGGATGTGGTCTGAAACAAGCTTAATGCCTCATTCACATGCCGATATTTTAGTCAGTGATTTCCATCAGTGATTGTGAGCCAAAACTAGGATTGGAGCCTCCAGAGAGATAAGGTATAAGGGGAAGATCTGCTGTTCTGTGTTTAGAGTCACAACTGGTTTTGTCTCACAATCACTGATGGAAATCACTGACCAAAACACTGATGTGTGATTGAGGCATAAGGAAGAGAGAATGTTAAAATAAGAAGTGTTTTTACTTGGAATACCTATCTCTCTGCAGAGAGTGTACCCTGTCCCACCACGACCACACTGCAAGCAGACGGTAAAGTGGACTTGTATGACCAAAAAACATTAATAAAATGATAGCTTACATATAGTCCCACAATTCACTTCTTATCATTTTAAACAGGTTCCCAAAGGAGAAACTGAGGAACCAGGTAACAATATTATTATTTTTGTTCTGATTTCTGTTAATGCTCTCATATCATTTGTACATGAATGCATTAATTCATTATTTTGTTGCCTTCCACATCCAATATCACCTGTCAGTGCTTTGGCCTTCAAATTTTCCTTTATCTAACTTAGATGTTTTTGTTGCCATCAGACTCTGGGCTAGTTGAACGTCGTTTTGATCAGAAGGTAAGACCAGGCCACATTGTCATCATCTATACATGGGTTGTAGAGAATAACAAATACATGGCTGAATTCTTGCAGAATCAACAGAATACATGTCCATGGGGTGTGTCTGTAAGGCCGCATCTACACGACCATATGACACCATGCCCATTTTGCTGCTCGCAAAGTACAGATCTGCAAAACATAGGCACCGGCCATGTGCACCCCCCACCACGGTGTGGATCCACTGACTTGACCACAAGATCCACGATCCACAAGATGGCAGCCAAAGATAGGATATGTTGTATCTTTTGCTGCGCAAAGGCACAAACCCAGAAGCACATGGAAACACACAGAAGCCCTTCTGTGTGCTTCTGGGCCCATGCATCTGCATCACAAAAGATAGAAAATGTCCTATATTTGGCACCACCTCACGGATTTCGGACCTACTGAAGTCAATGGGTCCGCACCATGATGCAGGGTGCACATGGCCGATGTCTGCAGTTTGTGGTCTGCAAAACAGACACAGAAGTCATACAATCATGTGAATGTGGCCTTAGTCTACAGCAACAAATCAACTTGAGTGAGTAAGATTGCACTACTACTGTGATGGCTAACCTCCGGCAATCCAGCTGTGGTAAAACTACGACTCCCAAGATGCACACTTACTTGGCTGTTCTCAGAACTCCATAAAAATGAATAGAGCAAGCTGGGAGTCGTAGTTACACCACAGCCGGAGTGCTGGAGGTTAGCCATCAATGCATTACTACACTGCAACTAATGATAGTGAATGTGGTCACATTGTAACTCACAAGTTGCCGTGAAATGCCTGTTGGCAGAAATCCAAATCTGCAGGATTTTTGTGCCACCACATTCACTATTATTAGGTTGTGAGGCTCTAGACTTGTCGCAGCTCAGCCCCAATTATGTGATTAGATCACATACAAACTGTTCACAAGCATGTCATTATTTGTGGTAGAAAATCTCCATGTTTTCCCAACCCTGAATAACCTTTTTAAAGAATTTTGTTTTTGATTGAGTCAAAAATATGTGTAAACCAATGGGCAGAGTTGTAACTAGGATTTCCTTCACATGGGACAAGGATTCAGTTTTCTGCCCTAGGCCTTTATGTAGATACCCTGACCAAGTCAGAATGGATTATTGGCACTCCTTTGGTACTGAGTGTCTGGGGCACATACACCACCAGCCCCCTACCAGTAGTGGTGGGTTATCATATGGATGGCTTGGGTGATCTCCTGGGGTCTAAGGCTCCCAGGGAGCCCATGGCCTACCATATGATAATATGCTTAGAGATGCCACCAAGCCAGTAATCCACTGTCTTTACAAGTCTTTACAAGCAAAAGGAGTCCAGTGCATTTCTTTAAACAATTGGAGGAGTCTGATTCACTTTTTTTTCTGAACAACTTGTCCAAAAATCACGGAGGACCAACACTTTTTAAAGAGGAACCAGAAAACCAAAATGAATGATAAAGATTGCAAATAATAGATTTGTCATATGGTCGTGTAGATGCGGCCTTACAGACACAACCCATGGACATGTATTCTGCTGCCTTTAACTCAGTATACTCATGTAACCCTAACTACAATCACAATGTCCTACTCAAGTACCACCAATCTCAAAAAGAAAATCACAGACACATCTATTTTTTTCACAGACACTAGTTCTTGCTGGTCTGATCTTCCAGTCTTCACAAGTCTGGATAAAAATCTTCAGAATGGCATATCAATCATGTTTTTTCCAGAAGAGAAGGCATAAAATTGTTTCTTGTGATGCAATAGGTGCAGAGTTGGGTCTTTGCAAACAAAGAGGAGATGACTGAGGCTTGGGAGGAAGTAGCAGAGGGCAGCCTGGTGTATGTGAAGGAACCAAGTAGTGCTTTCTTCAGGACCAAAGTGGGATGGAGTAAAATTGTGGTATGTTTCAACTAGCTAGATGTCGTGTGAAATGCTCTGTACACCATGCATTTTCTTTCCATGTTTTTTAAAGGCTCCATATGGCATAAAATAATAAAAGCAATCATACTCACCTTACTTATGCCCCTTACTTATATTGCACTGACATAAGTATTCAGATCCTTTACTCAGGACTTAAGGTCCCTTTACATGTGTCAGTATTGCAGGCAAAGCGTTCCTTCAGGACAAGTGCCTGCTCAGCAGTGAAGGAGAATGCTGCATTTACACAGTATGGGAAGGAGTGATCTCTAATGCCATCGCTCGTTCCCATACAGACTTGTTATTTGCCAGCAGCAGACGATTTAGGTGATCACATGAATGATGCGAGTACACGATGAACAAGCGTTTCTCTTGTTCATCGAGTAATCAGCGGCACCTTTACACTGGCAGATTATGACTAATAAGTGCTCCTATGGACGTTCATTAGCGATTAATGTAAATGGCCCTTTAGTTGAAGCACCTTTGGCAGCGATTACAGCCTCTAACCTTCTTGACTATGATGCCGCAAGCTGTGCACACCTGGATTTGCGGATTTTATACCGTTCTTCTCTGCGGATCCTCTCAAGCTCTGTCAGGTTGGATGGGGAGCATCAATGGACAACCATTTTCCGGTGTCTCCAGATGTGATGCTTGGAAATGAGGTCAAAAAGTTTACTCTTGGTTCCATTAGACCACAGAATCTTGTCTCTCACAGTCCTTTAGGTGCTTTTTTGCAAATTTACATGTGTCTTTTACTGAGGAGATGCTTCTTTCTGACCACTTTGCCATAAAGCCCAGAGGAATGCTGCAGTGATGGTTGACCTTCTGGACATTTCTCCCATCATGTACATTGAACTGAATTTACCACAGATGTAACTCTAATCAAAGTATAGAAACATTAAGCATCATAGCAAAGGGTCTGAATACTTATGTCCATGTGAAATGTTTTTGTTTTTAACAAATTTGCTAAACATTTCTAAAATTTGGTTTTCACTTTTTAATAATGAGTGCAGATTGATGGGGGAAAAGGCCACAACATGACAAAATGTAAAAAAAAAAGTGAAAGGGCCTGAAGACTTTCCGATTGCACTGTATATGCATTATATTTGTATTCCTAGTTGCTACTCAGATAACTGTCTCTTTCAGCTGGAAGAGTCTGACTCGGCTTTAATAAATGACGACCCCTCATTGGCAGAGGAAGTAACAGTGAGTAGAGCAGAACTGTATTAATAAAGACCTGAAATAAATGCAACATTTTGCTCAGATGTAATTTTATAGTAGATATTGTAGATACATACCGGTATCTGTATTTTCTTTCAACTTGGGGTGAACCTTGTTCCACTCTGAATTATCATACTGGAGCTGACCATGTCACATAATGAATTCACCCATTAGTGCTCTATGACCTCAGATTTGTACATATAAACAGCTATGGCCAAGTTCTAACCAGGTTTTAGTAAGAGATCTCTGTATTTTCAGGATGAAGACTCTGATATTCATGAAGAGACTATAGCAGTGCTGCCAAGTATCCATCCAAGAATTCCTTCAGTAAGAGAGCTAAATGTTCGAATTATCAAAATCGCTCTTGTAGTGGTTCAGGGTTGTTCAAAGGCACATTCTGGATGGTAACTAATGAATCTCTCTGATTGTCTGAGAAGGAATAATTAACATTCCAACATCCTCTATATAAAGGTATGAATAAGTATCAGAATGCCGTGCTGAGGCTACAGCTGAAAGGTGAGACTTTTCAGTCAGAAAGCTGAACGTACGATTCTGACTCCCATATATTTTCACACTCCAACTCATGCCTCATGTATAATAAGTTGCTGATAAATACGGTCCTTAGCCTGACAGAACACAATATACTTTTATTAACATGATTAAAATTTCTAAACTTTATTAAATGAAAGCAAATATACAAAAAGCTATGCATTTAATAAATGAATTATAAAACATCAATAAAATATGATATTTAAAGGGAACCTGTCATCTCCGAAACACCCCCTGAACTAGAGTAAGCGTTGTATAATGTAAGTGATGCTGAATCCGATTATGTAAGTTTTATCTTCATACTCCCTTCCATTCCGACGCTGTGCTCCCACAAACCTGCAGTGAAATGCACTCACTGGACTCTTCTTTGAGTCCTCTCCATTATGTGAGTGAGCACCGGAGTCCACTGAGTGCATTTTACTGCAGGTTTGTGGGAACACAACATCAGAATGGTAGTGAGTATGAAGATAAAACTTACATATTCGGATTCAGCATCACTTACACTATACACCGCTTACTCTAATTCAGGGGGTGTTTCGGAGATGACAGGTTCCCTTTAAGATTATCATTTTGAAGCCAAAATTGGAGTTGGTACACTTCAACTTACTGTGGCGCCACCCAAAACTGAATCCGACTCCAGGTCCACAGCATTGCTGACAGGGATGTGCCCATTTGCTGCAGCGAGCCAGGAGTAGTAATCTTTCTCTTTCTATTGAATCAACAGCTTCGCCTAATAGCACTAAACATACCTCTGTCTGGAGACATGACCGGGATACGGGGAGCTGACTTACAGTGCTATCGTCAGGCTCAAGAGATGTCTCTTTTTGGGACATTCAGAGCACTTCTTTCTTCATCCAGCCAATCACTGTCCTCTATAGTAAAAAAGACTGATAGAGATCTCCCCATTGTGAACTTGAAGGTAAGCTATTTCCATTAAATGGTGTTTTCTGGGAATTAAATACTGATGACCCATCCTCAGGATAGGTCAGCAATATCTGATCGATGAAGGTCTGACTCTCAAAACCCCTTCCGATCAGCTGTTTGATCCGGCCTCATACTATAACAAGCACACTATGAGTGAGTAGTGGCTGTGCTTGGTATTGTATCTTAAAGGGGTTGTCCAGAATTAGAATAAACATAGCTGCTTTCTCCCAAAAATAGCACCACCCCTGTCCATAGGTTGTGTCCGGTATTGCTGCTCAGCTTCATTGAACTGAATGTGGCTGAGCTATATTACCACACACAACCTGTGGACAGAAGTGGTGCTATTCTTTGGAAAAAAGCAGCCATATTTTTCTAAGCCTGGAGAACCTCTTTAAGCGCTTTCACTTGAACAGGACTGAGTTGCACAAAGGCCATGTGACTGATGGATATGATGACACAGGAATAGGAAGAGGATGCAGAGGCTCCTTCAAATAGCTTTAAAAGTTCAGAGAGTTGAACGCTCAGTGATCAGCTATTGATGTGATGTCCTATCCAGAGACTAGGCCATCAATAATGAACTACTAGAAAACCCTTTTAAACTTCAGAGAAATACAATTTGTACAAAATCCTATTTCTTTTTGTTTGTAGGGTGAACTGATAATTAGAAACTGGAACTCTCTTTTTGATAGTAAATTTTCTCTCCATAAATCTGATGTCCCAATTTATTCTTTCAATGGAAGAAATATTCTCACTGACCCTCTGTGGTAAGCAAAATCTCTCCTATCTGCCCTCATGCCCATCTGAAATACTACATAATTACCATATGAAAAAAAAATAGGCACACAACATGTATTTACCTAGAAACACTGATTATGTATTCTTCATATGCATGTGGCTATGCCGTTCTCCACAGTTAATTCACACTGCAGCCGGAATAATATTGTAGAATTGCAGTGGCCCGGTTTGGGGTGGCCCCAACACTACACCACATGGTTGAGATGCCACCATGTGTTGCTGCTCTTTGCTTCTTTACTGGAAGAATTCAGGGGTAAAACAATACAGCTGAGTCATTGGACTGGTTTCTCCAGTCTACTCCCTGACAGAAGAAGGGTTTGATGCTGAGGAAAGGCCTGAGCTAGCTGTCCCTCTCTCTCCCTCTCTGTCCCTCTCTCTCCCTCAGAAGGCTGGTACCCTGGCCAAAGGATGGTGATCCCAGATCTGTGGCTGAGTATCCCCATCTCAGCGTTTTCTTCTGATCACTGAATATTCTGTCAGAGTCTCCTTTTCTAAGCACTGTTCCCCAACTGCAGAACACTAGAAACTCTGACTGCTCTCCTTACATAGAGTTTCTGGCTAAACTAGAACCTTCTAATGAGAGGCGTGGAGGGGAGAAAATCCGTACAAACAAATACAATGTTACAAATCCTGTCTCTCATAGACCTGCTTTTTCCAGACAAAAACAGAGCTAAACCAGACGTTCAAAAGGTCACTCTGTCTGGTTTTAGAGGTAAAGAAGTCTGGCTTTTTCCCTCCAAAACATGCTGTTCTTTAAAGAGGACTTTTCACGGGTCTAGACATTATCATATAACTAGCGGGTTGTGTATGGCATAGCGAAGTCATGTTACAGCGCTTACTAGTTTCTCTATGCACCACTCCGTTTGCCCGCTGTGCCCCCCGTACTGGTTTCCCGTCTGGTATGTAAATTCATACCATCCGTACAGGGAGGAGGAGACGGCCCTTCTTCCTGGCTGTGAGCTGTCCAATCGCAGCGGAGAGCGTCACAGCGAGGTTAGCTTTTTTTTTCTTCCTGGCTGTGACGCTCTCCGTACAGGAAGAAAGTGACGCCCATTAAGAAACAGGGCTGTCTCCTCCTCCGTGTACAATGGTATGAAATTATATACCAGGGGGCATATCAGGTGAACGGAGCAGCCCATAGAGAAAAAAGTAAGTGCTATAACATGTCTTCACTAGGCCTTACACAACTCGCTAGTTATATGATAATGTCCGGACCCATGAAAGGTCATCTTTAAACCTTATGGTGGCTGTGGAAAATTACCAGCTTCTCATTATTAGCTAGAAAGTCCCAAAAGTCTGAGTATTCATGAACCCTTTCCACAGTGCCATGCAAACACAGTGTAAATAAACAGGATATATATAACAACATACATATAAAATGCAGTTACACAAGTACAAGTCAGTCCAAGTTAACTCCTTAAAGTAAAATAAAGTAAGGAGTTGATGACTTTGCATATAGGAAATAGGGGCAAATGTCCACAAATGTCCAGACTTCAAAGCACCCCTGCTCCAGGGCACTACAGTTCCAGCAGCTACCGCGTGGCGCCCACCTCCCATTGTTTTCAATGGGAGGCCTTGCTGCCGTTCACGCAGCTGGCAAATTGCACACAGTGTCCAGACAGATGCTGCTGGAAGCATTCATTGGGGATAGACCGCAGGTGGATCTGCGGCATTCAAAGAGAAAATCAGTGGCAGAAACCATGGCAGTTTTTTAAGTAGAAATCACAGATTTGGGTTTTGCAAAATCCTCCATGTGAACATACCCATACATGAAGACTGTAGTCACTTGCTGATTGCTGTACCTGTTGTAAACACACAAAACTTTACAGGCATTTATTCCGTGAATGTGTGTAATTTCATATAGGGACTGGTTGACCCCCTGTTCTCATGATCAATGAGAGTCCCATCAGACCTATTCTATCACCAGCCTATAATCAACTTCTTTAATGGTAACTTGTAACCTCCTTAACATCCAATTTACAATTGTATTTAAAATCCCAGATTCAGCACTTATTTCCAAGAATAAACATATTATTATTAAACAGGTTATCCAGCTTTTACTAAGTGGTGGCCTATCCTCACGACCCTCCCCCCAGGATCAGCTAGTGATGGCTTATCCTGAGGAAAAGCTGGATAACCCCTTTAAGGATTAATAAGTATTCACATATAACTCACTGTCTTTTCTCACCTCCAGGCCATATAAGGCTTTCTGGCATGGCTGTAGCCAAAGGGGATCTTCTGTACGTGGCAGGAACTGCAAGGAATGGAGAAACCAAGTCAATGCGCAAGGCCTTGCATCACCATTCACAAGGCACTGGCTCCAAGAAAATGATTCCTTCAGTTGTACCAGCACACTAGCTGTCTTATGCATAGAAATAGCTTTCCCATATTACTATATGTGGTGATCACCGATCCCCAGCATCCTCCCTTAGGAGGCCGTAAACACTGCCGACTGCATATTTATATTCCTATATTTATATTGTATGTGTAACTAGCAAACATGTCAGTACCTGGCTGTCCTGTACCACAGCTCCTGGGCATTACTTCTAAAACCGCTCTCCACCGCTGTGCCTGTGACATAATGTAGATTAACCAGCAGGACCACATCGAATATTGTTCCAGACACATTGCATAACAGACATAGGGGCCGATGGTGCCGTCTGAACTGCGGTTCTAAAATATATCTTCACTAGCAGAAGAGAACGGAAGCAGGAAAGCCTCCATGCAGATTATAGACTGGCAGGTAGTTTTACTGCAGTTTAAAGCCTGCAACCAAAGGACACACATATATATGCTATAGATGGGCACAAATATAATGGTATAGATGGGCACACATATAATGGTATAGATCGGCACACATATAATGGTATAGATGGGCACACATATAAGGCTATAGATGGGCACACATATAATGGTATAGATGGGCACACATATAATGGTATAGATGGGCACACATATATATGCTACAGATGGGCACACATATAATGGTATAGATGGGCACACATATAATGGTATAGATGGGCACACATATAATGCTTTAGATGGGCACACATATAAGATACAGGACATATAATGGTATAGATGGGCACACATATAAGGCTATAGATGGGCACACATATAGGCTATTAGATGGGCACACATATAAGGCTATAGATGGGCACACATATAAGACTATAGATGGGCACACATATAATGGTATAGATGGGCACACATATATATGCTATAGATGGCACACATATATAGATGGCACACATATAAGGCTATAGATGGGCACACATATATGGTATAGATGGGCCACACATATAATGGTATAGATGGGCACACATATAATGGTATAGATGGGCACACATATAATGGTATAGATGGGCACATCATATATGGTATAGATGGGCACACATATAATGGGTATAAGATGGGCACACATATAATGGTATAGATGGGCCACCACATATAAGGCTATAGATGGGCACACATATAATGGTATAGATGGGCACACATATAAGTTAGATGGGCACACATATAATGGTTATAGATGGGCCACACATATAATGGTATAGATGGGCACCACATATAATGGATATAGATGGGCCACACATTATAAGTGGTATAGATGGGACACACATATAATGGTATAGATGGGCACACATATAATGGTATAGATGGGGCACACATCATAATGGTATAGATGGGCACACATATAATGGTATAGATGGGCACACATATAATGGTATAGATGGGCACACATATAATGGTATAGATGGGCACACATATAATGGTATAGATGGGCACACATATAATGGTATAGATGGGCACAATGGCACACATATAATGGTATAGATGGGCACACATATAATGGTATAGATGGGCACACATATAATGGTATAGATGGGCACACATATATATGCTACAGATGGGCACACATATAATGGTATAGATGGGCACACATATAATGGTATAGATGGGCACACATATAATGCTTTAGATGGGCACACATATAATGGTATAGATGGGCACAAATATAATGGTATAGATGGGCACACATATAATGGTATAGATGGGCACACATATAATGGTATAGATGGGCACACATATAATGGTATAGATGGGCACACATAGGTGACATTTGGTCAAGTTTCCTTAAGCCAAAATCAATATTGGATGGTAAAAGGAGAGAAAGTATAAAGGACAAATAGGACTTCTCTTTTTTTTTTTTAATTAACTCTAATTAATTAAAACTGCATCAGGAAATCTGACCGTGTGGCCGTACCCTTAAAGGGGTTGTCTCACTTCAGTAAGTGGCATTTATCATGTAGAGAAAGTTATTACAAAGCACTTACTAATGTATTGTGATTGTCCATATTGCCTCCTTTCCTGGCTGGATTCATTTTTCCATCACATTATACACAACTCATATCCATGGTTATGACCGCCCTGTAATCCATCAAATGGTGGTCATGTTTGCACAATATAGGAAAAATGTCGGCCTGTCTGGTGACCGGGACCATGGGAGAGGACATAGGCTGGTGCTTTCTTTACTGTATGCAAGCACGACCACCGCTGATGGATTGCAAGGTGGTCGTAACCATGGACGCGAACAGTGTATAATGTGATACAAAAATGAATCCAGACAGCAACGGAGACAATATGGACAATAACAATACATTAGTAAGTGCCTTCTATTAACTTTCCCTACATAGAAAATGCCATTTGCTGAAGTGACAAACCCCCTTTAATCTCTGCCCATTTGCATGAGATGTGCCACAATTTTTAACAGGTCTTAATAACTGAGCCGAATCTCTGCAGATCCATGCAGAAGAACTGAAATCTATGCCAGGAAGGGGTATCTATGCCAGTTTCGTGGTGGAGATTGCAATAAATGTGCCAACTGCAACTACATATAGTACCTTCCTATAGTATGCACCACCCAGTCCCCATCTGCAGTGGAAAAGTGGCAAGCAGGGTGCAAAATTTTGCTCAAACACAACATGTGCCAAACTTTTTGACTTTAGGCAGGCAATAGGAATAGTCTGCCCTACAAGATATGGGGCTACACGGTAATTACACATCTCAGTCCCATGCTCTTCCCCCTGTGCCCCCACTACATTTATTTGGTATTGGATTGTATTGCTTTACCGATAATATTAGAAAATTACATTAATAAATCCCGCTTAACCACTCAAAATGAAGATTTAGATTTACTCTGTGATTGATTTGTGAAGATCTGTAATTACCACTTTTTGTAAAAGTTTAATAAACGATATTGAAATAGAAAATACATGATATAGCTGCCTGCTTGCTTTTCAAGAACGCTCTAGTGTCTGAAATGGCAACTAATTTCCATTACAGTGAATGGGGCTGAGCTGTCATACCAGACACAGGCCACAGGGGCGCTGTTTGTACCAGACGTCTTTTTGGTTTGCACCTCCATAATCTTATTAAAGAAGTTTGCCGAGATTTTTTAACTGTTGACCTATTCTCTGAATAGCTCATCAGTATCTGATTGGTGGGGGTCCTACACCCGGGACCCCTGACGATCAGCTGTTATAGAAAGCACCGGCGCTCGCAGTAGCGCCATGGCCTTCTCGCAGCTTAGTCTAGGCCATGTGACGTCACAATCATCAGTCACATGGCCTAGGTAGAGCACAACCTCATTGAAGAAAATGGAGCAGAGCTACCATAACAAGCACAGCCAACATCCAATGTACGAATCTGTGTATGAGCTGAGAGAAGGCCGCGGCGCTACTGTGAGC
Source organism: Rhinella marina (assembly GCA_900303285.1). Lineage (NCBI taxonomy): Eukaryota > Metazoa > Chordata > Amphibia > Anura > Bufonidae > Rhinella > Rhinella marina. The sequence continues at coordinate 346,250 of ONZH01024946.1, forward strand.
ATCGGTGCCTTCTTATACAGATGATCAGCAGAGGTCCTGGGTGTTGGACCCCCACTGATCTAGAGGAGGGGTCATTAAAAAATCTCAGAAAAACCCTTTAAGGATACAAACTAGGGGAGATTTATCATAACTGGAGTAAAGTAGAACTGGCTTAGTTGCCCATAGCAACCAATCAGATTCCACCTTTCATTTTCCAAAGGAACTCTGAAAAATAAAAGGTGAGATCTGATTGGTTGGTATCTGATTTTACACCAGTTTTGATAAACCTCCCCAGTGTTTTTTAATGGGATTTTGGTGTATTTTCTGCACCACAATCCATGTAACAAAAAACACTTAGTATAAGATTATAATGTGCATTTTTTTTCTGCGTGCAGGATTTAATGTTGCGGGGGCAAAAAAGCTGCCATTGGCATGTGGGGCAGGTAGCCACACGTGGAATATCCCTACTGAAGGGCTGATATACAGTGCCTACAAGTAGTATTCAACCCCCTGCAGATTTAGCTGGTTTGATAAGATGCAAATAAGTTAGAGCCTTCAAACTTCAAACAAGAGCAGGATTTATTAACAGATGTATAAATCTTACAAACCAAAAAGTTATGTTGCTCAGTTAAATTTTAATAAATTTTAAACATAAAAGTGTGGGTCAATTATTATTCAACCCCTCAAACCACCAGAATTCTGTTTGGTTCCCCTAAAGTATTAAGAAGTAGTTCAGGCACAAAGAACAATGAGCTTCACATGTTTGGATTAATTATCTGTTTTTCCAGCCTTTTCTGACTATTTAAGACCCTCCCCAAACTTGTGAACAACACTCATACATGGTCAACATGGGAAAGACAAAGGAGCATTCCAAGGCCATCAGAGACAAGATCGTGGAGGGTCACAAGGCTGGCAAGGGGTACAAAACCCTTTCCAAGGAGTTGGGTCTACCTGTCTCCACTGTTGGGAGCATCATCCGGAAGTGGAAGGCTTATGGAACTACTGTTAGCCTTCCACGGCCTGGACAGCCTTTGAAAGTTTCTTCCCGAGCCAAGGCCAGGCTTGTCCGATGAGTCAAGGCTAACCCGAGGACAACAAGGAAGGAGCTCCGGGAAGATCTCATGGCAGTGGGGACATTGGTTTCAGTCAATACCATAAGTAACATACTCCACCGCAATGGTCTCCGTTCCAGACGAGCCCATAAGGTACCTTTACTTTCAAAGCGTCATGTCAAGGCTCGTTTACAGTTTGCTCATGATCACTTGGAGGACTCTGAGACAGACTGGTTCAAGGTTCTCTGGTCTGATGAGACCAAGATCGAGATCTTTGGTGCCAACCACACACGTGGCGTTTGGAGACTGGATGGCACTGCATACGACCCCAAGAATACCATCCCTACAGTCAAGCATGGTGGTGGCAGCATCATGCTGTGGGGCTACTTCTCAGCCAAGGGGCCTGGCCATCAGGTCCGCATCCATGGGAAGATGGATAGCACGGCCTACCTGGAGATTTTGGCCAAGAACCTCCGCTCCTCCATCAAGGATCTTAAGATGGGATGAACCAAGGCCTGGTTCAAGAGGGAAAAAAATCAAGGTGTTGCAGTGGCCTAGTCAGTCTCCTGACCTTAACCCAATTGAAAACTTGTGGAAGGAGCCCAAGATTAAAGTCCACATGAGACACCCAAAGAACCTAGATAACTTGGAGAAGATCTGCATGGAAGAGTGGGCCAAGATAACTCCAGAGACCTGTGCCGGCCTGATCAGGTCTTATAAAAGACGATTATTAGCTGTAATTGCAAACAAGGGTTATTCCACAAAATATTAAACCTAGGGGTTGAATAATAATTGACCCACACTTTTATGTTTAAAATTTAACTGAGCAACATAACTTTTTGGTTTGTAAGATTTATGCATCTGTTAATAAATCCTGCTCTTGTTTGAAGTTTGAAGGCTCTAACTTATTTGCATCTTATCAATCCAGCTAAATCTGCAGGGGGTTGAATACTACTTGTAGGCACTGTATATGTGGATTTCATATATGTATCACATGCAAAATCCAAAAAACATGAATATAAGATAGTAAACGCATGTATTTTCAGCCTGTAAAGCCGTCATGTGAACACATAGATTTTTGCTGCGCAGTTTATGGCAGAAATTGGAGGCTGACCCTCAGATTTCCACGGCAGTTTACACCTCCGCAGAATCTGCGTGTGGCTACCATGCTGAAACTGCTAAACTGTGCCAAGAATTGACGTGTCAAGTCTGTTTTGTATTGATGAGGAATTTAATTTCATGCATGGAAAAAACATTCCCCATGCAGTAACGGACATTTTTCCATTGAAAGCAACCCGGAAAACATAATGTTGCTAACAAATGCCAATGTGAACGTGCCCTATAGACATTTTCATGTTTTTTTCTATGGGAGTCACTTTTGTATAGGATAGTACAATGCGCTTAAAATACACAAAAAAACTGCTGAAGATCGGTAACATTCCCTCAAATCTGTGCAGACTTTTTCTGTAGTTTTTTTAATGGTCTCAACTTTTTATGGTGTTTTTTGTTTGATGTCTAATAAAACTTAAAGGCTTTGTCCCATCTTACCGTTACTAAATGGGTTTTCCAAAGAAAACCCCATTGAGAGATCATGCTTACGACCTGAGTGCCCTCCGTTTTTGTTTTTTTTTCATGGATAGCAGTGACCCATTCATTTTTATGGAGAAAGGCAGTGCTGATTCTTCACAGATCTGTGTGCCTGATTTGCAGATCTCAGCATAGGTTTTATTCCTGTCTGTATTTGCAGATGGTAATAGCAGTTTCTATTGACGGGACAGAGAAGGTATCAGTTTTTTGCAGATTGAAAATTAGATATGCCAATGGGCATGAGGCCTAAGGAGGAGAGACTTGTCCGTTTGTCTCCTGAGGTGGTGCTGAGTGTTCAATCGGGACCATTGATTAGACGAGAGCTACTGACCTGCAGTCTCCATAGGCCCTTTTCACTGGGACCATCAAAGTGGTTCTCGCACCCCCAAACATATGAGGGTTCGGCCACTGTATTCAAACATCTCCTTGTGAAGGTCATGCAGGCTGCTGGGGATGCATTCTGCAATCACACCTAACATTTCTGAATACCCATTTACACTGGACATACATATTAAAGGGGTTGTCCGAAATTTTGATATTCAGTACCTATCCTCAGGGTGGGTCATCAATACCTGATCGGTGGGAGTCTGCCTCCCGGCTCCCCCACCGCTATCCAATGGACAGAACTGTGCTTGGTGAGCCATGAGGAGGCTACGGCACTCACAGGAGCGCAGCAGCTTCTTCAATCGGCTGATCAGCAGGGGTCATGGGTCCCCAATAGTGCTGAGTGAAGTGAGCTTCGGATGCTTCTTCTGAAGTCGCTTTGTTCAAAACTTTGGAATAATAATGTATGGGTATCCGTCTCCGTACAGTATTAGAATTAGGGCTCCAATGAGCCATTGAGATGCACAGGAGGCAGAGAGGATGTGGTAGCAGGCAGGCTTTCGACAGAATTTCAGTTTGGCTGTTCACACCAAAATTATGCTGTAAAACCTGCAGTGTGAACAGGCCCTAAAAGGCCTTTTACATGGCCTGAGAAGCACACAGATTATCGCTATTGATCGTTCATAGTAATGCTCGTCAGTGATGATCTGGCGGTGTAAATGTACAGCTGATTATTGATGAACAATCGAAACGCTCACTCAATGGGTAATCCGATCGTTTGTGCGCACGCAAAAATGAGTGTTTACCGGCAGCAGATCATGCCATGTAAACACAATCTCCTGCAAACGAGTAAGTATGGGAAAGCGCAATATATAACGCCCCATACTGTGGAGATCGCTGCATGTAATATGGTCCTGTATAAAGGGACCTGAAGCTCTACAATGACATGGAGATCGGAATGCTGCATGGCTTTCGTCAAAAGGAACCAAACATTTCCAGCACTGTTGGATTTTTGGTCACAGGTCGCATACAACTTTGCCATCATAGACCACAATGCAAGCAGCATGCGACCTGCCCGCAACATCAGTACTCCAAGGATTTTGCAGTGCAACACTTGTGGCCCCAGCCTTACACATGGGCACTAACAGTACATAGATACTCTTCATGTCTTCATGTAACCACTGTACTATGAACCTAGGAAACTGGCGCGGCAGATAGCTGAAGCCTACTCGACTCTACGTCTCACACGCTCACAACTATCACCCGCATTCCATTGGCCCGTCCTCCCTTCAGTCAGAACAAGGGACCCGCCCATCACCACAAGTAGCTCTCTCATTGGTTATCTTTTCGAGGGCCTTTGTACCAAAATAAAATAACCTCAACGACTGAAGAAACTCCCACGCTGATTGGCGAATTCGTACAAACTCCGCCCTCTTGTCCTGTGATTGGAGAATTCGATCCCGACTGGCCGTGGATTGGCTGTGGGCTTTTGGCGGTTTGCAAAGGTTTTGAAGTTGGTGCTGCTAACGGTCGCTGTGCAGTACAGGGCAAGGAAGCGACGGGAGCGGGTTGTACGCGAAGCGCCGGAGTTCCGTACAGGTTGTCGGTATCGTTTAACGTTTCATCATGGAGACTGAAGCACTTAGAGTGAGTATGCTGCCTGTAAAGCGGAGTACACAGGGGTACGAGGCAGGTTATTGTGTGGCATGGCGGAGTCTGTACACTGCCGGCAGCCGCTGTGTGGAACTACAGGTCCCAGCCGGTCCACTCGTGGCAGTGCTATTCCACGTCGGCAGATGTGTGGGACCTCAAGTGTCCTGCTTCCCTGAACGTTATGGAAATAGTCACCTCAGAGATGTGCGGTACTCGGTTCGGGGCTGTACATTTGCAGGTAGTGGTAGTACTACAGATCCCAGCATGTTCACTTCTGGGTGTGATTGTGTGTAGGCCCGAGTGCATGGATGTCATGTGTGTCTTCCATATATTTCAAAACTGCATCCTGGAAAACCAGGAGGGATCCTGAAAAAGCTCAGTGTGAACATAACCATGGTGCTGCGTTTTTCTGTCTGGTGCTGTTTAACACCTGGCATCATAACCGGTGCAGCGGATCTCTTAATGAGCAATGTGATCAGTCCCCCCCCCCTGATGTTTGCTCCACAGCCGGATCGGCAGACGTGAAGAGGAACTAACATGGTAGTCAGTACTACAGGTGTCAGCATGCCCATACAGTGGTTAATATGGGACTGGAAGTCTCTGGCTGCCCACCCTAAAACTTTGAAATTTATTGGATTTTGGGAAATCTGCTGTGATCCAGACTGTGTGTAATCGGCTGTGACCACGACAGGATATTGTGCTGGAAGAAGTGTCCGCTTGTGTGTGTGCTGCCTGAATAATACTGCCAGAAAGTTTACAAACTGAGATACGTTTCACTTAGAGGTTTTCCGGGCTCTTGATATTGTTGCTCTGTCCTCAGGAGAGATCATCAATATCCAGTTATTGGGGGTCTGGTACCCCACCGATCAGCTCTTCCCTCTGTCATTTGGACTAGTACTGTGAATGGAGCAGAAAGCAGAGCTCACGGTGGTGGACATACCGGATTAAAGGGGTTGTCTGGGCTCCTCAGGGTAGGTCATCAATATCAGATCAGTGGGGGTCCGGCACCCCTGCCGACCAGCTGTATGAGGAGACGGGGCACATGGACGCAGCACGTGCTGTCTCTCTTCCTGTCAGCTGCTGCTATGTCTATGATCTTTGCCATTGACAGCAGCAGTGAACAGGAAGAGAGACTGCATGTGCGCTCTGCGTGCAACGTCCCCACATACAGCTGATCGGCAGGGGTGGCAGACCCCCACAATCTGATTTTCATGACCTATCCTCAGGATAAGCTATTAGTGCTGTTGAGTGAACTTCTGTTTTCAAGTTCTGTGTCCAAGGTTTGGGTTCTACCATAACTTATGGTCCGTGGTAGCGGAATCCATAACGGAATTATTAGGTTACCCGAACCTTGGACGAACTTGAAAACAGAAGTTTGCTCATCCCTAGTCATCAGTAGTAAAAGCCCGGACAACCCCTTTGAAGGGGTTATCTGAGAGTATAAAAATGTCCCCCAATATGCCGGGCCCCTGACATTGAATATACTTACCTGGCTCCCCTCTCCGCCGCTGCAGCCAATAGCAGGCGGGGGACGAGCCTCCCTAGGTCACCCGCGATGCTAGAGAGGCTCGTCATTGGCTGCTTCCCCCGGATGTTTTCTTCCGCACACAGGGAGAAGTTGCAGCGGCGGTGCCGGGACCATGGTAAGTATTTTCAATGTGGGGGGTCCGGCATATTGGGGGACATTTTTATACTCTCGGATAACCCCTTTAATGCCGCTCACCTCCCAGTGGAGCTGGTCATACTCATCAGGGTTCCTCCAAGCATCTTGTTTATGGTGGACTCCTGGCTGTTGGGTGACGGATGCTGTGAGTGAAGAAGTAGCCTGTGCGGCTCTTTACACTCACCTGTTTTCTGAGCTCTTATAGAAATAAATGGAGGAGACAGTCGTGCATGAGCAGCCAGCTCTCCTCTGAAGATGACTGCAGAGCCACATGCACGGCCACCTCCATTCAGTGGGTGCATCTGTCAGATGTTTATGGCTTATGTGTCTTTATTGTTTCTTTGCGTGTCTAGAAGAATGCGTGGCACGGCTAAATGTCTAGGTTATGCGGTTACCTATTTGTTAGTTGCTGCAGAAGAAGGTACGATTTGGGGGTTCTTACTGCTTCCCTCACTTATGGCTGTCTTGTGTTTTCTGTTCCAGCCTCTCTCTGAGAATAAGACCGCAGTCGATAAAGTGAAGAAGGCTGATAACAGGCGCCTTTCCGTTGAGAGAATTTACCAAAAGAAGACTCAATTGGAGCATATTTTGCTCCGTCCTGACACCTACATTGGCTCTGTAGAGCCTGTAACACAGGTAAGTGTACTACATGAGGTGCTTCATACATCGTGATGTTTGACATGGGTTTTCAGTCTGGAATTTAGCTAGCAGGGGTTTGGTTTGGTCTGTGCTCCAGGATCAGATGTTAAAGGGGTTCTCTAGGATTTTTGTGTTCATCTAAAGAAGAACTCCCGCAAAAAATTTTATTCCATGTCCTGCTAGAAATGTACATGATGTAATCTGTAGTGAATGTCATTTTCTTACCAGTGTCTGAATTTTTGAGTTATATCATCCTGAAGTTTCTTATCTGTGTCATGTGACTAGGAATCAGACCCACCAACTCACACATAGACTTGTGTGGACAGGAAGTCTAATTCTCTATGTATTCCTATGGGAGCCTCACTCTGAGTCTCATAGGAATGAATAGAGAAGTGACTGGCTTCCTGTCCTGGGTCAGTTGGAGGTCAGGGAGTTGGTCACATGACCCAGCTACAATAAGAAGAAAGTGGATAACTCAGAATTACATTCTCTGATAAGATGACATTCACTATAGATCACATCATGCAGCTTTCTAACAGGTCAGAGAATAAAAAGTTTTGCGGGAGTTCTTCTTTAAAGGGATTTTCCCAGGCCACTTTCCTACTTGTGGCTTTTAATTCCAGTAGAGAATCCGGCAGAGGATCTCAATACCGGAATTAAATGGATGCATTTGTATTCTCGTCTGTGTCATTGGGTGACACAGCAAAGACCCGGAATGGAAGATATCCTGAACGGATCTCTTTCCATTCAGAACCAAACACTGCTATTGAGTTAATCTGCCTATGCACAGCCACCCGGGATGCTGGCACCTCATACTATAGTGTCCTTATAGATCCTTAAAGGGGTCCTGCAGTTTTTTAAAACTGATAATCTATCCTCTGGATAGATCATCAGCCTCTGATCGGCGGCGGTCCAACACCCGGGACCCCCGCCGATCAACTGTTTGAGAAGGCAGCGGCGCTCCCGGAGTGCCACGGCCTTCTCTGTGTTTTCCTCAGGCCCAGTGACGTCACAACTAGTATCACTGGGCGGGGCTAAGCGCCATTCATGTGAACAGAGCCCTGCCTCCGATTAAAGGAGGAGTTCTGCTGTATATATTGATGACTTGGTTGGTGGGGATATGACTCCTGGGACTCCCGCGATCAACTGTTTGAAGTGGTGTACAACTGTCCAATATATGGTAGATGGAGCTGGTTACTGTAGTGCTGCTCCCATCTACCTCAAATGAAATAAGAGAACACGTACCACTTGGTTCCCTAACTGGTGGGTTTTGTGTGATTATTGTGCCGTTTTCCTATTGCACTTATCACATGCAGTAACCTTGGAGTATCTCTCTCCAGCCATTTTCACATGGTCGGTATTTATCACTGTTTGTAAGCCAAACCCAGTAATGGGTCCAAAACACAGAAGACGCACAAATGTTTCCTTTATGTTTTTCTGGGTTTGGTTTGCAAATACTGATGGAAAATACTGTCTGTGTAAAAGTGACTTAGTTTTACAGCAGTTGACCCATTTTACGTTATTCTTGCAATCGTCCTTTGCTGTGCCGGCGGCTGAAAGGAAAGCACTCTACTTCTTTCTTACAGCAAATGTGGGTGCATGATGAAGAGGAGGGACTGAACTGCAGAGAAGTGACATTTGTCCCTGGCTTGTATAAGATCTTTGATGAAATCTTAGGTAAGTTTATGCAGAACCAACACGAATAGAAGAGCAGCGCTTATTCTCTGAAATCACAAATGGAGTCGTTTCATGTATTTATATAGTGGTGAAATCCTCATGGTGACTGTAGAGTTTTGTCTTCTATTCTTTTTCAGTAAATGCCTCTGATAATAAGCAAAGGGATCCAACAATGTCCTGCATCAAGGTCACAATTGACCCGTAAGTAGCTTCATTGTGTCGCCCTCATAAGAAACTTTCTAATGTTTAATAAAATAACAAAACTCCATCACTTTTTTTGTCTTGCAGGGAGAACAACACAGTCAGTGTGTGGAATAACGGGAAGGGTATTCCTGTTGTTGAGCACAAAGTGGAAAAGGTTTATGTTCCTGCTCTTATCTTTGGACAACTGTTGACCTCCAGTAACTATGATGATGACGAGAAAAAAGTTACAGGTCGGTGCGCTATAATTCTTGGGGCGACACTTGTTTTAGGACCAGGCCTCTCTCTCCTGAATGGCATAACCTGGCGCCATAATGGTGGGCCCAGTGTGGCCTCCTCTCTTCTGTGTATGTGCTCTGGCACCCAGTTCTTGTTTGACTGTTTCTCAATGTCTTCTGTGTGCAGGTGGTCGCAACGGTTATGGTGCTAAACTATGTAACATCTTCAGTACTAAATTTACTGTGGAAACTGCATGTAAGGAGTATAAGAAGGTCTTTAAACAGGTAGGTATTACTAACGGCCTTGGTAACCTATATAAGCTCCTATGGTGACGACATGGATTTTCTGGCTGTGAATAGGTGTCACATAATAAATACACTCCAGTGAGTAGTAATAGAGGTAAAATGGTAAAGCATCACACACTAGGTTTCCTCTTACTGTATAGATATATTTAGGTTTATGTAATGCAACATATTGTTCAAAAATACATTATAATAGAAGAGAGTTGCAGCACTGAAGAAGATCCTGTCAGAAACGGCTATCTTCAGCACTCCCCTAGAGAACGGAGTAGCAGTCTGCATGCTTCACCATCCGCCCCATTGATGTGATCGGTGGAGGTCTCTGTGGAAAGGAAATGGCTTCTTTATGTCCTGTTCCTTTGTTTTTTCTAACAGACCTGGACCAATAACATGGCTAGTGCCGGAGATGCGAAGATCAAATCTTTTGATGGGGAGGACTATACTTGCATAACATTTCAACCGGATCTCAGCAAGTTCAAAATGCAAGTTTTGGACAAGGACATTGTGGCAATTATGTCTCGGAGAGCCTATGATATAGCTGGAGCCTCCAGGGGAGTGAAGGTGTTTCTGAATGGCAAGAGACTTCCTGTAAGTTGTACTCTTGTGTTTTTAACTGACCTGCTTCCATTTTGTGGAGCCTCAAGTTGTATTTTTTTTTTTTTTTTCCCCAGGTGTCCGGCTTCCGCAGTTATGTGGATTTGTATGTCAAAGAGAAGCTAGATGAGACCGGTAACCCCTTGAAAGTCATCCATGAAACTGTGAACGATCGATGGGAAGTGTGCTTGACTATGAGTGAAAAAGGCTTCCAGCAAATCAGCTTTGTCAACAGTATTGCTACCACAAAGGTATGGTGTCTGTCCATGGCTGAGGCAGAAGTTCTGATGCAAGTTACTGCCTTAACCCTGTTTTTAAATGAACTTTGTTTTTCTTTTGCTTCCTAGGGTGGTAGACATGTTGACTATGTTGCAGATCAGATTATCGCCAAAATTATTGATGTCGTGAAGAAAAAAAATAAGGGTGGTGTTTCAGTAAAACCATTTCAGGTAAGTCACTTGTGTGAAACATTCCTGTGTATGGACCCTCATAGATTGTAAGCTCTTGTGAGCAGGGTCCTCCCTCCTAGTGTTTCAGTTGTATATTAGCCAGTTACGTTGTGATTAGAGATGAGCGAGCAGTGCTCGTTACGAGCACTGTAGGGTGAGGACGGGTCTGCAATGCCTGCGGGCATTCTTTCACAGTAAGAAGAGCCATACAGTGCTCGTAACAAGCACTACTCGCTCATCTCTAGTTGTGATGTCTTTTGTTTCGTACATGAACCCTCTGAATTTGTAAAGTTCTGCTGAAAATGGTGGTGCTATCTAAACATTACTGTAAAAAAATCTATATATATTTTCCTCAGGTGAAAAACCACATGTGGATTTTTGTGAATTCATTGATCGAGAATCCCACCTTTGACTCCCAGACAAAGGAGAACATGACATTGCAATCTAAAAGCTTTGGATCGAAATGTGTGTTGTCTGAGAAATTCATTAAAGCAGTAAGTAATTTGCCCTAACCTTCCAAGCAGTAGGCATTGGTGTAAATCTAACTTACACTTCTCTTGGTTATGGTTTTTCATCTTTTGTCTTTGTCTTTATCTTTTTTTCAGGCAACTAACTGCGGTATTGTGGAAAGCATCCTAAACTGGGTAAAGTTCAAAGCACAAACCCAGCTGAATAAGAAGTGCTCTGCAGTAAAGCACACAAAGATCAAGGGTATCCCCAAACTGGATGATGCCAATGATGCAGGTAATTGTCCTAGAGCCGCCAGGTGTCTTATAGATGTTAATGGTGACTAGACCTCAGTGCAAAGAGCTCTAAAAGTTCCTTCTTCCTTTTCAGGCAGCAAGCATTCTACCGATTGCACCCTTATTCTTACTGAAGGAGATTCAGCCAAGACACTGGCTGTTTCTGGCTTGGGTGTTGTTGGAAGAGATCGGTATGGTGTGTTCCCATTGAGAGGCAAACTTTTAAACGTCCGGGAGGCTTCACACAAGCAAGTGAGTTATAACAATGTTTAATGTCACTTTCTGGACATGTAGGATAGCAATGTTTTAAATAGACCCATAGCTTTCCAGCCCTTTTCTGTGAGTTTCTAACTTTCTTGTATTTTATGTTTATAGATTATGGAGAATGCCGAGATAAACAACATTATTAAGATCGTGGGTCTGCAGTATAAGAAAGATTATGAAAATGCGGAGTCCCTGAAAAGTCTTCGCTATGGAAAGATCATGATTATGACAGATCAGGTGAGGCCTCCCTGCTATCAGGCAGCGGATGGTAATGATCCACTATGATTTATTCCAATACTTGGGTAATTGCAGTCTGCTGCACATGTATTGGATACAACTTATGTTCCTAATGTTATTGGAGCTCTGCTTTACCAACTGTTTTCTACTTTTGTCTTTATAGGATCAAGATGGCTCCCATATTAAAGGCTTGTTGATCAACTTCATCCATCACAATTGGCCATCTCTGCTGAAGCACTGTTTTCTGGAAGAGTTCATCACTCCTATCATTAAGGTGAGATTTGCTTATTTTATTACTTGGATGCATGCAGACTTGATGTTTTCTATGCACTTATCCCTTTATCCCTCCACTTACAGGTGACTAAAAATAAGCAAGAACTGGCATTCTACAGCATCCCTGAGTTTGAAGAGTGGAAGAATAGCACGGATAGTCACAAGACCTGGAAAATAAAGTACTACAAAGGTTTGTTGTAAAACCCTGTGTGGTAGTACTGGCAGGCAAGTAAGAACCATCTTCATATTCTTATGGTGGAAGAGTTCCCACACTTGTGTTGCCTGTTAATTTCGATCACATGGGCTAAATGTCAATTATATGAAGTCTGAATGTAATAGTAAAATATTTTTGTAAGTAGAACCTATAGCTGATGGGGAGATTGTGTTCAGTACATTAAAGGGCACCTGTCAGCTCCCAGATGTTGCCCTCACAGAGAACAGCATGGTGTCATGACCTGGCCTGACGACTTTATTGATCTGGCACGACATTAAGCACTTTTAGAGAACTGACCTGATGAAGCATGCCACACCCGCCCTCCCCCAGTAGGGACAGTGTTAACTTTGGTTAGTAGGGCATTTGGTGTACTTTTGTTAAAGCTTATAAAGGGTCCCTTTAGCAACACTCTGAGCATTACTAAGATGCAGAGGCAGGCTTCTCAGTCTGTCTTTGACTTGCTGTCTGTGCTGATTTGCAGGTCCAAGATGATCAGACAGCCCGCTACTCTCCAAGTGTACAGGAAGAAGTTATATATATATATATATATATATATATATATATATATATATATATATATATATATATATATATATATTTATTTTAGATATATAGTATTTGTTCCTGTGCTTAATAGTGCTGACAGCCACGCTCTCCTGTCTTAACACTTACTAACTAGTTGCAGGAATCTTCCACGTAGCTGGAGGGAGTGGGGCTGGCAGCAGGAACAACATAGATACATTATATTTGTAGGGAGTCTGATGCAGGTGGAGAAGAGGCAGACTGAGGAGCCTGCTTTTGCATTTTACAGTTAGCATCCTTTAGCAGAACAGTGCACACTGAATTTGGATTCTCATTAGCAACGCTCCACTATTAGTGTTACTAGGGTAAATCTGTAGAGAAGTTATTTAACAAAAGTACTCAAAATTACCCTAATGTTTACAAAGTTATTCAAATCCTTACACAACTGGGGGAAAAAAATCAAATTATTTTGCTACGGAAATGGTACATATTTTGATTAACATCTAAAATGTTTGTTTTATTTTAGGTCTGGGTACCAGCACATCTAAAGAGGCTAAAGAATATTTTGCAGATATGGAGAGACATCGCATTCCATTTAAATACAGTGGCCCCATAGATGATGCTGCGATCACCCTGGTAAGACAGGCTTGTGACCTTCATATTTTTATTAGATAAGGGAAAACAATATGGGATGGAATTTGTGCATGTATAATCTGCAGAAAGGCAAATGTAAGTCATTATATAGCTCTAACATATTAATTCCACAGCGCTATTCAAACGTTTCAACGTAGCAAAAAGGTTAAAGTACTCCCACAAAATATTTTATTTTACATAATGTAAACTGGTGAAGGTAATCTTAACAGTGACTGTATTTGTGAGTTATAACCTCCCTTCTGATCCTTAGCTGTGTCATGTGACCAGCACTCTGATCTCCAACTGACAGGACCATTCATTCCTATTAGACTATGATGCTCCCATAGGAATACATTCCTGCCCATACATAAGACTCTATTTGTATAGACAGTACTGGTCACATGACAATCTGAGCAGCAGGAGGGAGGGGAGAACTCGCATATACAGTCACTGGTAAGTAAATTGCCTTCACTACTGTTTACATTCTGTACCTTTCTAGCAGGTCAGGGAATAAAAATTTCTTGAGTGCTTCTTTTAAAGCAACCTGCCACTAGGTTTGGGGCCACTGTGGTAAAACAAAAAAAAACCAAACCTTTATTAGTTCCTATATTAGAGATGAGTTCACAGGCTTTGGTCAAATGTGTATTGTTCCCAGTTTCATCTGCACAATGTACATGTGGCCAAAGCTGAGACTTATCTAATAATGAGTTTTTACAAGTACAGTGGCCATTTGTGACAGTAACATCTTTACACAGCTATTTCCCAGATACATGCTGGTGGTTTAAACAAGAGGCATTGTGGCCCTGCTCACCAGAGCTTACAATCTGAGGAAACGAGCCACACAAGATGTAAAAGTACTTGTTTTGTGTAATAGTCTATTACTAAATGAGATGGTACACGTAAAGCTGTATGTCAGATGGTAACCTCACCAGGCGTGAATGAGCTCAAGTGCCGAAGCCATTGTGGCAGTGACTGACAAATCTCTAACATGATGCTTTTTTAGCAGTGGCCTTGATTCCAGTTACTCCTTCATACACAAATGTGATATAGTGGTAATAAAATGAATGGCTTTACAAAAGAGCTGTCAGGTTTTGATTTTATAAACAGGTTGTCCAAGATGTTAAAATAAAATTTGGCACAGTGTTACCCTTCTAAGTGGTAAACCCCCAGCTTTCCAACACTTCTGTGCATTGCCTGCCTGAGAGGCTTTGTTCCTACCTGTATACCGCATGAGACCACTGTAGCCGGTCCCTGGCCTCAGAGGTTTTCAGAGGGGACGGGGGTGAAGTGACAACTCTGGGCAAAGAAGGGTTTGGGGACTGTAAATATAATTTTATTATAACAGTGTTCCTTACTGTGGTCTGACATCCCCTTTAAGGAAAGCACAAACCTTAGTATTAGTATAAAGTGTTGTGGCTCACTTGAGTCATGATCTGCCCCAGCATACTTACAATGAGTAAATTACAAAGGTGGTATACAAACTTAAACTGTGAAGAGGACCGTTTCTCGCCAGTGCAGAGTTTATGTAGATACATCGAGTAATATTGGAGAATACAGAATAACCATGTTTTCTTTTAAAACATCCAGGCCTTTAGCAAGAAGAAAGTTGATGATCGTAAGGAATGGCTGACCAACTTTATGGAAGACAGGAGACAGAGGAGACTTCATGGTTTGCCAGAGGTATTCCATCTGGGACTGCACCCTGTTATATCTCTGGCAATACTCTAATTTTCATGAAAAAATAATTCTGGTTTCATTTTGTATTCAGGATTTCCTGTATGGAAAAGCCACAAAGCACTTAACCTACAACGATTTCATTAACAAAGAACTGATTTTGTTTTCCAACTCTGACAACGAGCGCTCCATCCCGTCCTTGGTTGATGGTATGTAATGTGCTAGTCGTACGGTTCTTTCATTGTCATATGTTAATGTGGGATGTTAACCAGTGTTGTCTCACTATAGGTCTAAAGCCGGGTCAGAGGAAAGTCCTGTTCACTTGCTTCAAGAGAAATGATAAAAGAGAAGTGAAGGTCGCTCAGTTGGCTGGTTCTGTAGCTGAAATGTCCGCATATCATCATGGTGAAGTAAGATCTTGGTCTGGGTTACTATAGGCCTCTTACAAATCTGCAGGGGGCCAGTCCCAAATACAGTGGAGCACTGAAATATTAAGACCTTACATTTTAATTCAAGTGTCTTTCTTTTCCTCTGTAGACATCTCTGATGATGACAATTATCAACTTGGCCCAGAACTTCATGGGCAGCAACAATGTCAACCTCCTGCAGCCTATTGGTCAGTTTGGTACTAGATTGCACGGTGGTAAAGATGCTGCCAGCCCTCGATACATCTTCACAATGCTCAGGTAATAACACCCAAATGAATCATAGAAACTTTAAAGGGTCATTGAGATCTAAATACCCATCTGATGCAGCTGCCAGGGGTGACCAACATTCTGTGCTCTGCGGCATCCAATGGATATTGTGATCTCTGCTGGTAATAACCCTTTACTTGGTCTGTTTCATGTCTATGAAGGTTAGTAATATGGTTGTTTCCATTGCAGCACACTTTCCCGTCTCCTCTTTCCTGTGATGGATGACAGTGTCCTGAAGTTCATATATGATGATAACCAGAAAGTTGAACCTGAGTGGTATATCCCTATTATACCCATGGTACTGGTGAACGGTGCAGAAGGAATCGGCACCGGATGGTCTTGTAAAATCCCTAATTATGATGTTCGAGAGATAGTAAACAATATCCGAAAAATGTTGGATGGCGAGGAGCCTCAGCCTATGGTGAGTATCATTCTGTTACACATAAGTGTGAACGGTTATCTTTAAAGCGCAGTTCCCCCGAAATGGCTTGTAACTTTTCTTACACAGCTCCCAAGCTACAAGAATTTTAAAGGCATTATCCAAGAGCTTGGTCCAAACCAGTACATAATCAGCGGTGAAATTTCAGTGCTGGATTCAACCACAATTGAAATCTCTGAGCTCCCAGTCAGGACATGGACACAGGTACCTACTATTTAAATCCATCTAGGTGATAGACATCATCTTGCTTTCTTCTTTTTTAATTCAACCCTTATCTTTTCACCAGAATTACAAGGAGCAGGTGTTGGAACCCATGTTGAATGGGACAGAAAAGACTCCTGCGCTGATTACTGACTACAAAGAGTATCATACAGACACCACAGTCAAGTTTGTCATTAAGATGACAGAGGAGAAGTTGGCTGAGGCTGAAGCTGCTGGTTTACACAAAGTCTTTAAGCTTCAAACCCCGCTAACCTGTAACTCTATGGTGAGTCTTCTTTAACGCCCTTTAGTTTCCTGTGCTACGGTTTTTTTTCATTTGTCTCGGTTTAGATGATTGCTTTGCACTTACCATGGTCTCCTTTTCCAGGTACTCTTTGACCACACCGGATGCCTGAAGAAATATGAATCTGTTCTGGATATTTTGCGAGAGTTCTATGATTTGCGACTCCGCTATTATGGTCTAAGGAAAGACTGGTTGCTGGGAATGCTGACTGCTGAGGCCTCCAAGCTGAGCAATCAAGCTCGCTTTATCCTGGAGAAGATTGAGGGCAAAATAGTTATTGGTAAGATGAAAAATTTTAATGAAAAAGGGTTTTACCTAAGAGCTGGACATTTCCCCTTAGGCCACAAACACATGTTTAGCATACATGATACTAATACATTTTAGGCAATGACCAAATGTCTTGTGGCCGCATTGTAGTTTAATGGTTGGTGCCCTCCTTAGCTGATCACCATCCCATCGACCTGTTCTAGGGTGGAACTAAATTAATAAGGCCTCATGCACATGACCGTATGTATTTTGCGGTCTGCAAAAAAACTGATGAAGTCCGTGTGCATTCCGTATTTTGCGCAACGGAACAGCTGGCCCCTAATAGAACAGGACAAGTTCTATTTTGCGGACCAGACATACGGAAACGGAATGCACACGGAGTACCATCCGTGTTTTTTTGTGGACCCATTGAATTGAGTGGCTCCGCATACGGTCCGCAAAAAAACGGAACGGACAGCGAAAGAAAATACGTTCATGTACATGAACCCTAAGCTTGGTCTTGTTTTAGATGCAAGCTGTAGTCTTGATCTAGCGTGAATTACAGCAGGTTGAAGTGAATGCTGCTTATACTGTACTTCACTTCAGCCAGTGTGGAGGAGGGGACCGAACAGGCATTGTGAAAAGGGAGGGGAAGAGGCTTCCCCCTTTAAGGGTTACCTGTTACACAAGGATTTTTTTTCTGCGCCTCATCCGTAATGAACCATGTGTTTTTTTCTTTTTGTTTTTAATATTACCAATACCAGAGTAAAAAACAGTAAATTTTACAAACACAAACTACAAATCAATCTGGAGGAAAAAAAGCTGTTACACCTTGTTCATTGTACAAGTAGTGCATGCATCATATGTACACTAAAATGATTCAGATAAAACCCACAACTCTTTACAGAAGAGACTGCTGGGACACTTTTGACGTGTCGGAGAGATCAAACGTTTAGATCAATGGGAATCTGAACTGAGACCCCCCCCCCCCCCCCCCACAATCTCTAGAACAAGGGGCAAGAAGCGCTCACATTGCACTCTTGTCACTGCAGAGGATGGAATCAAGATGCCCATAGACTTCTATGGAGCCAGTGCAGCGAGGAATACTCGTGCTTCTCTCGTGTTCTACAGATTGGTAGAGGTCTCAGCACTCAGATCTTTGCAGGACTATCTGTACTATTTTTGACAATACCATTTCGGTGTGTGACTTTTTGTTCACTTTTTGTTCAATTTTTTGGGGCGATACAGTGGTTAAAAAAAGGCAAATCCTCCATTTTTAGTTTCGTTTTTCTTAATTACATAATTTTTTATATTTAATGGTATGGGCGTCGTCTTTGGCGAATACTCGTTCTGGCAATCTGCCTTTGTAAAGGTGCAGAAGATCACCTGATCAACAAGCGAAACGCTCACTTGTCGGGTGAAATAATTTATGTGCCCGCGTGAGGTAGTGCTGCCTAAACAGCGATCTGTTGCTCAGAAACAATGTAGCTGTATGAGGTTCTTATACCGTGGAGGTGATTGCTGCATGTAAAGCGGCGACAGAGCAGCTGACTTTTGGGAAGAAAGCTTCTTTCCTGACAATCTGCTGCTCATCTTGGCGTGTAAATGTTCCTTAATTGAGACATGGATTCAAGATCTACAATATAATGACCGTTTCAGGGGTTGGGTTTTTTTTTCCGTAATTTTAGTATGACTATTGTGGAAATGTCAGTCTTGGGGCTCATGCACACAAACTTATGTATTTTGCGGAATGGAATAGCTGGCCCCTAATAGAGTTCTGTGTCCTTAATGCGGACAATAATAGAACATGTCTAGACAGAATGCATAGGTACAGAGTAACTTCCGTGTTTTTTTTTTTTTTTTGCGGACCCATTGAAATGAATGGTTCTGTATAGAATCCGAAAAAAAAAAACGGAACGGACATGGAAAGAAAATACGTTCATGTGCATGAGCCTCTAGACGAAGTTCCCACTTCAGTTATTTGATCAGTTATTTCCATCAGTTATTGTGAGCCAAAACCAGAAGTGAAGCCTCCTCAGAGATAAAGTAGGGAAAGATCTGCTTCTGTTCTGTGTTTGACTCGCACTTCGTTTTGGCTCACAACTAATCGAAATGGCTGTTCAAAAACTGAAGTGTGAACTCAGCCGTAGGCAAAACTGCTGGTGTGCAAGTGTCTGTGCAGTAGACTTATTTGGATGCATTTCTACCTAGAAAACAAGCCCAAGAAAGAACTTATTCAGATGTTGGTGCAGAGAGGATATGACTCTGATCCAGTTAAAACGTGGAAACAAACTCAAGAAAAGGTACAATTGCCCTCTCCTCATCTAAGTGAAACATTTTGTATGAAACAATTTTAAGACTTTTATGACAGTTTAGTTGGTTGTGGTTTGACTGCTGCACTGATTGTTACAATGCTGGGCATTCTTTTAAAGGGATAGTGTCATTTAGAAAATGATAAACTTGTTTAGAAACTTTTGTCACAATCTATTGAATTGTTCTGGTTTTACACCGGCCACTAAGTAGTAATATGACAAGACCTCCTGTATGGAGATGACGTCACAGCAGCAACATGGGCCAGAGACGGGATGGACTGGAGCCGCATTCTGGACATGGTCTGTGAGCTGTGCAGTGGTAGTTGTACAAGGAACTGACATCCTCTATGAATGGTGGATTCTGCATTACCTATAGGTAATGTGATGGTATGGGGCTGCTGAAAAATCAGCTTGACAGAACAGGCAGTCCTGATATATTGGGCTTAGTGGCAAGTGTGAAAATTGCAGGATCAAAAAACATGGAAAATTCAATATTACATCACCAAAATTAAAGAGTTTAGAAAAAGTAACATGAAACCATGAACAAGCAGTCTTTTCCTGATGACACAATCTCTGTCTGCACGAGACTCTCGTTATAGTCCGGTGATTATTTTTTTGCTTCCCCCCCCCCCCCCCAATTCAGGTGATTTCTGAGGCTTCTATATGTGTAATGGAAACACCTCCTAATTTGATACTTGGTGTTTTTTCTCTGTAGGAAGAAGCTGGAGAGTTGATTGAAGAAGAAGAATCAGAAGCTGCAACCACTGGGCCAGATTTCAACTATCTCCTCAATATGCCTATGTGGTATTTGACCAAAGAAAAGAAGGATGAGCTGTGCAAGCAGAGAGATAATAAGGTTAACATCCTGGGCCTGAAATATTCAGATTCTTTATTGTGAAATGGGCTTTCATGGTGTACATTGGGGAGAAGCAGGGAAAGCCTTGCAAACACCAGGGTCAGTTGTTGGCAGATAAACTATACTCAGGACAGGAGCCTGGTTTCTGCCAGATAAAATAACCCCGGGGTCAGCAGCTTTCAGCACTCCAGATGCTGGAAAACTACAACTCCCAGCATCTTCTATTCCTGGAACAGTTGAGTAGGTGTGCATGCTGGGAGGTTCACAACAGCTGGAATACCGGAGGTTGCTGTATCAGTATTAGAAATAGTAGGATTTGAGAGGTCAATGGGCTTGTTTTAATGTACTTTATTAAGTTTAGTATTAAAGCTTTGTGTCTCTGTATCAGATTGCAGAGCTGCAGGACCTCCAGAGGAAATCACCATCTGATCTCTGGAAAGGAGACCTTGCTGCCTTTATAGAAGAACTGGATGTAAGTCGTCATTGACTCCTGTTGCCTATGCTGCTGCTTTTAGCTGTCACTGTGCAAAATTGTCTGCCAGAACCTTAAGTTATGTAAAGTTTAGTAACCGTAGACGTGTTCTTGAAATGACAGCGTGTGGAAGAAAAGGATCGTGCTGATGAACAGTTTGCCCTCCAAGGCAAGGTGGTGAAAGGTAAAAGTGGAAGACCACAGGTGAAAAAGATGCAGTTACAGGAGATCTTGCCATCACCGCATGGAAGGCGCATCATTCCCAGGGTCACAACGGCCATGAAAGCAGAAGCCACTAAGAAAGTCCTAAAGAGGGTGAAGGTTAGTTTGGCACAATGGAGCTCAAGCTTTGGGGATGTTGCGCTCAGAAATATCAGTAAAATGACTATTTGGGTGTTATTGGTTTGCCTCTTCAAATTGCCCTATTCTTTGAACCCTTCTAAATGTGTTCCAGGTCTTGTTTTCTATTCTCAAAAATTCCATATCCACATTTGGATTTTGTATGAGACGTTTTGTTGGATTATTCAATTTTGATTATTAAAGAAGAACTCCCGCAAAAATTTTTATTCTCTGACCTGTTAGAAAGGTGCATGATATAATCTGTAGTGAATGTCATTTTCTTATCAGTGACTGTTTCTGTGAGTAAAAACCTCTCTTCTTATTGTAGCTGGGTCATGTGACCAACTCCCTGACCTCCAACTGACCCAGGACAGAAAGCCAGTAACTGCTCTATTCATTCCTACGGGAGCCTCACTTTCAGGCCCCATTCACATGACCGTAAGTGTTTTGCGGTCCGCAAATGTGGATCCGCAAAACACGGATACTGGCCATGTGCGTTCCGCAATTTCCGGCCACACATGGCTAGCGCTATATAGAGAATGCCTATTCTTGTCCGTGCTCTATATTTTTGGTGTGCTGTCCGCATCTTTTGCAGCCCCATTGAAATGAATGGGTCCGCAAAATTGTGTAACGGATGCGGATCCATTTATACAGTCGTGTGAATGGGGCCTTAGTCTCATAGGAATACATAGAGAATTAGACTTCCTGTCCACACATAAGTCTCTGTGTGAGTTGGTGGGTCTAATTGCTGGTCACATGACACATATAAGAAACTTCAGGATGATATAAGTCAAAAATTCAGACACTGGTAAGAAAATGACATTCACTACAGATTACATCATATACATTTCTAGCAGGACATGGAATAACATTTGTCGGGAGTTCTTTAACCACTTCAAGTCTGCCCATTGACTATAAACGTCCTTGAGCTTTGTCCCCTGTGTGCAGCACCTGTACATAGAAGCTCCAAGACTCAGCTGCCTCCTGACAGCCAAGAACATGGAGCTTTAACCTGAGACCTTTTTTCCTGGTCTCCAGGCTTTTGATCACCCTGACAAGCTGTCAAAGCGATCACAAATGCTTGTACTATCTCCCTCTCATTACTGCCGGTCACAGAGCAGTTTACAACCACATATTGGGTGTTTTTGCAAACTTCAGAATCAGGAAAATAAATATTCAGGTTTGACTTGCGGTTTACCCTTGCTATCTTATGGGAAAAATGAATTAAAAATTGAAAATCTGCAAAAAAATATATTTATTTTAAATTTCACCTTCCTTCTGTTTTAATTATTGTGGGAAATATAAAGGTTTGATTACATTGGGGGCTGTAGTTTCTAAAATATGTTAATTTATGGGAGGTTTCTATTATTTAAGCCCCTCAAAGTCAGTTTAGAACTGCAAAGGTCCTTTAAAATTAACTATTGGAAATTTTCATGAAAATCTTAAAAATTACATCTAAAATTCAAAGCCTTCTAACGTCCTCAAAAAATAAAATTACATTTCCAAAATTATGCCAACATAAAGTGGACATATGGTGAATGTTCATTAATAACAATTTTATTAGATATCCCTATGCAACTTAAATGCAGAGAAATTCATATTTAAAAAATTGTGATTTTTTTTTTTTTTCCAAAATTTTCAGTAAATTTTGATTTTTTTTTTTTTTATAAATAAAGGTAAAACATATTGACTCAAATTTACCATTAACATGAAGTACAATGTGTCATGAGAAAACAGTCTCTGAACGGCTTGGATAAGTAAAAGCGTGCCAAAGTTATTACCACATGAAGTGACACATGTCAGATTTGCAAAATTAGGCCTGGTCTTGAAGTGGTTAAGTAATGGGAAATCTAAAGGGTGTGTGGGTTGAGTGTCGGTTTAACAGCTTATTTGACCAGCCTTTGGAGATCCCATTGTGTGTTGTTTTTTTTTTTTTTTTTTTTTTTATCCTCAATAGAATGAAGCCATTGTTAAGAAGATGGAGTTTGGAGATGATGACGATGAACAGCAGGAGAGCCCGAATATCAGCCCACAGACAAGTCCTGAAAGCATGTCTCTTGCTGAGAGACTGAGCAAAAAAGTGAAAGCTGAGCCAGGTCCGTTCTGTTCTACAGCTGATGTTTGCTTTATCAGTTGTGCAATGGTGTATTAACTGAAAACTATTTTTATAGGCACTAAAGCAAAAACAACCAAAGGCAAGAAGCAGGCGACCCTCCCGTTTAAACCTATGAAAAAAGAGCCTGAAAGCCAATTTATGGATTCAGAAAGTGATTCTGAACCAGAAGTGTTGGCTCCACGTCTGGCTCAGCCAAGACGAGCTGCCGGTAAGATATGCCTAGTACATAAATGTTTTTCCGGGTGCCACTCTGCAGTCAGCGGGTGTCTCCATCTCAAAGCCTCATGAAAAGGATTTTCCTCAGCGCACTGGTGGCTTGGAGAAGCTTGCCCATACATAGAGCAATACATCCCAACAAGGAGATCCCATAAAATGACCACTTTATTGTCCAAAATTTTAAAAAATCTCACCATGAATCAAAGCATGACTAGGAACTATACATTTCAGAGTAATCAATCCTTCATCAGGGCTTGTTTCTCTATTACTCTCTGAAATATCTTAAAGGAAATCTGTCACCAGGATAATCGCTATTGAAGTAAAGCCATGGCCTAATGGCACTTAGTACCTTATTTCCAGATGTGCCTTTGTTTCAGCAATAGATGTTTTCTATCTTCTGAAAATCCAGTTTATTTGGTATGCAAATGAGCCAGTAAGCTGCTCAGAGGGGCGTCACTCTTGCAGGAAGGAGCTCAGGCATGCCTCCTGCCACAATGTATCTACAAACCCCTCCTACATCACATTCAAGCCATAACCCTGCCCCCTTTTCCCTGCTCCCAGCATGAGGGCAGGCTTGGGCTCCTTCCTGCAAGAGTGACGCCCCTCTGGGCACCTTACTGGCTCATTTGCATACCAAATAAACTGGATTTTCAGAAGATAGAAAACATCTATTGCTGGAACAAAGGCACATCTGAAAATAAGGTACTAAGTGCTATTAGGCCATGGCTTTACTTCAATAGCGATTATCCGGGTGACAGATTTCCTTTAGTATTGCGGTCTTTGCACCATTTACCCGATGGAGGTTTTACAACGTCGCACTAGGGCTTTGTGCATAATTCCTGTAGAGATGTAGATTACAGCAAACCATTTTGTTTCTTTTAATCCCTTAATGCAAAATAAGGTACATGTATGAGCCTGCTCACAGTCCGGCACAGCTTGTGTAATACAGCTGACACCTGTCATTTACCCCCTTCAGATGCTGCGGTCAACCACCTTGTGTGTGAATGTTGTAATTAAAAACGTAAATGCAGATTTTTTTATTTTTTTTTTCTCACCTTGCTCTTCCACAAAAATTTGAATGATAATCAAAGTTGTATGCACTCCAATACTGACAAAAGCTACACACACACACTGTCCTGCAAACAGTAAGGCTATGTGACTGGAAAAATAGTTATGCCTCTTGGAAGGTGGAGGGAGAAACAAACGAGGGTCTTGAGGGGGTATTTTTCAGAATGACTCTGATAGTTGGCTTTTATGTATAAGCCCCATAGTGTACTACAGACATCCCCACATGTTTAGTGTATGTACAAGTTGCTTTTTTACTAGCTTGACTGACTCTTTTTGGTGTTTCTTTGTAGCAAATGTGAAATATGTTGAGGATTCAGATGAAGAAAAAAGCATAACTAAGCCTCACGAAGACAGTGATATTGACAGTGATGCCATGTTTGACCCCTGCACGCTTTCAGATGATGAGTCCTTTCAAATTCCCAAACCAACCAAAAAGTCCAAACCAACCAAAGCTGCTGGCAGGTACGTGCCAACTCCTAACAGCTCGGCCCATGCTGATGAGTCCCGATATTCATGAGCCCTCGGCTGTTGACAGGGCATCTGTCACTAGTTTATTGAGCCCTTAGTGAGCACAGCATGAAACTGGCCACATTCCCTTTAATCATAAATACATTAAAGGCCTGAATTCCAGAGACTCCTCACACACTGGGCACTTGATCAGAAGCTCCTCATTCCCAAAGATATGGAGTGCTATATGCCTGCCAAGTTTCACTTACCTTAAAGAGGACCTTTTACTGCTCCTGACAGGTCTCTATTAGTAAATTATTGTACATGAAATGACAATTATGAACCTGTTATTACTGCAATGTGCCATTTCTCTATTATTCCTGCTATGAAGGGGTACAACTGGCTGCTTCCAGTGTTGTAACACATGTAAATGTGAGAAAAGCTTTAACAACTGTTCACGCGGTGCTGTGCGGCGGCCATTTTTGGAGATCCCAGTTGTCTTCTTAAGGAAAGCAGCAATCTACCAAAAACCATAGCTTTTCTGAATATGTTTTCCTCCCTAGTAAGAAGAGTAAGAAAGATCCCAGTCCAGACAAAATTAAAGAAGCGGTTGTTGAAAAAGCACCCGAACCACCTAAACCAGGTATGTAAGAAACAAGAATGGATGACGTGTCAAAAATTATGACTTGACTAGGAGGCTTTAGGTTGGGTAAATTGTTTGCTGATTGGCGGGGGTGCACAGTGCCCCAACATGCCCAATCAGCTGTTCTGAAGGAGCCCTAATTACACAGCTCTGTCTATTGTGTGGTGAATGGTGCGGATTACTGCAGCGCTGCTCCTATTGAAGTGAATGGGAGTAGTGCCGCAGTACCAGCTCTGTGCACATGGGGGCGAGCTGTGTATTTCTGGAGCTACTGCTGATGGGCGGTGTGCTCAATGGTCTCTTAAGAGAACTGCATAAGTGCTTTAAAACTTGCAGTGAAAGATGTTTCACAGGCTTTACTTTACAGTGTTGGGATGTGTCATCGGAAAATGGCCTGCTGTTAAAATCACTTTTTTATGCTTAACATACGTTTAAATAATTTTTGATATTTTTAATTTACCATGTTTTTTTTATATTTAAACTAAAACCAAAAATCCTGCAGTTTTTGCACTGACCACTCTGTCTAATAATTGGCGCCACTTCTTAGTTTGTACAGATACCTTTACTGCAGTTAACTCATTCTAATGCTGCCTGTAATGATATCACCTCTGTGCATAGATAAGACAGGATCCATCAGTTACAATAATTGATGGTCACAGCTTATCTACCCCTAAGATCCCCACCACCCACAGTCATCTGCACAGGTCACAGAGCATGCCTAGAAAACAAGCCCATAGAAGGCAATAGGATCCTCTCTTGACCATTGTGTCTATGGCCCATGGGGCTGCTGTAAAGCAATTTTTTTTTTTTTTTTTTTTTTAACCACTTCCAGACCGGGCCATTTATCCCCTTCCTCACCAGGCCTAATTTTGCAAATCTGACGTGTCACTTTGTGGTAATAACTTTGAAACGCTTTTACTTATCCAAGCCATTCGGAGATTTTCTCATGACTCGTATTTCATGTTAATGGTAAATTTGAGTTATGTTTTACCTTGATTTATAAAAAAAAAAAAAATTAACGAAAATTTGAAGAAAAAATCGCTGTTTTCTAAATTTGAATTTCTCCCCTTTTAAGACAGATAGTGATACCCCATAAAATACTCATTAATTGACATTCCCCATATGTCTACTGTATGTTGGCATCATTTTGGTGGTGTCATTTTATTTTTTTAGGACGTTAGAAGGTTTAGAATTTTAGAAGCGATTTTTGAAAATTTGCAAAATCAACTTTAAGGACCAGTTCAGTTCTGAAGTCACTTTGTGGGCTTACATAATACAAACCACCCATAAATGACCCCATTTTAGAAACTACACCCCTCAAACTATTCAAAACTGGCTTTAGAAATGTTGTTAACCCTTTAAGTATTCCACAGGAGTTAAAACAAAATAGATGTGAAATTTCAAAATTTCACTTTTTTTTTTTTTGCAGATTTTCCATTTTAATCAATTTTTTCCTGTAACACATGAAGGGTTAACAACAAAACAAACCTTAATAATTATTACCCCGATTCTGCAGGATGCAGAAACACCCCACATGTGGTCGTATACCGCTGTATGGGCACACAGCAGGGCACAGAAGTCAAGGAGCGCCATATGGTTTTTGTAGGGCAGATTTTGTTGGAATGGTTTTTGGGCACAATGTTGCATTTGAAGAGACCTTGAGGAACCACCACAGTGAAAACCCCCAAAAAGTGACCACATTTTATAAACTACACCACCCAGGGAGTTTTTAAGGGCTGAAGCAAGCAGTTGACCCTACAGGCATTTCATACAATTGAAATTTTTTTTTTTTTTTTTTTTTTTACAATGCAATGGTGCGTTAGGCCCAAACTTTCTTTTTCACAAAGGATAACAGGAGAATATCCCCCCACAATTTGCTACCCTTTTTCTCCCAAATACAGTAACACCCCAATTGTCGTCGTAAACTATTATTTGGGGATACACCAGGGCTCAGAAGGGGAGGAGCGGCATCTGCATTTTCTAACATGGCATTTTCTGTCATGGTTTTTAAGAGTGATAACTTTTTAATTTTTTTTTTGTAGACTGAGCTGCGTGAGGGCTTATTTTTTGCGGGACAAACTGCTTTTTATTGGCACCATTTTGGGGTACATTTGGCTTTCTGATCACTTTTTATCTCATTTTTGGGAGGTTAAGTTACAAAAAAAAGCAGTTTGGTGTCATTTTTCTTTTTTTAAAAAAAATTTTTAACATGTTCACTTGATGCAGTAGATCATGTGATATTTTTATAGCCGGTCGTTGCGGACACGGTGATACCAAATATGTCTTTTATTATTTATCCTTTTTTTGTAAAATTCTTTTTTAAATGACATATTTGGGGAAAACAGGTTTTTTTTATGTGAAGCGTTTTTTTCTTTTTTTACACTATTGATTTCTCCTGTAACTGGGGCTGACATAGTAGCCCCAGTTACAGTGGAAATACATCCCCAGAGACGCTGTACAGCATAATACAGCACTGTATAGCCTCAGTGCAGGGCTGATCAGGGTCTTTGACAGACCCGGCAGCTCCTGCACTCTCCCGGCCCCGGCGATCACCTGGACAGGAAGCGGCATAGCGCTTCCTTACCTGTATACACAGCGCTCATTGAGCACTGTGTATACAGCGATCTAGAAGGCAGGGACTCCTGTGAACGGTCCCTGCCTTCTCTATGGGGTACCCTTCTGTCACTGACAGCAGGTACCCCACTGTGCAGCTGCACGATTAGCATGCAGCTGCTATCTCTGAATGGACATTCAGAAACATCCATTCAGAGAACCACTTCCTGGACGTTTATATCCTATGGGCAGACGGGAAGTGGTTTAAAGGGATTCTGTCACCACCATTTTGCATATTAAGTTATTTATACCACTGGATTTCTCTTATCATAAGGATCCCCAAATGGTTATTGTTATAGGGCCCAGATGAAGATTTGTGGTGTAAAAATCCTTTATCTACTGTCAATCACTTACATTAAGGGGCCCAAGGGGAGGTGACCATGTTTGCTGGAGCCCGACGGCGGCTGTAATCCCGCGCAGGCGCAGTGCCGCGTCGGAGCTTCACTGACTCAGTGAAGTGAATATTAATTAGGTGTGCGGTCCTGGCCTGCGCAGGCGCAGTACATCAATTGCCGCGTCGGAGCTTCACTCAGTGAAGTGAATATTAATTAGGTGGGCGGTCCGGGGCTCCAACGGAATCGCCGAGCCCGGGCTCCAGCAAACATGGTCACCTCCCCTTGGGCCCCTTAATGTAAGTGATTGACAGTAGATAAAAAAGGATTTTTACACCACAAATCTTCATCTGGGCCCTATAACAATAACCATTTGGGGATCCTTATGATGCGATAAATCCAGTGGTATAAATAACTTAATATGGGAAATGGTGGTGACAGAATCCCTTTAAGAACAGCTCAGGCAAGGTGGCCGCCCCATAATCATGTTCAGGAAATAGAATTTTAAAAAATCTGATTTAAGAAAATGAGTTACTATCTGGTTTTAACTGGCAGATTAAAATTTTTGGTAACATATTTACTTTAACTCATTCTAATCCTGACTGTAATGATATCACCCCTGTGTATAGATGAGACAGGAAAAAAAGATATGTGCTACTATCTGATTTTTAACTGGCAGATAACCTTTTTGGTGACCCGTTTCCTTTAAATGTTACTTTTAGTGGCGTCGGTTGTAGATGAGAGTGATGATGAGGTTCCAGTCAAACCCTCAACATCGGTGACAACAAGCGCAGCTCCTGCAGCCTCCAAGAAGAAACTGTATTCTGCACCAGAGAAAGATGCTCCCAAAAAACGTGGCAGGAAGGCAGGAACTACTGTTGCTAAGAAAGGTATGAATGATTCATCCATTAATATGTATTTACCACTCTGCTTTCATCAAATATGTTGTCAGCCCTGCACCTTTTTATAGCATTTTCTAGGGCTGAGTGAATTGGGTTTGATCTGTTATGGCAATACCAAATGTGTCTATTTTCAACCATATGAACTATGCAACTACACACAAGTTCAACCAAGGGATGGGTGGAGATGTGAATTTTAGAAAAGGAGAGCGAGACCCAGACTTTTACACGTTTTTATAACCATTAAAGAAGAACTCCCGCAAAAAAATTTTATTCCATGTCCTGCTAGAAATGTATATGATGTAATCTGTAGTGAATGTCATTTTCTTACTAGTGTCTGTATTTTTGAGTTATATCATCCTGAAGTTTATGTGTCGTGACCAGCAATCAGACCCACCAACTCACACAGAGACTTGTGTGGACAGGAAGTCTATTTCTCTATGCATTTCTATGGGAGCCTCACTTTCAGTCTCATAGGAATGAATAGAGCAGTAACTGGCTTCCTGTCCTGGGTCAGTTGGAGGTCAGGGAGTTGGTCACATGACCCAGCTACAATTAGAAGAGAGGGGATAACTCATAAATACAATCTCTACAGATTACATTCACTACAGATTATATCATGCACCTTTCTAACAGGTCAGAGAATAAAAATTTTTGCGGGAGTTCTTTAATGTAATTTAATTTTAAGAACTAGTGTTGAGCGAAGCAAGCTTTAGATGCTTCACGTTCAAAACTTCGGAGTAATACTGTACGGAGATCAGTCTCTGTCTGTTTAATAGCAGGTATAAGTCATAAAACAAAGTTTATATAATCTATTAACATCAATATTAAGACACAGTTGTAACATATACGCACATATTTTAATATTTAGTTTTCCTAGGGTGTTTTTTAAATTTTCTACATTGTTCCATTCTGTGAGATCCTAGCTAAATTTTAACGTTGCAGCGCGATCCAAATTGCTGATATGTTTTGTAATAGACATTTTTGCCTCTGTCCAGACAAACAGCCATCCATTTTGGAAGCGCTGTCTAAGCCAAAGGCAACCAAATCTACCGCTGCAGCCAAGCTGTTAGATTCTGATGATGAAATGCCACCCCCCAAAAAGACTGCAAAGCCACGCAAGAGGAAGAACTCCGATTCTGACTCTGATTCAGATTTTGGCATGAAAAAGAAAACTAAACCATCAAAGGTAAGAACCAGTTTACCAGCACTCCAAATGGAATGATTTCCCCTGGTAGATCCGTGCCTTTCGTAGTGGTGTGCAAGAATGGGGGAGGAGAGTGTGTTCTTGGCAAACATGCTTGTCTGGACCTGTAAAAGGAAGCTCGCTTACCTTCCTGCCAGTGGTTCCCCGCTCCTCCTCCAGGCCTGTGATGCTCCACTGGATCTTTTGTCATGTGACCATTTGTTATGATGTAAGGGGTGTCCGCGACCACCACGGCCTGTGATTGGCTACCAGCGGTGTCAAACTAGAAGTTGTCAGCTGGGGACTCCAGTGGAGCATCGCCGTCCTGGACAGCCATTTTAATCCTATGTTATCCCCTTTTAAAGTTTCCTATGACTTTCTGAATGCTAATTTTTAGTTACTTTTTTCCGTTTTAGAAATCAAAAGCCGCAGATGACGATGATTTTAGCTTAGACCTCTCTGATTCTGAACCTGGTGTCAGCATTGCGCCAGCTCGTTCCCGTACAGCTCGTGCCAAGAAACCCATCACCTATATAGAGGACTCTGACGATGACATGTTTTAACTTCTTTCTCTAATTGAAATGAAGGCAGCTATTAACCTTCCAACGGCACTGCACAAAGGAAGATCTTATCAGCCTCTCTCAAGACGTTCTGCTAAAAAGTGACACTTGTGTATCTTAAATTCTAAATATAGTTTTATGCTTGTTGGGTTTTAGCCACTGCGCAGATATTTATTACCACCCGCTGCTTTATAATGACGCCAGAGTCGCTGTGGGTGTTCATACTGCTCGCAGCTTTTGTTCTGTTGGTACCAGCTCTTTGGATACCATAAAGTTACATCGATTTTACTAATCTAGAAGGTGAGTTTTTAACTCCTTCATGCCCTTTAGCTCCCACCATGCCCTGTACAGTAGTGAGGTTTAAAGAATCCTTGTGATCACGGGGGGGTTCTTTTTAGTTTAGTCAGCCAATTAATATGTCCTGTTTGCTGTTTTCACTGATTTCAGGTTTTATTCATTCAGTGTACATAAGTCTGAGAGAGGCACTTCTATATATATTTCTATGTTGTCTGTTATGTTAGTCTATGTCTGTTACTTTTCATTGGAGTTTGTAATAAAGACCATAAAAACTATGTGTTTTTTCTCTTTACTACGGTTTTACTTCTCACCTAGGGTATCAAAGTTTCAGTGCAATGTCTTTTTAAACCCTTAAGCCATCATGGCGTACCTGTTCATCAGGGACTGCACTGTCTTAAGCCTCCAAGACATACAGGTTCAGGACAGCGCTGAGATCCCGGCTGTTAAACACAGCTATCATAAAGCACAATGTGTCACATGACAACAATCTCAGAATGTGAGTGAGACAATTGTGTATACAATGGGGGAACACATGGTGGCCGTAGTTCTGATCATAATATGGCTTTATGTTGTAAATAAAGATTATTTTACTTACCTGAAGCTGATATGATAGTCCTCGAGACAGGAACGTGGAGAGATAGCCGTTGCGTAAGGTTGTTCTGGATTGGCTGGGATATCAACGTCCAAAGCAGGTGTCATCTATTTAAGAGAAGGAACAACAGTTTTAGCGCACTCACGGCGTCGTCAAACAAGAAAGCGGACCTACGTTTCAATTCACAATGGAGGACCTCCTGAAAGAATTAATCTACCGTGCCGAATCCTCTGGCGGTGAAGAATGGCTTAGGAGCTGCCTTTCCTTACCGCAGCTTTCACCGGAAGAAGCCACCTCTCCCCCGGTTATTCCATCCACATCGAGTCGCAATCCTGAAGTCGTCACAAGCGCGCGCATGCGCAGTGACGATATACTCTCCGACACAACACAGAGGAAGAACTACCGCAGCAGAGCAGAAAGTCCAGCATCTTCGCCACCAACAAAGAAAGCCAGATACCAGAAACGTGGTTGTGAGCCACGTAAAGCGTCCAGTAAAAGAAAACACATGGATGAAGCCCCGGAGATTCAGTTACTGCACGAGGATAATCTTCAGGGTGGTAAGCCTAACGATATTACCGTTATGGCAGCTCGCTCAGATGACACTAATGTCATTGACAAAGCTAAGTTCATTAAGGAATTAATAGAATTTATTAATAGTAAACAAGAAAACCCAATATCATTAGTTTGGAAAGATAGCAATGATACTAATTATTCTAACAAAAATACTTTAGGCTCTGAATTTAACATGACTTCCCCTATAATAGCTAACAATGTATCTGACAATGCTTATAAAGAAGTAATGGTGTGTGAGATATCACCATTGGGATTTCATTTGAGTCAGAGCACTAAAGAAAAAATATGGAATAAAGAATTTATTGACCTTTTTTCTCTTTTACCATCACAAAAAGATAATATTAAAGAGAAAAAAGACACAAAAAATGAAGAAAAAACAAAAAACCGTTCTATTTTTAATTGGTTACAAGCCTATGCTATATATTCCGCTGTTTTAGGCGAAAAACATCCTGGTCTGTGCAGCAAATTGTTCCATTACATGGATACAATATTAGAAGCCTATAGGAATTTCGGAGGCAATGCTTGGATCACATACGATGAAATGTATAGACAAAAATTGGCTGTTTACCCACACCTACATTTAGGAAAGAAAGACGTAGGTTTATGGTTAAATCTGTTAACATCCAACAGATCTTTTCCTTTTCGTCAACAATTTTCACAAAATTCAAAAAAAGGAATCTGTTTTTCCTTCAACGAAACACAATGTAAATTTGCAAATGCTTGCAAATACAGACACGAGTGCACATTCTCCAATGGTACACACCCGGTTTTCAGATGTTTCAAAAAAATGGGTATTACAGGCAATGCAAATAAAGATTCACATGCAAAAAGCAACGACACCAGTGAAAATTCAAAAACTGCTTCACTGGCTAAATTGCTATCCAAACATCAGGATAGCTAAAATGTTATTAGATGGTTTTTCCAACGGTTTTTATGTCCCGGAATATACAGGTATAGGCTGTAAAATGGTAAAAAATATGAAGTCTGTTGAATTATACACTAATAAGGTAAGGGAAAAAATTGATAAAGAAATAGAACAAGGTAGGGTAGCGGGGCCTTTCCCTCCTTTCAAAAATTTTAGACTTTCTCCAATTGGTCTTGTACCAAAGAAAGAACCTAATGATTTCAGAATGATTCACAACTTATCCTTTCCCATTAAAGATTCCTTGAATGACGAGATTGAAGACAATATGTCTTCAGTTTCTTATACCTCATTTGACCATGCTTTATCAATATTGAACAAATATGGTATTGGGACACTATTGGCAAAGACGGATATCAAGTCCGCATTCCGTCTATTGCCAATTAATCCAAAAGGTTTCAATTCCCTGGGATTTCATTTTAACAATGAATTTTACTTTGATAAGGCATTGCCCATGGGTTTTACACTTTCATGCTTTTACTTCGAATCTTTTTCTAAGTTTATTAATTGGATTTTGTTACAGCCCCCTTCCAGAGGTCATGTAATACACTATTTAGATGATTTCCTTTTCTTCGGTGAAAAAGACTCTGGAGATTGTGAATTTTTATTACAAAAATTTGTTTCAATGTCCAAGGATTTTGGTATACCATTAGCGGAGGAAAAAACAGTAAAACCTACGACCAAACTAATATTCTTGGGCATTGAAATAAATACTTTAAGAATGGAATTCAGTATTCCTCTAGAAAAAATTTTTAAAACTAAATTAGTCATTTTACTTATTTTATCAAAAAAAACCACACTAAAGGAGATACAATCACTTTTAGGTTCCTTAAATTTTATATCCAGGGTTATACCTATGGGCAGGGTATTTTCTAAACGATTATATGCTTCTATGAAAGGATTAAAATCACCTTTTTCACATATTAGAATATCCTCAGATATGAAGGAAGATCTTAAGATTTGGTTTACCTTTCTGGACAATTTCAACGGACATACAATCTGGCAGCAGAATTTTATAAATTCTGATGCTATCAAGTTGTTCACCGATTCTGCTGGATCAGTTGGCTACGGTGCCATCTACCAAAATATGTGGTCTGCAGAACGTTGGCCAACTAAATGGATTAAGGAAGGTCTTACAAAAAACTCCGTTTTCATTGAGTTATTTCCCATCCTTGTATCCTTGCATATTTGGAGTAAACATTTGAAAAACAAAAGAGTTCTTTTACAGTCAGATAGCAAAGGAGTAGTCTTTGCTATTAATTGCCTGTCTTCTAAGTCTAGCCCTGTAATTAAATTATTACGTGAAATTGTTCTCTTATGCTTTAGAGACAATATTTGGTTAAAGGCTAGATATATAGAAGGAAAAAATAACGTTTTGGCTGATTCTTTGTCTCGTCAAAATTTTCAGACATTCAGAGAATTACTTCCGGAAGCAGATCACAAGGGTCACCCCTGCCCTCAGTTTCTTTGGGACATGATAACATGAAGCTACTAATGGAATTACTAAGACTCTCTGTATCAGACAACACTTGGAAAAGTTATAAAGTAGCATGGAACCTTTGGGAGGAACATTGTTCGGAGTTCTCAATAGATAAGTTCCATTTCTCTAAAATTCACTTGTTAGGTTTTTTAATCAACCTTATCAATAAGAAGCATTCAGTATCCTATATTCAAAAAAACATTTTCGGTATCTCTTTTTTCTTGAAGGTTAACGGTTTTCGTTCATTAAGTTATAATTTCGTTTTATCTCAATTACTAAAAGGTCTACGTAAAAAGCAAATAAAGAAAGAACAAACGAGACCAATTTCAATCAAAAATTTATTGGATATTTCAAACAAATTACCTGA
Source organism: Rhinella marina (assembly GCA_900303285.1). Classification (NCBI taxonomy): domain Eukaryota; kingdom Metazoa; phylum Chordata; class Amphibia; order Anura; family Bufonidae; genus Rhinella; species Rhinella marina. Next base: position 381,321 of record ONZH01024946.1, read on the forward strand.
AATATGTTCTTCTCCATACGAGGCTACGCTTTTTCAGGCCGTTTTTTCTTTAGCCTTCTTCGGAGCCTTGAGAATAAGCGAGATAACAGCATCTAGTAAAAAAGCAGATTCACCATTATTAATATCAGACATAACTATCCTAGATTCTAAAATTAAAATTCTAATCAAAAAATCCAAAACAGACCAGTTATGTAAAGGTCGCTGGATTGTTTTGAATAGCAGTTCCAAACTACCAGTATGCCCCGTTTTTTCCTTAAAAAATTGGATACGGCTGAGACCAGCTGTCGCAGGACCCTTTTTCTTACATTTAGATTTATCACCATTGACGAAATACCAATTTAACTTTGTTCTTAAAAAATGCTTAATTAATTTAGGTTTAGAAAAATTTCGTTTTTCCTCACACTCTTTCAGAATTGGGGCAGCGACTCTTGCAGAACAATTAAAATTTTCGCCAGACGCTATTAAAGGCATAGGTAGATGGGATTCGGATAGATATAAAATATACTTGAGACCCGATCTATTAGTGTCTTAGATCCGTTTCTCTTTTGTAGGTTCCCCTCGAGTGATTTGGATAATTGGTAATGAAGTTATTGACGGAGCAAGGAATAGAGCCAGATATAGGAACTTTGAAGATACACTGGGGATTCATGTAAATGTAAAAATTTATTGGAAAGCCGTTAAACACCAAAAGATTAAAGATATTTATGCTGTATGTTGTGACATGCTCAACAAACTACCTTCTCCTGATTTAATAATAATCCATACAGGAGAAAATGATATCGGGAAGGTGAAATCTATTAATTGTATTTTAGAGTTCAAGAGCTTAATTCACAAATTATCAGAAAAGTTTAAAGAGTCCAAAATATGTTTTTCTGAAATGATCCCTAGATTTGTTTGGTCCACTAAAGAGCTGCGTTTTATGGAAAAAATTAGAAAGAAACTAAACAAGCACTTTGCAAAATTTCTAGGTCAGCTTGACAACCTGTCTTATAAACATCAAGAAATGGAAGGTTTTGAGAAAGGTCTTTACACAACAGAATTAGACGAATTCTCTGATATTGCTTATGACATAGTGAACGTTGGTCTGCAAAATTTAATTGAAAGGGGCCTGCGTGTTCTGGGGACTGCCATGTAATTCTTACATGGAGTTGGGGGTAAGTCGCTCATAACTTGAGTGGACAGTATTATTATTATATAAGATATAATTAACAGTTTTTGTTAAGTAACAGAACATCGCGGCCCTTATTTGCCAATATATGATTCTTCATTAATGAAATAAATAGTTTAAACTGAAATGAGTTGTCAGTGTCAATTTTTGAGTAAGGTAAGATGGAATATAGGCCACTATGGCTTGGATAAGTAAGTGTTCCAATGTTATTACCACATAAAGTGCCACATGTCAGATGGCAAAAATGGCTTGGTACTAAAGGGGTTAATCCATCTGTTTGGGTGAGAGAGATCCCATGTATTCTTGACAGTCGTAAAACTTCCAAACTGTTTGGATTTTAGACCACGAGCGATATAAATTGTCAGAATCTGTTCGGGGAAAACTGATGGTTTGTAATTGTCTGTAATTGCATTCAGTGTTTTGTTTTGTTTGTTTTTTTCCTCTTCCCCTCTCCGGATTGTATGTTTGTTTGTTTGTTTTTTTTTTCATGTGCATGAATAATAATCACACTGGTTTTTCCTAAACTGAAAGATGATGCATGAATGACACTTGGCAGAATATCAGGATTCCATGTGAACATATCTAAAAGTGAATTTTCTCAATGTCATTATGGATACAGCACCATGGGTATATGCCTAGCTACCACTAGGAGGCAAGTTTAACGAAGGGGTGATCCTGTGATGACTGAAGACGCTAGATAGGCAGTATGCTCCCTACCTCCCATCCATCGGGGTCCACTTCCATTCCTTGGCCTCCTATTTTAGTCCCTGGACTAGGCCGTGCCAGTTCCCGCCTTTTTCCTAGAATCCAGGGCCTCTGTGTGGATAATTTTCTCTATATGGGGGTTGCTATGACTCCCTCCCCCCTCAGGACATTCCTTTCCAACCCTCCTGGGTCCCACTGTGTCTGCCCGCTTGGAGTGCTTCATTTTTGGCCACAGCATCTACTTTTGTCCCTGGTTGTAGCTAGGCTGCATCAGTTTTCCGCTTTTTCCCTGCCGTCCAGCGGTTCTATTAGGTCATTTTTCTAAGCAATCGTGGTTGCTTTGACCCCCTTTCTGTGCATACCTTTTTTTCCCTCTTCCCAGCACCCTACAGCATCAGGCATTTTCTCTCCTGACAGGTTCCTTCCCTGGGACCATCCTATTTTTCTTGTTGGGTCTGTCCTGTTATAGATTCTCCTCCTGGAGCATCCTTCTATATGCCGAGCACTAAATCTTACCAGCAGATGCCTACAGTATTGTTTGTGCTGCAATCCTGTTTTCTCAGCGGGAGCCCTGGTTCTTCCAGATCCTTCCTCTGGCTGTCTAATGTGTACTTGTTCAACTGTCGGTTCTTGTGCAGGACATCTTGCCCTGCTCCCTTTCCTCTAGCTTCTTTCTTTTTCCCAGCTTGGGTGGGAATTCCCAACCCCCCCCCCCCCCCCCCCCCTTCAGGCACTTGTCCTTGGGATCCTGGCAGTCTCTCACAATTTTTTTTTTCTTTGGGCTCTTCTAGTCCTGGAGCCTCTAGGCCAGGGCTGGCCAACCTGCGGCTCTCCAGCTGTTGCAAAACTACAACTCCCAGCATGCCCAATCTGCCTACAGCTATCATCCTACAGCAGGGCATGGTGGGAGTTGTAGTTTTACAACAGCTGGAGAGCCTCAGGTTGGCCAGCCCTGCTCTAGGCCCATTTCCTTAGTTTTTCTATCTACCATTTCATGCTATGGCCTCTACTGGTCCTGTTAGGTCACATGGTTCTCCTGCACTTGTGTGCCCAACCTTTTGCATGACTGTTCTCATCCCACCTTCAGGGACTGCTATGGGACGTCCCATGGTGCTGTGTCCCCCAGTGACATTAACAAGAAAAATGGATGATGTTCAATTCATTGAAGGGCACAGATCCCATGCTCTGTTCTCATTTCTTTCTGTCGCCGGGCTGCTGTTCTTTTCCTTCCTTGTTCTAGAACATGTTGGTTCTTTGCTTTTGTTTTCTCTATCTCCTACTGCTATTGGTACAAACTGATTAGCCTAGTGTCTGTGGAGAGGGTATAGCCCGCCTGGGTGGAGCCAACTTTTTTTTTCTTATATAAAAAAAAAATCTGAACAGTTCTGGTGTCAGAAAGGTATAAAGCGAAAGCCAGTTTGTAGTCGACACATTCTAGATTGGCTACAGCACTCTCAACATTATTCCAATACTCCTTTAGAAGAAGCATTAATAGCTCCTGAAAATTTTAAGTCTCTTACACACAAAATATACCTACTGGCCAATCAGCCAAGAGATCAATAGTCCTAAGAGACACACTGGTAACATGGAAAGAAATGCAAAGCATTCACAAACTACCTTATCTCTTATCTAAACACATGGCCCTATGGAACCATATAGAATTTACTCCTGGAAAAGACAGACGATTAAAGAATGGAAAGAAAAAAGAATCCACACTGGGTCAACTAATGCATGAATCTTACAAAAAAGGTAGGTAAAAAAGCTACACAAAACAACATTCGATCTTTTATTGAAAAAAAACACAAAATAATCTATCAATTTCAGACCTATATAAAAACTTACAAAATTCACATGCACATATCTAAAAACATTTTAGGACATGAGCCCTTCAGCTTTCAGATCAAAATATACACAAAAAAAATATTAGAAGGATGGTCAAAAGTAAAAAAAAATACATATAAGGAAAGATGAAAAGAAGCCTTCAAAATGATAAAGTATATCTAGGATTTAACATTCCAAAAAATGATAAAACTTCAAAAAAAAAAAAAATGTCCTAAATGTAACTCGTCAAACAGACCTATGGCATGTAGAGAGGAGCGAGCACTAAAATGCTTGGGTGCTCGTTAGTCGAGTCGGGTGCTCATTTCTAATAACGAACCCCTTTGACGTCAATGGGAGACTCGAGCATTTTTTTGCAGGGGACCAAAGCTCTGCACAGGGAAGGTTGCGTGGAAACCTCAGAAAATGATGGAAACACCACGGAAATGGACAGGAAACAGCAGGGGCAGCATGCATGGATGCCTCTGAGGCTGCCTAATCCCACCATTACGCCAAATTCTGGGCAACAGCCTGGTGGTGACCCTCAAGACAATTGTGCTGACCCAGACCAAGATGGGCAAGGCACATGCCCATCACCTGTTAGTAAAGCACCCAACTAGGTGCAACTAAGGTCCATCACTGCCTGCGGGTGACACCACTGCCCATGTTGGCACTGCTGTCCTATCCCCCGCCCCAGGACGCAGGCATAAGCGTTTCCCTCTCCGCACCCACCCAGTAGTCCACAGCGTACACAAAGTTCTCCCAGCACAGTGCCCAGCTCTCCCCATCCCAGATGGGCAAACACACACCCACCATCCACCCACCCTGTCCACGGCAGACACAAAGGCCTCCAAGCACAGTGCCCAGCTTTCCTAATTCCAGACGGGCTAAGACGCACACTGCACCCACCCATTAGTCTCCACACGTGGGTGGGTGCAGAGCCTTTAAGTGCCCCTCAAGACAATGTTTGTGTGCCAGGGCCTGATAGTAACCCTCCTTGAAGTTGTGGGGGAGAGGCCGCCGGTGACCCTCAAGACAATTTTGGCTGACAGTGCAGTGGCAAGCCTCCAAAATATCGTGGGTGAGAGCCTGCAGGTGACCCTCAGAAACAAATGGTTTAAAAAAGCATGGTGGTGCACCCCTGAATGACAGTCTGTGACTGAGATTGCAGGTGAACCCGCTAAAATTGTAGTCTAGCACACCTTGGTGGTGAACCCCTAAATTACAAAGTTTGACTGAGATTGCAGTTTACAGCATGGGGGTGAACCCCAGAGTGGCTTGGTTAGACTAAGATAGCAGCTAAACCACCCAAAAATTTAGCCTGACACAGCATGGCGGTGACTACAGTCCAGTGAACAATTCTGTGCTGTGCGGTACAGTAGCCTCAGTCTAGAATATACGTTTTTTCTCTCACTTATATATACTACAGTCCAGTGAAAAATTGTGTGTTGTGCGGTACACTAGCCGCAGTCTAGAGAATACATTTTTTTCTCTCAGATACATATACTACAGTCCATTGAACAATTGTGTGTTGTGCGGTACAGTAGCCGCAGTCTAGAGAATACGTTTTGTTCTCTCAGATACATTTAATACAGTCCAGTGAAAAATTTTGTGTTGTGCGGTACACTAGCCGCAGTCTAGAGAATACGTTTTTTCCCTCAGATACATATACTACAGTCCATTGAACAATTGTGTGGTGTGCGGTACATTAGCCACAGTCTAGAGAATATGTCTTTTCTATCAGATCCATTTAATACAGTCCAATAAAAAATTGTGTGTTGTGCGGTACACTAGCCGCAGTCTAGAGAATACGTTTTTGGCCTCAGATAGTAATTCTACAGTCTACTGAAAACGGTTTTGGCCTCAGATATTAGTTCTACAGTTTAGTGAATACACAAAATGTTGAACCCAAGGGCTAAGGGTCGAGGACGTGGGCGTCCAAGTGATGTAGGGGGGCAGAGGCCGTGGTCCTGGGCAGGGTGACACAGTACCTGCTGATGAGGGAGCAGTGGAACGCCACAGAGGTTCGCTCCCTAGCTTCATCTCGCAACTTACAGGGTCACGTGGTACAGCACTATTGAAACCACAACAGTGCGAACAGGTGATGATGCGGATAGTGGATAACGTGTCCAGTAAATTATCCACCACCCAGTCTTCCACGCAGTCCACCCATGCTAGCCAAGGTAGTAGACCTCTGGCTCCTCCAGCTCAACCTCCTTCCCCCCAGCTGGGCCCCCCCTATGGAAAATATGGATTCGGCATACTCACATTCCTGTGATCCGGCATACTCACAGGAATTCTTTTCAGGACCCTTCCCAGAGTCACAAACCACTGCTCAGCAGCAACCGGAGTAGTTGCTCTGTCCCGATGCCCAAAATTTCAAACTTTCGCAGTCTGTGGGTGATGAGAGTGGACTTAGTGCAAGTAGTGTATCAAGAGGTGTCGGATGATGATGAGACACGGTTGTCAGACAGTGACGTTGTTGTCAGGGCAGTAAGTCCGAGGGGGGAGCAGAGTGAGGAATCAGAGGAAGAGCTGGTGGATGATGAGGTGACTGACCCGAGCTGGGTTGGTAAGCCTAGTCAAGACAGTGCTTCTGAGGGGGAGGCAAGTGCAGCACCAGAACAGGTTGGAGGAGGCAGTGGGGTGGCCAGAGGGAGAAGCAGGGCGAGAGCAAGTATATCAGCAACTGTTTCACGGAGTGAAGCTCCCGTGCCAAGGCCTAGATGTTCGCAAGTCTGGAGGTTCTTTAAAGAAAGGGAGGATGACTGACGGACTGTGGTGTGCAACCTGTGCCACACCAGGATTAGCAGGGGAGTCACCACTACCAGCATGCACAGGCATATGAGTGCTAAACACACGACTTAATGGAACCAAGGCCGTTCACCTCCTGCGGGTCACACCACTGCTCCTTCCCCTGTGCCACATGCTGGCTCTGCGAGTCAACCCCCCGCCCAGGACCCCGGCACGAGCGCCTCCCGCCCTACAACCACCCCTTCACCTCCACGATCCTCCACACCCTACACCAATGTGTCCCAGCGCAGCGTTCAGCTGTCTTTGCATCAGACATTGGAGCGCAAGCGCAAATACAATTCCACCCACCCACATGCACAAGCCCTAAACGTCCACATCTCCAAACTGCTGAGCCTGGAGATGCTGCGCTATAGACTGGTAGAGACTGAGGCTTTCCGCAACCTGATGGCGGTGGTTGTCCCTCGGTACTTGGTCCCCAGCCGCCACTATTTTTCCCGATGTGCCGTCCCAGCCCTACACCAGCACATGTCAGAGAACATCATCCGTGCCCTGACCAATGCGGTTACTGAGAAGGTCCACCTAACCATGGACACGTGGATAAGTGCTGGCGAGCAGGGACACTATATCTCTCTGACGGCACATTGGGTTAACTTGGTGGAGGCTGGGACCAAGTCTGACCCTGGGGCCGCTCATGTACTGCCCACACCGAGGATTGCGGGGCCTACCTCGGTCACGGTTTCTCAGACTTATTATGCCTCTTCCTCCAACCCCTCCTCCTCCTTCTACTCTCAATTACAATCCGTGAGCACGGCGCCTTCAGTCGGTAGCTCTAGGCGCAGCAGCACTGTTGTGGGTAAGCGCCAACAGGCGGTGCTGAAACTGCTGAGCTTAGGTGACAAGAGGCACACCGCCCAAGAGCTGTTACACGGCATCACAGCGCAGACCGATCTTTGGCTGGCGCCACTGAACCTCAAACCAGGCATGGTTGTGTGTGACAACTGGCGTAACCTGGTGCCGGCTCTGCAACTCGGCAGACTCACACATGTGCCATTATACACCAATACTATTTCCCAAAGTAACAACAACCCATATAAACACTACATATAAAACCTGCCTGGCCCACGTGTTCAATCTTGTGGTTCAGCGGTTCCTCAAGACCTACCCCAATTTGTCTGATTTGCTCACCAAGGTGCAACGCATCTGTGCGCATTTCCGCAAGTCAACCACAGATGCTGCCACTCTCAGGGCAGTGCAACGGCGCTTACAACTGACAACTCACCGACTGTTGTGCGACGTGCCCACACGATGGAATTCCACATTATTCATGTTAGCCAGGGTTTACCAGCAGCGCAGAGCCATTGTAGACTGCCAGATGATAACTTCCACAAGAACTAGTAGTCAGTTTAGTCAGCTTCCTCAAGTCTACAATGAGGAGTGGACGTGGATGTCTGATATCTGTCAGGTGTTAAGCCACTTTAATGAGTCAACACAGATGGTCAGCAGCGATGCCGCCATTATCAGCGTCACCATCCCGCTGCTTTGTCTGCTGAAAAAGTCACTGCTCAGCATGAAGTCAGAGGCTTTGCGCTTGTCACAGGAGATGGGGGAAGAAGATACGTTGTTTGATAGCCAGACCACCCTCAGGTCTGTTTCTCAGTGCGTATTGGAGGAGGGGGAGGATGAGGAGGAAGAGGAGGAGACTGTTGGCGAGACTGAAGAGGGTACCTATGCTCATTTCTTCTTATCTGTTGAGCGTGTATGGGCTGAAGAGGAGGAGTTGGAGGAGGAGGAAATGGAGAGTCAGCCTATTGAGAATTCTTGCGTGTTGGGACTCTGGCACACATGGCTGACTTCGGCTAGTGTACCGCACACGACAGAATTGTTCACTGCACTGTAGTATATATAACTGAGAGAAAAAACGTAGTCTTTAGACTGCGGCTATTTTACCGCAAACCACTCAATTTTTCACTGGACTGTAGTATATATAACTGAGAGAAAAAACTTATTTTCTAGACTCCGGCTAGTGTACCGCACAAGACAGAATTGTTCACTGCACTGTAGTATATATAACTGAGAGAAAAAACGTAGTCTTTAGACTGCGGCTATTTTACCGCAAACCACTCAATTTTTCACTGGACTGTAGTATATATAACTGAGAGAAAAAACATATTTTCTAGACTCCGGCTAGTCTTTAGACTGTGGCTATTTTACCGCAAACCACTCAATTTTTCACGGGACTGTAGTATATATAACTGAGAGAAAAAAACGTATTTTCTAGACTGACGCTACTGTACAGCACATGACAGAATTGTTCACTGCACTGTAGTGTATATATAACTGAGAGAAAAAACATAGTCTTTAAATGGCGGCTATTGTACCGCAAACCACTCAATTTTTCACTGGACTGTAGTATATATAACTGAGAGAAAAAACGTATTTTCTAGACTCCGGCTAGTGTACCGCACACTTCAGAATTGTTCACTGCACTGTAGTATATATAACTGAGAGGAAAAACGTAGTCTTTAGACTGTGGCTATTTTACAGCAAACCACTCAATTTTTCACTGGACTGTAGTATATATAACTGAGAGAAAAAACTTATTTTCTAGACTGACGATACTGTACAGCACACGACAGAATTGTTTACTGCACTGTAGTGTATATATAGCTGAGAGAAAAAACATAGTCTTTAAATGGTGGCTTTTGTACCGCAAACCACTTAATTTTTCACTGGACTGTAGTATATATAACTGAGAGAAAAAACGTATTTTCTAGACTGACGCTACTGTACAGCACACGACAGAATTGTTCACTGCACTGTAGTGTATATATAACTGAGAGAAAAAACGTAGTCTTTAAATGGCGGCTATTGTACCGCAAACCACTCAATTTTTCACTGGACTGTAGTATATATAACTGAGAGAAAAAACATATTTTCTAGACTGACGCTACTGTACAGCACATGACAGAATCGTTCACTGCACTGTAGTGTATATATAAATAAGAGAAAAAAACGTAGTCTTTAAATGGCGGCTATTGTACCGCTAACCACTCAATTTTTCACTGGACTGTAGTATATATAACTGAGAGAAAAAACATATTTTCTAGACTGACGCTACTGTACAGCACATGACAGAATCGTTCACTGCACTGTAGTGTATATATAAATAAGAGAAAAAAACGTAGTCTTTAAATGGCGGCTATTGTACCGCTAACCACTCAATTTTTCACTGGCTGTAGTATATACACTCACCGGCCACTTTATTAGGTACACCTGTCCAACTGCTCGTTAACACTTAATTTCTAATCAGCCAATCACATGGCGGCAACTCAGTGCATTTAGGCATGTAGACATGGTCAAGACAATCTCCTGCAGTTCAAACCGAGCATCAGTATGGGGAAGAAAGGTGATTTGAGTGCCTTTGAACGTGGCATGGTTGTTGGTGCCAGAAGGGCTGGTCTGAGTATTTCAGAAACTGCTGATCTACTGGGATTTTCACGCACAACCATCTCTAGGGTTTACAGAGAATGGTCCGAAAAAGAAAAAACATCCAGTGAGCGGCAGTTCTGTGGGCGGAAATGCCTTGTTGATGCCAGAGGTCAGAGGAGAATGGGCAGACTGGTTCGAGCTGATAGAAAGGCAACAGTGACTCAAATTGCCACCCGTTACAACCAAGGTAGGCAGAAGAGCATCTCTGAACGCACAGTACGTCGAACTTTGAGGCAGATGGGCTACAGCAGCAGAAGACCACACCGGGTGCCACTCCTTTCAGCTAAGAACAGGAAACTGAGGCTACAATTTGCACAAGCTCATCGAAATTGGACAGTAGAAGATTGGAAAAACGTTGCCTGGTCTGATGAGTCTCGATTTCTGCTGCGACATTCGGATGGTAGGGTCAGAATTTGGCGTCAACAACATGAAAGCATGGATCCATCCTGCCTTGTATCAACAGTTCAAGCTGGTGGTGGTGGTGTCATGGTGTGGGGAATATTTTCTTGGCACTCTTTGGGCCCCTTGGTACCAATTGAGCATCGTTGCAACGCCACAGCCTACCTGAGTATTGTTGCTGACCATGTCCATCCCTTTATGACCACAATGTACCCAACATCTGATGGCTACTTTCAGCAGGATAATGCGCCATGTCATAAAGCTGGAATCATCTCAGACTGGTTTCTTGAACATGACAATGAGTTCACTGTACTCAAATGGCCTCCACAGTCACCAGATCTCAATCCAATAGAGCATCTTTGGGATGTGGTGGAACGGGAGATTCGCATCATGGATGTGCAGCCGACAAATCTGCGGCAACTGTGTGATGCCATCATGTCAATATGGACCAAAATCTCTGAGGAATGCTTCCAGCACCTTGTTGAATCTATGCCACGAAGAATTGAGGCAGTTCTGAAGGCAAAAGGGGGTCCAACCCGTTACTAGCATGGTGTACCTAATAAAGTGGCCGAGTGTATAACTGAGAGAAAAAATGTATTCCCTAGACTGACGCTACTGTACCGCACACTACATAATTGTTCACTGGACTGTAGTTTATATAAATGAGAGAAAAAACGTATTCCCTAGACTGCACTACAGATCCCAGCAAGCCAAGGTACAGCAGCAGCAGCAGCAAGAATGAGTACTGAGAGGACTTTGGGCAATTTCTTTGGGGTCTGTGTGGACCACGTGCTGTCCCCTATCTGCCACCAGTCGCTGTGCACAGTGTGCAGCCAAGATGGTGGTAGCTGCACTACAAGTCCCAGCCAGCAGCCAGGAGGAGACCAAAAAAAAGGTGCTTGTAGCCCTTAGAAGGGCTGTTGGGTTCTTTGAGGATGATTCCTGCCTAACCAACATCTAAATTGAGGCCCTAGCACTCTCCCTGACAGACAGCAGCTCTATCCCTAATCTCATGCAGGCGGCGTCTGACGAGAGCAGCGCTGGACCAGATTCTTATATTCCCAGGTCATCTGATCTGGCCAGCCAATCCCTGCTATCGACTTGTAGGGATCCCACGTGATGCTAGAAGGTACCAAGGACTCTCCTGCATGTTGATTGGCTGAGAAAAAGGTGCCTAACATGCAGGAAGAGGAAGATGCCATTTCCTCGAGGATTGCGATATGCTCGTCCGAGTATCGAGCATGTACGAATACCCTAATGCTCGAACGAGCACCAAGCTCGGACGAGCATGTTCGCTCATCTCTAATGGCATGGATTATAGACATGCAGTAACATCCAAAACTTCTGGCAAAACATCCAACAATATATGGAAACACTGGAAAATAAACCGCTAAACTATACCACTAGACCTAATATCGTATATTTCATTACAAAGAACAAGACTGAAAAAAATCAAACCTCTCAAATCCCACAAATACAGTAATACATGCCGTACTATTAGTAACTTCAGAAATAATATACCAAATTAAATACATGATGTGTAGGGAGAGAATAGATGCATTAAATAAAGAAAAAATCACATTAAAAAAAAATTTTAAACTTTTATTTAAACACACTAGCAAACTCAAGAAATAGAAAATCTGATGACTCCATTCCAAAACACAAAATAGTACAATTTAAAAAAAAATTAAAAAGCTGCCTAGGGAAACTAAATATCTAGAACATTTATAAAATATGTGTGTGTGTATGTATATATATATATATATATATATATATATATATATATATACACACACACACACACACATACATTACACAAAATGTTACAATACATTACAGCTGTGTCTTAATATTAATATTAAGTTATATATATGTACACAGACCCATTAAAATGAATGTGTCTTGATTCAGTCTGGATGCTGGGTGTTGGCTACACTCACTGCATCCAGATGGAAAACTCACTTGTGTGAAAGAGGCCTTAAAGGGGTTGTCTCACCTCCCTCTGTTCGATTCTCTGCTGGTCCGTGGGTTCTGTTTCAGAGCTGGAGAGTGCTGGGCCTCTTCTCTTGACTGATTGCACAAGGGTGTATGCTCCCGTGGTCCCAAAGCTGCAAGTTCATTACTGTAGCAGCCTCGGCACAGCAGACCTTGTGCCCTGAAGCTTTCACAAGATGAAAGCAGGCATCTGTATTACAGGTCTGAGGCTATTTATGCAAGCCCCGACCCTGTAATACTTTATTCTCCAGTGGCATAGATCAGCTCCAAGGGTGTAGCACATGCGCTGGAGCTGTTCTGTAGGAGAACGAGGTCGGGTGCAGTAGCTAAGGCAAGAAGAAATACGAGGTGGCCGGGGACAGAAGATAATGCGCAAGTGCCGGTCCATATGCGCACTTGCTCCCATGGTTCCTGGCCACCAGAAAGGCCGGCTGTTTTACTTGTAGTACGCAAGTCCGCTGCTCCATTGCATTTCCCTTCAATGGTGGAATGCTCTGGCTGCTAACGCTTTCCTCCTTTTCTATAACTGAGGTATTTTATTAATTACTACATGACCCCCATCAAATGGTGGAGTATTTGCGCCAGCATTGGATTCTGCAGCTATTATAACCTAATTTGAAAGGTAGAGTATTTGCGCAACCACTGGATGCTGTGACTACAGTGAAAATTTACCCACCTGAAATTTTCGTTTCCTGTAGTCCTTAGGCAGCCCAAATACATATGGGTTTTATTCCCCTAGGTACAACCAGAAGAGACAGGTTAACAAGCTTAATTAAAAAACTAAATTAATCAACCAATCACATGCCAGGTCCACCCATAAAACTCTGACAACCTGTGAAGCCTCCTTATATTATAATGAAGCAAAAATATTAAGGGCTGGAAAGTTGTGCTACCTAAGGACTACAGGAAACGAACATTTCAGGTGGGTAAATTCCTGGATGTCCTACGGCAGCACAAATACATATGGGATTTGAAAAGCAAAAAATTAATGGGAGGGTATAGAAAATGCTAACTCCAACACTCTTGCCAAAAATAGAGCCTTCTGCCTGCATCAGATCCAGTTGATAACGTTTAATGAAGGTGGAATTCGAGGATCAGGTTAGCGCCAAGCAGATCTGGTGAAGGGACACCTGCTCTAGCTCTGCCCATAAAGTGTCCATTGATCTGTCTGAGTGTGCCTTGACATTAAGGCGACACTGAACTTCCTTCAGAGAATAGCATCTTTCTACTGTACTGTGTATCCATCTGGTAAGAATGGCCTTCCTCGCTCTGTTACCCTTATTTGGACCATGATGCTGTATGAACAGATCCTCCGCTGATCCAAACTGTTCTCTAGATAACACGAGACAGCTCTTCCTATATCCAACAGATGAAGTGATGCCTGTTCATCTCCAACAGAATCTAGACATAGCACTTGCTCCCATGGTTCCTGGCCACCAGAAAGGCCGGCTGTTTTACTTGTAGTACGCAAGCGCGGCCACCGCTGCTGCATTGCAGAGGTGGCCACAACCCCTAGAGTCGAGCAGTGTATAAAAGCATGGAAAATATAGAAGGTAGTGGGTACCACAAGCATTATTGGAAACTAATATACATTAGTAAGTGACTTAAAATAACGTTCTAAATGTAACAAATGGGACATGATGTGGTGAGACAACCCCACTTCAAGTCTGCCCATTGACTATAAACGTCCTTGAGCTTTGCCCCCTGTGTGCAGCACCTGTACATAGAAGCTCCATGACTCAGCTGCCTCCTGACAGCCAAGAACATGGAGCTTTAACCTGAGACCTTTTTACCTGGCTTCCAGGCTTTTGATCACTCTGACAAGCTGTCAAAGCCATCACAAATGCTTGTACTATCTCCCTCTCATTACTGCCGGTCATAGAGCAGTTTACAACTACATATTGGGTGTATTTGCAAACTTCAGAATCAGGAAAATAAATATTCAGGTTTGATTTGCGGTTTACCCTTGCTATCTTATGGGAAAATGAATTAAAAATTGAAAATCTGCGAAAAAATATATATATTTTAAATTTCACCTTCCTTCTGTTTTAATTCTTGTGGGAAATCTAAAGGGTTAACAAACTTTGTAAAATCAGTTCTTATTACATTGGGGGCTGTAGTTTCTAAAATATGTTCATTTATGGGAGGTTTCTATTATTTAAACCCCTCAAAGTCACTTTAGAACTGCAAAGGTCCTTTAAAATTAACTACTAGAAATTTTCATGAAAATCTTAAAAATTACATCTAAAATTTGAAGCCTTCTAACGTCCTAAAAAAATAAAATTACATTTCCAAAATTATGCCAACATAAAGTGGACATATGGTGAATGTTCATTAATAACAATTTTATTAGATATCCCTATGCAACTTAAATGCAGAGAAATTCATATTTAAAAAATTGTGATTATTTTTTTCAAAATTTTCAGTAAATTTTGATTTTTTATAAATAAAGGTAAAACATATTGACTCAAATTTACCATTAACATGAAGTACAATGTGTCATGAGAAAACAATCTCTGAATGGCTTGGATAAGTAAAAGCGTGCCAAAGTTATTACCACATGAAGTGACACATGTCAGATTTGCAAAATTAGGCCTGGTCTTGAAGTGGTTAAGGTTCACATAACTTGCGTCCTGCCAAAATTCCTTAAACAGAAATTACATTGCAACCTTCTTTTGTCTCATGGTCCTGGCCACAGATGATTATCATGAACACTGGAATTCTTTAGACATTGGTTTTCTGTGATAAAGTAAAAAATATGGACAAGCTTTAAAGTGGTTTACAATAAATGATCATGTTATACTTACTCTCTCCAGCACCGGTCTGGTTCTCCTACTGCTTGTCTTTGATTGGCTGCAGCATCATGTCACCTGTCGCAGCACATCACTGCAGTTTATAAACCCTCAGCCCTGGAGAACAGTGCTACAGAAAGGGGTAACAGTAATTTTGTTAAATTTTAAACCATTTTAGGGCTTTACAAGATTTTAATGATCTAGGACAACCCCTTAAAATATTACTTGACTGATATTAACTATTGAATGACAGCAGCAGTCCACAATTTTAAGAGAGCTGCAGCAAAAAGAACAATATCTAAGCTGTCAAATCCTAGCAGAGTATTGACTGGGGAGTGCTCTGGGTTCATGTAAGGTGCAGGGCTGCTTTTAGATTTGCTAGGGTACCTTGCCAAGCTGCAGATTTAGTTGCAGAATTATCCACGACTGAAAATCGGCTCCATTCACTTGAATGGGGGTAGCAGAAATCCATGGGCTTGCTGCCCCATTCAAATGAATGGAACTGATTTTCAGTCATGGAAAATTCTGCAACTAAATCTTCAGCATGTGAAGGCACCCTTAGAAAGGCTTGGGCATGTTGAAATCCAAGATGTCTAACCCTTTAACAACTGCTACAGAGGAATGTTTGGGCTCCCCCATTCAAAATTTGGAGATTCTGTGACACGTTTGTATAAGCCACTGGGGGACACAGAAGACAGTGAGTATAGTTGCTGCCACTAGGAGATAAGCCACTAAGCTGAAGAAAGTGTTAGCTCATCCTGTCAGCTACATCCCTCCTGCAGACACTGAGCTGATCAGTTTTAGCTTTCATTATTTTTCCTTTTTTCTCTTTTCAGGTGGAAAATACAGTTTACTCGGAGAGGAAAAACACTGTCGGGCTCCCTCATCATTCTTCCCCCAAAAAGGCAAAGTGGGACAGGGCAGCCTTGCTCTCCTGTCACCCGCCAGTCATGGAGTCACCTGGATTTCAGCAGCTCCACCCTCCACTCCAACATACCATCACCTATGTGCCAACAGCTGAAGAGATGACCCTGCTGGTACCTTGGGGGAGAGGAATGGGGGGTGAAGATTGGGTTAGTGAACTTGGACTGGGTAAGTATTCTTTTCCTCTCGACCCTGCCTATCTACCCTGGTCCTCTCTCTCTCATAGGACCGTGGACTCTTTCCCTTGAGCGTTCTGCTGCCCAACATGGTTATCCTAACGGGTTAAAATAGAACCATTAGTCATGAGGGGCCGCTCAATGTTTGGCACACGATCTTCTGCCTACCGTCACTGTTCTCTCCAAAACCACAGGCATTGCTATTGATTTAGCTCCCAGATTCTCTTCTGGCCTAGACCTCAAGCAGGGGACTCCTCCTGGAGGAGGAGCTGCCAAGGGGAAGTAGTGAGCACACTCTTTTTCCACACTCCTTTCTGGAGTGCAACACCATTTTCTTACCTTCTGACGCAAATTCTTCATGCCTAAACATTCTTCTCTTCCATGGCCTAACGTACCGTGCCCCACCCTAGCCTCAAAAATTAATCAAGGCTGGGTGTCCATCCAGAAGGGGGGCCCTCTGCTCCATCTCCTTCTGAGTCTGATGCTGAGGCAGCAGACTTGAGTTGCATAGCACCAGTACCACCCCATCCACTCTCAGGCAGTATGTCTATAGGCTATTTTTTCAGACCTTTGCAGTTGATGCATATCATGCACCTGTATCATATCTTTAGGAGGACTAATCGTGCCATCATTAGATGCTATTTTTTGATTAATTCTGAAAAGCACCAGGTCCCCACACACCAGCCCTAGAAGTAGCTGTAACAGTTTTTTTCCCTTTAACAGGTGGAGTATTTACCCTAGCACTGGATGTTGTAGCTGTAACCGCATTTCCCTTCAATGGTGGAATGCTCTGGCTGCTAACGCTTTCCTCCTTTTCTATAACTGAGGTATTTTATTAATTACTACATGACCCCCATCAAGTGGTGGAGTATTTGCGCCAGCATTGGATTCTGCAGCTATTATAACCTAATTTGAAAGGTAGAGTATTGGCGCAACCACTGGATGCTGTGACTACAGTGAAAATTTACCCACCTGAAATTTTCGTTTCCTGTAGTCCTTAGGCAGCCCAAATACATATGAAGGGACACCTGCTCTAGCTCTGCCCATAAAGTGTCCATTGATCTGTCTGAGTGTGCCTTGACATTAAGGCGACACTGAACTTCCTTCAGAGAATAGCATCTTTCTACTGTACTGTGTATCCATCTGGTAAGAATGGCCTTCCTCGCTCTGTTACCCTTATTTGGACCATGATGCTGTATGAACAGATCCTCCGCTGATCCAAACTGTTCTCTAGATAACACGAGACAGCTCTTCTTATATCCAACAGATGAAGTGATGCCTGTTCATCTCCAACAGAATCTAGACATAGCACAGATAAGGTGATTTCTTGATTTATAATATTATTGCTGGAAGCCACCTTTGGAAGGGATACAGGCATTGTTTGAAGAACCAGACAGTGACCCAGGTCTCTGACATATGGGTCCTGGATAGACAGAGCTTGGAGCTCACTTATTCTTCTGGCTGATGTTATGGCCATAAGAAAGAATATCTTTAAGATCATCAAGTGCAGAGATGATTGCTGTAAAGGCTCAAATGGCAAGTTGGAGAGCACCCACAAAAGAAGAAAAATATCCTAGGAAGGAAGCAGAGGATGAACCGCTGGATTAGCGATCTTTAGGCCCTGAAGAACGCTACCAGGCAGTTATTGGAGAATAATCCCTGAAGCTGTTTGTTTATGGCTGTAAACTATAATTTCAGAGTATTGAGTTTAAGACCTTTACTGACTCTCTCTTGCAAGAACTGAAGAATGGTGTTTATAGCTTTAGGATGCCAAGATTGCCTGGTACACCATGACTTGAAGATCTTCCAGACTCT
Source organism: Rhinella marina (assembly GCA_900303285.1). Lineage (NCBI taxonomy): Eukaryota > Metazoa > Chordata > Amphibia > Anura > Bufonidae > Rhinella > Rhinella marina. The sequence goes on from ONZH01024946.1 coordinate 399,356, forward strand.
GTTATAGGTTTTAATAGTTGCAGGTCTTCTGGAGGCTAGAATTGTGCTGATAACCTCAGAGGAGAGGCCTAACTTTTAATACGGTTTGCCGCTCAGCCTCCAGGCCGTTAGATGGAGCATCTTCAGACTGGGATGAAGGATTCCTCTCTTGGATAGAAGATTGGGCCGCAGTGGAAGCTTCCGGAAGATCCCTCTCGACATCATCAATGCCAGGGAAAACCACGCTCTGGACTGCTATTGCTTCTGTCTTTTCTTCCAATATTTTCCTCAGGACCTTGGGGATTAAAGGAACAGTAGGGAATACCTATACCAGTTTTCCCATCCTGCTAGTAGATAGACCTGTAGTCAATGCTTGCTTCTCCAGATGGAGAGAGCAGAACTGTCCTAGCTTTGCATACTCCGTTGATGCCATGGCATCCAAGTCTAGCATTTCCATCTTTTGGACACATTGATTGAAGACCTCCAAGTTCAGACTACATTCCTCAGGGGGGCTATTTTTTTGTTTTTCAATTTTAAATCAATCTTCTGCATTCCAATGACAGTAGGGGACTCCCAGTACCCCCTATTTGTTTATATAGAAGACAGTCATAAGGTTGCCTGATTTAACTTGAATAAATTCCCTGCAAGACATTCTTAAAATTCTTTGCAGCTAAAGTTACTGCTCTTAACAATGATTGCCAACATGGGCACGCAACTCCATGATGAGGTATCCTTGGTGAGGAGAGTCCAGGGCCGAGGAAACAGACAATGACCTTTCTGGAGATGAGACGGAATCAACCACCACTGAAGGTCTTAACAGATCAAGGGATGAATGGACACCATCTTGTCCAGATTTTTGTGAGCCCCATCCCATGATGCCAAGATGTTGCTCTGGAAATTACCTCATGTGAGCCTTGGCCCATAGGATTGCATGGATTGATGATATAAGGAGCCTTATCACTCTCATTTTTCTGATGGACATAGTGTGGCATATGGCGAGGTGAGTGATTTCTCGTACAATCTTCCATCTCCTCTTTACTGAAAGTTTCACAGACATAACATGAAACTTCTGCATGAGGCCCAAAAACCTTGATGTTCTGTGTTGGGATCAGGTGTGATTTCTTGAAATCTATTAGAAAATAGTGTTCTTGTAAAACTTGTATTGTTATCTGCAGATCCTTCGACAGTAGAGTTGCAGAAGATGCTCTCAGTAGCCAATCATCTAGGTAGGGAGCCACAATAACTCCTCTCAATCTCAGGACTGCTGATAGAGTCACCACTCTTGGAAATACTCTTGGGGATATAGCAATCCCAAAAGGCAGACATATGAATTGGAGATGTTGCAGACCTGATCTTGAGTGTAGAGCTATCTGAAGATATTTGAGATGCTGGGAAAGTATTGGTATGTGTAGATACGCATCCATTAGATCTATTGTTACAAGATAATCTCCATTCTATAATAGGGGCATTCCCGATCAGATTGTCTCCATCTTGAACTTTTGTATGACAGAAAACTGTTCAGGTAGGTAAGATCTATTATGAGCCTCCATTTGCCTACTGGCTTGTGCACTAGGAACACCTTTTCCTTTTTCTGATGGCAAAATGTTCTCTAAGGCTGACTTATGAATGAATTGTGAGATTAGTCTGGGCACCACTGGTGACTTAACCCTTATTATTGTGAACTTGTCCAGAGGAGTAGAAATGAACTCTAGTGTGTAGCCTTTTTGTAGTGTAGAAACCACCCAGGTGTCTGAGGAGGTGGGTGCCAGGATTTTTGTAGACTAGCGCCTACAGGAGGCCCTGGAGGATTGGAGTCATAGATGAGCAGATTTTTTATTGCTGCCCCCTCTCTTGAATGGTGAGCCTTATCTTTTGGATCTAAATCTTCTTTGTTGGAAAATCTAAACATCCTTTTAAATATGGAAATTTAGCTTCTTTTCTCTCATTCAGTGCTTCCAATAGTTTGTTTAACTGTCACCGAACATGTGCCCTGGTTGAAAGGAATTTTTTTTTATTTTTATAAAATATCCCCAGGCCATTGTTTGATCTCCAAACAGCATCTGACAGAGTTGGACAAGGCCATAGCCCTGGAGCAGACCTAGTTGACAGAGCCAAACAGATGGGGATCTAACCACCGAAACCGAGGAAAGAGCGATTTTAGATGTGGCAGCGGATCCTTCGGACAACTTTAGGACACAAGTCCAAATCTTCAGAGAATTTTTCTTGCAGCTTATATGTAGACTTAAATCTAGTGCCAACATTTGTTCTTTTCTCTGGCTTATCCCAGTCTTTTCTCAGCTACTCAACAAGGACTGGGTGACTAGACAGCGAACAAACCTTAATTTAGCTCCTGGATTTATGCTGTACATTTTTTTCAGACTCTATTGCCTTTTGACAGATTTAACAAGTTCATGTAATATGACGGATGAAGGAGAAACAACTCCTCTGGGTCATCTGAGTCTAAGGCCCCATTCACACGACCGTATATTTGCGGACCCGCAAATATACGGGGGCCGCCGGACGTGTGTTCCGCAGAGGTCGGAACACACGCCGTGCGGCCCCATTGAAAATGTGCGCATGGACAAGTATAGGACATGGTTCAAAAGAGCCGCGGCACGAAGCTCCCGGCGAGAGGTGAATGGGGCCGCATCTATTCCCGCATTTTTGCGGATAGATACAGCCCCATTCATATGGTCGTGTAAATGGGGCCTAAGTCATCAGATGATTCAGATGCACAGAGACCTCAGAGGATAATGGCTGCGGAGACTCTTTCCTCGGTCTCTTATATTTATGTGCAGCTTGAATTTCCTCAAACACAGATTTTAGTTTGTTTTTAAACCAAGAAAACCTGGAGCAGAACGGACAGAGGAGAACTCGTCAGGAGACTGACACTGCAGGTAATGTGAGCTCATCAGGTAAAGGCTGATCACAGCTGATACATAATCTGGGCCTGGTTTTACTTCTCGTTTTCCTGCTAAGAGAAAGGCATCTATAGAAAAGAGACAATATCATCAGTATGTGTTCTAGTAGCTAGAAAACTTAGGAAACAAAGGGTTAATCAACGCTGAGTACTCTGCTACAGCAGATACACACATATAGAGTAGTAAATGAGATTAATAAGCATATATGCAACGACCGGGGTGCCTAGGTGGCTACGGGGGCGACCCTTTCCCCCTCCAGGGCCCTCTAAGGTGTTTCCTTTTATGTCCCAGTGGTAGGAGTGCCAAGGGGATTTAGGCCACTCACGTCTTTAGTGGTGTTGTCACGGTGTTCCTACCTCGTGAGACGAACAGGCCCCAGGCGGTGGCTCCGGTTGCAATAAATTTACTAGGAGTAGTAATTGAGGGTCGTCCGGTGGGAATGATGCACAGACTTGTATGAATGGTCCAACGTAGTTTTATTAACTTATCTTGGTAGGCAGATAACTAGTTTCATTCCTCAACTTGGTGTCCAGCAAGTGCAGCTATTACTTATACTTGGCAGATGCTTGGAAATTCAGGTTTCAGGCTTCCTGTTCTAAGTTGAGGCTACCTCTTAAGTCTGGCTTCCCTTGAGAGTATTGTAGTGCCTTATTGCAGGCTATATTACTCTGTATTTAGGGAGCAGCAGAGCTGAAGGTGCTCCACTGTCCTGCACATGTCCTCCCTGATCAGGGTACAGGGGACAACTCCATGACTAAAACTTGTCTTAACTGTCATTTCCTCTCACTCTGCAGGAAGTTGGAAGAGCTTAACTTCTCTCCAGCAGAGGGGGTCAGAATGGACTAAGGACTGTACCATTCTGGTAAAACTACATCTGAATCTGCCATAGTATTTACTGACACCTGCTGGTACACCAGGTACATTACATGGGAAACAGTTGCATAACATTGAATATGATACATATTAATGCTGGTGATGATATTAATGCACAGAATTACATTTCCACAGTAGCATACAGATAGAAGCTGGTTATGCAGAGTTGTAACACTACTCTGGGGTGTTACATTCCCCCTTACTTAAAGTCAAGCCGTCCTCGGCTTGTGCTTAGGAGGTGCTCGTAGGGTACCCAAGGGAAATTAAAGTGCTGCATTAAGTATCTGGAAGACTGACATAAAGCTACCAATAGGTTCCTGCCCTTGTGAGTAGGGTGTCCAATCACAGTTTCCCTCTCGGTATAACCAGTGAACCAAAAATTCTGCACCAAACGATCATTCCTGGCTTTCTTTTAAATATTCTGGCCACGAATACCAAAGGAAGCATGGGGGTGTCTTTACTCTGTAATCCACCATTTAGCAATGAAAGCCTACAAATAGAAGGGTGGCTTCATACTGTAATCCCTTCCAAGCACCAAGGCCTTATAATGCTTTACGCTTTGTCACCTTGATGACTGCACAGGTAGCTAAACTTATTTCCCTAAGACAGGTGCACTTTGTCTTAGGATATTTTGAACTAGGAGGAGGAAACGGCCCACCTTCCATAGTTCCATGAGGGCTAATCCCTCTTAACGTGTTTTTAGCAGCTGGGTTACCCTTTATGTTGTTAGATCTGCTTGTGACTCTACCACTTGGTCCTCCCTGTGTAGCGACAGCACATGAACCAAAGCACAGGACATACTGACTCCTTCCCTTTCCCAATTCTGTGGAGAGAAAAAGGTTAAGGGCATATGCAAATACCATAAAACGCCTACTCTTTCTAAACTACCACAAGGTAAAGTGGGACCAGAAATACTTTTGAGTCCTCAGAGGCAGTCCATATGAGCAATAAAGCAAGATGCTAACTATCTGGCTAACAATATAAAATTCCAAGTCCATTCAAAAAGTGCATATAAGGTCACATTGTTGTATTCAAAAAGAGTCCATAAAATGGGCAAAACAATTATAAACGTTGCTGAAATATAAAACATTAGTGCAAAAATGTAACAGTAGAAATCACAAAGAGCTCAGGTATACTTTTGAGTCTATTCTTTGGGTCCTGGCTTGTAACATTGCAAACTGGAACAATTGAAGAAAAAGTCATTTGTAATCCAAATGAGGTAGAAGAACAGGTAGTTGTAATCCGCATGAGGTAGGTAATTCCCATAGTGGGTGATTTTCCTCACAGAACGAGGTCTCCACTGGAGTAGCTGGGTGTCTCCGGCTCGGCCGCTGCTGCAGCTAAAAGTCCCTATAACGAACAGGCAGCTGACCTCTAGTGTTCCGTTGGGATCTCCGCAGAGGCAGTTCAGAGTCTCCGGGGATGGAGGTAGAGTCCGGAACTTGTGAGGAAGGTTCAGTAACCAGCCTTGGCTCTGTAGGTGCAGTGGTCTCCGGAACTGGCATTAGGATACGGATTTGAGGTTGAAGAAACCACTGAAGGGGGTCAAGCATGGAAGACCATTCTGTTTCCGGTTCGGTTTCTAGAGATAAAGGTAGCTCAGGTGACTCATCCACTTCTGGTTGCTCCTGAACAGGTTCCTGGAGGCATTTCTTGAGTCTGTTGCGATGTACTCGCTGAATACCTTTACCCTCTCTCTGGATTTCATAGACTTCCGATGAGGGAACAGCAACTACTGTATATGGCTGGCGTTCCCAGCGACTATCCAGCTTGCTTACTGGGTGATTGTTTCTGAGCCAGACCTGGTCTCCTGGTTGTAAAGGTTCAGCATGAGCATGTAGATCAAAATCCTGTTTTTGTTTCTGCTGAGCCTTCTCTATTTTAGATTCCACAATTTCTCTGGCATCTTCTAGACGTCTCTGATGCTCTTTTACCCACTCAGATTGAGGAAGGAGTGGTTCAGAGTCCGGCACGGGGACATCGAGGGCGTGGTCGGCAGGTAAACGACCCTGTCTTCCAAACATGAGATAGTATGGCGTGTACCCGGTGGAGCAATGAATTGTGTTATTGTACAGGTACACTAGTTCAGGTAGAAGTAATGGCCACTCTGCCCTCTTGTGAGGCGGCACAGCCTTGAGCATATTGATTAATGTCTGGTTCATCTTTTCGCACAGACCATTTCCTTGCGGGTGATACGCAGTGGTCCTTAGTTTTTTGCAGTTGTAAAAGGCACAAAGTTCATAGAACAATTGAGACTCAAATGCGGATCCTTGATCAGTGAGTATTTTGTCTGGAGACCCATAAGGTAGAATGAAGCTTTTCCACATGGCAGCTGCTGTAGTTTTAGCAGTTAAGTCCTTTACAGGTATGGCCACGACGAACTTGGTGTAGTGGTCAATGATTGTCATTGCATAGGTATATCCAGATCTGCTGGGTTCCAGTTTCACGTGGTCGATAGCCACAATTTCCAGAGGACTCCTACTCACTATTGGATGAAGGGGTGCTCGCTGGTCATGCCTTTCTCCTCGGGCTACAGCACAGGTGGGACAATCCCGGCACCAGGCTTCAATATCACTTCTCATGCCAGTCCAGTAGAAACGCCGTCTGATGGTGGCTTCTGTCTTTTGGGTCCCAAAATGACCAGACCTATTATGGTACATGTCCATTACCATCTTAGCATCTCTTCGAGGCACTACTATCTGATGGAGGCGCTCACAGGTGACTGGATCAAGTGTTCTCCTGAGGAGCAGATCTCTTTGTAGGAAGAGCAGTTTCCGTTGTCGCCAGAGGCGAACTAGCTCCGGATCAGCTTTCCGCTGCCGGATTCTCTCCGGTATGCGCCCACTGGAAAAGTAATCCAACAGTTCTCCGATGACTCTACTCTCGGCTTGTAGTTTGAGCCAGAGCTCTTTCTCAACTGGAGGTGAGGAATCACCGGTCTTTGGAGAATTAATGGCTTTGGAGGGTTTGCGTCCAGTGTGCAGGGCTTCCTGCCTGGCAAATCGGGAGTAGAATATGGGCATTTCCACATCTTCCCATTGCTCATCTTTGCAAACTAGTTCTTTTTGAGCAGGTAGTCTGGATAAGGCGTCAGCATTATCATTAGCTTTGCCGGTCCGATACTTGATGGTGAAGTTGAAGTTCACCAATCTAGAGGCCCATCTTTGCTCTAGAGCTCCTAGACGCGCAGTGTTTAAGTGAGCCAGTGGATTATTATCGGTGTAGGCAGTGAAAGGCGTGGCTACTAGATAATCCTTAAATTTCTCGGTTACAGCCCATACCAAGGCTAGGAATTCCAACTTGAAAGAGCTATAATTCTGGTCATTCCGCTCTGGTTCTCGTAACGACCTACTGGCATAGGCAATGACTCTTTCAGTTCCGGCTTGTGTCTGAGATAGTACAGCTCCTAAACCTTTCTTACTTGCGTCAGTATAGAGGCAGAATGGCAGGCTATAGTCAGGGTAGCCCAGAACTGGTGGCTCTGTAAGTTTTTCTTTTAACAGTTGGAAAGCGGCTTCTCTCTCTTCATTCCAATCTACCGGTATCTTAGCATTCTGAGAGCCTTTAGGATGACCCTTCAAAAGCTCCTGGATAGGCTCCGCAATCTGAGCGAAGTGAGGGATAAATCTTCGGTAGTAACTTGCGAATCCAAGAAAGCTCTTGACTTCTTTGACTGTCTTAGGAGATGGCCAGCTTTGTACTGCAGCTATCTTGTCGGGGTCTGGTTTCACACCCTTCGCACTCACGACATGTCCCAGATATTTTACTTGGGGCTTCAGTAAGTGGCATTTTGAAGGCTTTACTTTCAATCCATAATGGGCCAGAGTCTGGAACACCTCTTCCAAGTGCTGTAAATGTTCTTCATAGGTCTTGGAGTAGACAATCACATCATCCAAGTACAGCAATACAGTCTCAAAGTTTTTGTGTCCAAGACATCTCTCCATGAGTCTCTGAAATGTTCCAGGGGCGTTACACAATCCGAATGGCATGTAGTTGAACTCGAACAGACCCATTGGGGTAGTGAAAGCTGTTTTTTCTTTATCTTCTGGCGCCATGGGAACTTGCCAGTATCCACTGGTTAGATCCAGGGTTGAAAAATAAGCAGCAGATCCCAGGGCTGCTAAAGACTCCTCAATTCGTGGCAGTGGGTACGCATCCTTGTGCGTAATGTTGTTGATCTTGCGGTAGTCCACACAGAAACGAATGGTTCCGTCTTTCTTTTTTACAAGGACCAAAGGGGCAGCCCAGGGGCTGTGACTATCTTGGATGACGTTAGCCATCTTCATATCCTGAACCATTTTCTTCACCTGCTGGTACATGGCAGGAGGCACTGGCCTGTATCTCTCTTTGATTGGAGGATGAGTGCCGGTTGGAATACTGTGCTTTATGAGGCTGGTTTGACCATAGTCCAGGGGGTGTTTACTGAAGACTTGGTGGTTTTCTTTGACTAAGTCCAGTACACCTTTGATCTGTTCAGCAGAGGTTGTGGCATCTCCAATATGTAGTTCGGTCCACCAGGGCTGCTTGGGTGGATCTTGAGCTGCCTCCGCTGTTTGAAGCGATTGTTGTGCAGCAGCAGTAGGGGGATCCAGGATGTCTTGTAGACGGACGTGATATAGACTTGCCACTGGATAGAATTTTTTCAATTCTATGATTTCGTCACTTAGATTGACCAAGCGTATGGGTACATTCCCATTTGACACAGTGACCAAGCTCCTAGCGGCTAGGACTAGAGGATGATCTCGTAGATGCAAGGGTTCCACGAGGGCTGGGTAATCCTGACCTCGGACACCGATGCAGGCCTTGCACCATATCAGAGTCTCTGCTCCAGGTCGGAGTTTGATAGGTTGAGCATCCTTGATGCGAACACGGCATATTTCACCCTGGCGGTTGCCAAATTTTTGTTGGGCAGCTAGCACCTGGATGGTCTGGTTTATGGCATGTTGCGTTACAGAGGGTGCAGTTACTAGAGCTTTCTTCAGAGCTTCCAGCACTTCAGTGTAGCAGTTGCCAAGTACATTCATCCCTAGGACAACAGGGCAATTGTCATCTTCTGGAACCTGAATCACGACTACTCCTTGATGTGGGAGTTTGGTACCTTCAATCTGTAAGGTAGGTTCCCAATAACCTAAGATAGGTACTGTTTGGCCATTAGTGGCTATGATGTGGAGCCAGGATTCTGGAGGTTGTGTCAGCTGGGCTCCGTTCTGGCATTTTTTGAACGCTGCTTGACGGATGGTAGTTACTTGAGATCCGGTATCAATTAAAGCAGAAAACTTCGCTCCATTGATGCCAACTTCAATCACGGGACGAGTGCCCACATACTTAGGCATAAAAGCTGGATCGTTGGGACCTAGCATTCTTCCTCTTGAGGGGCGGTCCTTGGCCTCAGGGGATACTCTTACCTGCCAACACTCCCTTTCAGTGTGCCCAGGCTTCTGACAATGCTGGCATATGCGTTTTCTGGAGCTACGATATCCAGGATTTGACACTCTACCGGTCAGCCGACGTCGCTCTTCCCGTGGACCGGGTGTAAGATGACCTTGTGAAGTGGAATTCTCCTTCTCAGTCTTGGGCTGATGTTCCAATCGCTCTAGCTGCTTCCTCATTCTCTCCACATTCTCAGCTAGGAGGGAGACTTGAGCAGTCAGGGCCGCGACAACATCTGGGACAGGTGCCTGGGACCCATGTTCAGCTATCTGGCCATAGACAGTAGGTCGCATGACAGGCGATTTCTTCTTGACTTCAGGAGGTTCAGACTGCTGACCTTCTCCCAGAATGCCAATAGCAAGCTCCTTAAAATCTAAGAACGGGGTATCTGGGTGTTGAGCTGACAGCATCTTCAGCTGACGTTTGAGGGATTCGTCTAAGACACCTTCAATAAACTGTTCTCTGAGGGTTTGATCTTGTCCCTCAGCTTCACGGGGGTCTATGTGGATAACTGCACGCAGAGCTTCTTGCAGGGACAGGGCAAAGTCTCTCAAAGTCTCCTTTGACTGCTGTCGCTTTCCAAAGAAGCGCATCTTTAGCTCAGAGGCGGTCCTAGTTTCAAAGGTGGTACTGAGCCTGTCTAGGATCTGTTCAGCTGTTTTTCGCTCTGGCCAAGGCCAGGACTTGACCTCCCGGAGTGCAGCTCCCTGTAACTGGCCAATCAGGATCTCCACTTTCTGGTCCTGAGATACTGGATATAGCTTAAAGGTAGCTAACATTTTATCATGGAATTCCCTGAGTGAATGGGGTTCTCCTGAATAACGTGGGAGCCAAGGTGCTCCAAAGTAATATGGCATAGTCAGAGGCATGATGCATGTGGCTGCAGCAGCTGCTGGTGTATCACCGCAGTCCAAGTGGGTGCTATCTTCACTGTCAGACATGGCTTTTGCTACCTTGTATCAGACTAGAGGGTTCAGCGCCAGTTAGAATGCAATTTAAGTACACGTTGCTATGGGTAACAACAACAGAATTGGTGCGTGGCTCCTTTAAGAGTCGCTGCAACTTCTCAATTTTGTAGAGTATGATGCTCTAGCAAGTAGATTATAGCTCATAACAGTCTTTAGCAAGATTATTTTCCCAGTGGTACTCACTCAGACCTCTGGACATTGCTTCTTAGGATCCAGGGAAGAAAAAGCTGCATTTTCCCTTTTCCAAAATGGCCGCCGATTCACTTCCTATATGGTTTGTAGTTGATTTCTTTGTCCTCCTGGGAACTTGTACTCTGTACTTCTGTTCCTCCTGCTGGAAGATTGGTTCATCTGTGGAGGCGGGCTGTTTGGGATTCTCCCCTCTGCTTGGTGGATGATGCCCACTTCCAAGATGGCTGATTAACCCCTGTTTTGCCACAGTGCAGCAACTAATATAGACTCACACTTTCCAGTAGTAAGTAAATGCAATAAAGTCTCTTGTAGGGGGTTTGATAGATAGAGGGGTGCTTCCCAAGCACATAAATTAGATCCTGTTCCGTGACGCCATTTTTGCAACGACCGGGGTGCCTAGGTGGCTACGGGGGCGACCCTTTCCCCCTCCAGGGCCCTCTAAGGTGTTTCCTTTTATGTCCCAGTGGTAGGAGTGCCAAGGGGATTTAGGCCACTCACGTCTTTAGTGGTGTTGTCACGGTGTTCCTACCTCGTGAGACGAACAGGCCCCAGGCGGTGGCTCCGGTTGCAATAAATTTACTAGGAGTAGTAATTGAGGGTCGTCCGGTGGGAATGATGCACAGACTTGTATGAATGGTCCAACGTAGTTTTATTAACTTATCTTGGTAGGCAGATAACTAGTTTCATTCCTCAACTTGGTGTCCAGCAAGTGCAGCTATTACTTATACTTGGCAGATGCTTGGAAATTCAGGTTTCAGGCTTCCTGTTCTAAGTTGAGGCTACCTCTTAAGTCTGGCTTCCCTTGAGAGTATTGTAGTGCCTTATTGCAGGCTATATTACTCTGTATTTAGGGAGCAGCAGAGCTGAAGGTGCTCCACTGTCCTGCACATGTCCTCCCTGATCAGGGTACAGGGGACAACTCCATGACTAAAACTTGTCTTAACTGTCATTTCCTCTCACTCTGCAGGAAGTTGGAAGAGCTTAACTTCTCTCCAGCAGAGGGGGTCAGAATGGACTAAGGACTGTACCATTCTGGTAAAACTACATCTGAATCTGCCATAGTATTTACTGACACCTGCTGGTACACCAGGTACATTACATGGGAAACAGTTGCATAACATTGAATATGATACATATTAATGCTGGTGATGATATTAATGCACAGAATTACATTTCCACAGTAGCATACAGATAGAAGCTGGTTATGCAGAGTTGTAACACTACTCTGGGGGTGTTACATATAGAGCTGTTAAATTGAACTTCATAGTCAAATAATACAGATAGAAAGGAGTTAATCCTTCAAAGATATGTAGTGGTTAAGTCTGCATACACCTTCATTCTGCAAACAGCCTTGGTGTTTGAGCTTTATAAGCATACATAAGATATGGACAGGAAGGAGTTAATCCTTCAAAAAACAGTAAAGGTTAACTCTGCAAACAGCAATGGTGCTTGTACTCTATAAGCAGACATAATACTGACAGGAAGGAGGCTTCACAGGTTTCAGGGTTTTATGGGTGGACCACCCATGAGTTTTTTAATTAAGGTTGTTAACCTGTCTCTTCTGGTTGTACCTTGGGGAATAAAACCCATATGTATTTGTGCTGCCGTAGGACGTCCAGGAATATCACATTACCACCTTCAACAGGTGGAGTGCTTTAATGCTAGCAATGCTACTACTGCATGATCCCCTTCAACAGGTGAAGTATCTGTGCCAGCATTTGATGTTGCGCATTGCTAACAGCCTACTCGGTTCTGAGATTCAACAAACTCTTTCCTTTCAATAGGTGGAGTAATTGCGTTATCCCTAGATGTTGTATCTGTCTAGTCTGCCCACTCGCACATCAGACAATCGTATTGCCCCCTTGTACTGAAGGAGTACCTATGCTGAGGCTACATACTGTGTCTGACTGGCTTTCCCACTTCTGTTTTGCAGGGGCAACTGCATCATGCCTTTCTACAGGCAGAATATTTGGTTGCTATATCTGTACGGTTCAAACATGGATATTTCCCTTTTTCAACAGTCAGAATCATGGCACTATCGCGGAGTATTTTCTCTGAAAAGCCTCCGCATTTCCAATGTATCTCAGGCAACTTCAATAACTCTGTCTTTTGTTGGGTTGCTTATTCTCCAGCTTGCTGTTGGGTCTGACTAGACTACCCAGTTCTGATGGTATCTGGCAGCTACTCTCCTTTATCTGTTTGGTAGTCACGCTGTCTCCGTCAGGCAGTCTCTTCATATAATATATGAATAGTCAAGCCTCAGCAGCTCTTCATACCTGAGCCGTCTGCATTGCTGTTCTCCTTAGGGAGTACTTCTGCTGTTTTCTAGCACTATTCTTTTATCTGCAGTATCTGATGCATTTTTGCCTTTGGATATGGGCCCCATGGGCAAACTAATAGTGACATCACTGGATGTTTACTGGTGAGCGTGTGTGGTCACGTGCGCATACTAAGAAGCTACATTTCTCTTCTTCTGCTGTTTCTGTTCTGTTTGCCCAACCTTGTGACCACCAGTCGTGACGTAGTGATTGAATCAGCTTTAGGTGCTCATCAGGCAGAGATTTCCTACTGTTCTGGCATATCTACACTCTTACCACGCAACCCTATCAGCGGCCTGACTGAATGGGGAGCTACCGCTATGCTGTTCCTCACAGAGCAGTGTTGTTTCTACCATGCTATTCATCATACCATGATTAAGATCAGTGAAAACTGATGTGTTACTGTGATGGTTTTTGCTATCCCTTTCAGCCACGTTATCTTCTCCTGATGACGCTCAGAGAACATTTTAAGATTGGTTATCTCTGTGAAGGCTACTCCGGACATTTCCTTTTCTATATGAACTCTCCAGGCAAAAAAAAAAAAATATCTCCTCCCTTTCCCGTATAAGCCCCTGAAAGTTTTTCCCCTTTTATCTCAGTATGAGTCTTCCACAGGGAATTGCTGTATTGCATTGTACACTCGTACTATGCACCCCAACATGATCCCTATTACACAGAGCAAATATCGTACAGACTCTCGTGCATGCAAAAATGAATGAGAATCATGTGATGTAATAAGTATGAATGACGACGAGCGACAAATCGCTTGTTTCTTGCCCATCGTAATCTTTCAGCAAACTAATAGATCCATTTGTATAATATGGAGTCGTCTACTCGCTAACGATCTCATACATGCCTTTCAGAGTGCCAATAGGTGTGAACGATTTAAAAGCGGACAAGTAACGACCACAAGTACGAACGAATATTGATGTGTATAATAAGTGAAATTTTTGCCGGTAGCGAGTCAATGATCTTTGATCATTTATTGTGATCTGTATGACATCTTCTGGTGTAAGTATCTGCAAGTACCTTAATACTCCTACGGAATTGAATCTCCTATCCTAACCTCTCCTAACCTATCATTTCCACTCCTAGGGGGTGGAAATGAAAGGTCGAGATGGCAATAACAGCTGTATGCGCCAGCCAGGGAAGGTTAACATACAGAAATATCTGAGTGGCCAGTGCTCCTCTGTTTCCATAACTCTCACAGCAGTGAATGTGAGCTATGCAAACAACATGGTACAGAACGCTTTTTTCATTATACAGAAATTAAAGAAAAAATGTAGCTTGCTGTGCAGTCCACAGACCCCATTCACTGCTGTAGGAGTTATGGAAACTGCAGACAACCTTTAGCTTGGATGTTATATATTTTTTGTGCAATAAATTAGTGAAAAACAGACAGAACACGGATGGCATCTGTGGCTTTTACAGACCCATAGCCGTCTGAATTAGCCCTTAGGCTGGCATAGAGTTAATAGTAGCATTAAGACACCACAGAAATGAAACCCTTAAGTTGTCTCCACGAAGACTAGGCTGCTGCACTTCTCTGAGCATCACTGGAATACTTCAAGTTCCATCTGTCCTTATCATTCCTAGAACTTTCTCAGGTCCTTTCCGGTTATGACCTCTGCAGTGAGGATTTCACTGTAAATACTTGAAATTGTAAGTGCCACTGACTACACATTATTCGGGTGCAGTGCATCTTTGAAAAAAAAACACATCCATCATAAAATAGGTTTTTTTAAAACTTAATATTTATAAAGAAAAAAAGTTTAGAATTTTTGGCAGTTTTTTTTTATTTTTTTAATAGAAGGCAATTAAAAATTATATGCAAAAATTATCCTGCCATAGCAGCACAAATGATTAAACCTCTTAAAGTGGTATTCTGGCTATATTTATTTATTTTACTTACTACAGCACTGACACATTGTTCAGTGCTTTTCAGAAATTGTCACTTGCTATCCCCCATGGGGCTTACAACGCTGTCAACTTACTCGCTATGCACAGGGTAAGGGATAACTATTATATCAGTGGGGTCACCTGAGTCTGACCATTGGGAACCGTACTGGTCCCGTACCCTGTAACAACCTCTGAAATGAATGGATTAGCAGGTCAAACATACACACTGTCTATGGAACTGCCAGAGTTAGCCGAGTACAAGCACTCATCTATTTCTGCAGTCCCATAGAAATTAAAGAAGTGGCAATGCCCATGCTTGACTTGCTATATATATATATATATATATATATATATATATATATATATAGAGACATATATATAGGATATAGAGAGGATATATAGAGGACATATATACAGGATATAGAGACATTGTAATACTTATCCAGACAAATTAGGGGATAATTTGATATCAGTGAAACACCCCTTTAAGAGGTATATATATATATATATATATATATATCTATATCTATATATATATATATATATATATATATATATATGTATATATATATATAATTATTCATACCCCTTGAATGTGAAGTGAAAAGGAAATGATACATGGTTTTCAAAAATTTTAATAAATAAAAATCTAAAAGTATGGCATGCATTTGTGTTCAGCCCCCTGCTGTACTCTGATACCCCTAAATAAAATCCAGTGTGACCACATGCCTTCAAAAGTCACCTAATTAGTAAATAGAGTCCACCTGTGTGCAATTTATTCTCACTATAAATACAGCTGTTCTGTGAAGGTCTCAAAGGTTTGTTAGAGAACATTAGTGATGAAAAAGTATCATGAAAACCAAGGAACACACCAGACAGGTCAGGGATAAAGGGTGGAGAAATGTAAAGTAGGGTTATGTTATTAAAAAAAAAAAAAAAAAAAAAAAACAAGCTCTGAACACAGAGCACTAATCAATCCAGCATCTGAAAATGTAAGGAGTATGGAACAGCTGCAAACCTACCAAGACATGACCGTCCGCCTAAACTGACAGCCCAGGCAAGGACAGCACTAATTAGAGAAGAAGCTAAGAGGCCCATGGTCACTCTGGAGGAGCTGCAGAGATCCACAGCTCAGGTGGGAGAATCTATCCACAGGACAACTATTAGTGCTGTATTCCACAAATCTGGCCTTTATGGAAGAGTGGCAAGAAGAAAGCCGTTTTACAAAGCAAGCCATAAGATGTCCTGTTTGCAGTTTGCCACAAGCCACGTAAGGGACACAGCAGAACAGAACAGAAGAAAGTGCTCTGGTCATGGAAACCAAAAAGTTATGGGTGTCAGAATACAATGACACAAAGCAATTTAAAAAAAAGTTTTCAATGTAAAATAAAATCAATTCAATGAAAATTTTGCTGTAATAGTACTGACCCGAATAATGTTTGTCAACTCATTTTTACTGCAAACTGAACACCGTAAAAGCAATACCCTAAAAACATAGTTACATAGTTAATACCATTGAAAAAAGACAAGTCCATCAAGTTCAACCAAGGGATATAAGTGAGACTCTCAGATTTCTGCACATTTTCATAAGAATTAATGTCATTTACTTTCAAGAATTCATCTTAGCCCTTTTTAAAACTGTCCACTGTTCCTGATGAAGTCTATTCCACAGATTCAAAGTTCTTACAGTAAAGAAGCTTTGACGCTTCTGGAAACTGAACTTTTTCTTCTCCAGTCGGAGGCAGTGCCCCCTTGTCTTTTGAGCGCATTTGACATGGAACAGTCTTCCAGCTTCCAATGATGTCCTCCCTTAGATGTCTCTTCTTAGGACTAAATAAATTTAATTCTTTTAATCTTTCTTCATAACTAAGACCCTCCATGCCCCTTATCAGTTTAGTCGCTCTCCTCTGTACTTTTTTGCAGCTGCAGAGTGTCCTTTCTATGAACTGGTGCCTAGAACTGAATTGCATATTCAAAGCACACCAAAGCTTTGTAAAGTGGTAATATTACATCCCTGCCCCAGAAATCCATGCCTCGTTTAAACCATAGGATACCAGCGCTGTAACTGTACGGCGCTGAGGACTGTGACTTAAATCCCAGCGCCGTACAGCTACGGCAGGCTGATCGGGCGGGTGCAGGAGCTGCATCCGTTTGATCAGCAGCAGGGGTCTGGTGTTCTGTTGGCTGTGCCCATGGCGCTCCTTTCCTTCTGACCACTGCCACATGCCCATAGAGCAGTGTACCGCCACATATGGGGTATTTCTGTAAACTGCAGAATCAGAGTAATGTATATTGAGGTTTATATTGCTGTTAACCCTTGCTGTGTTGCAAGAAAAAAAATGATTAACATAAAAAATCTACAAAAAAATGAAATTTTGCTTCCATATTCCTTTAATTCTTGTGGAACACCTCAAGGGTTAACAAAGTTTGTAACATCAGTTTTGAAAAATTTGAGGGGTGTAGGTTCTAAAATGGGGTCATTTATGGGTGGTTTCCATTACGTAAGCCCCTCAAAATCACTTTATAACTATAATTGGAAAAATTGCTTCTAAAATTCTAAGCCTTCTAACTTCCTGAAAAAATTAAATGACATTTACAAAATGATGGCAACATAAAGTAGACATATGGAAAATGTAAAGTAATAACTATTTTGTGAGGTATCACTATCTGCCATAAAAGCAGAGAAATTCATATTTAGAAAATAGTGAATTTTTTCCAAATGTTCTCAAATTTTTGGATTTTTTAATAAATAAAGGTAAAATATATTGACTTAAATTTATCACTAACATGAATTTCAATGTGTCAGGAGAAAACATTCTCCGAATGGCTTGGATAAGAAAAACCTTTCCAAAGTTATTGCCACAAGAAGTGATACGTGTCAGATTTTCAAAAATCAGCCTGAGATTTAAGGTAAAAAAGTGGCTTGGTACTGAAGGGGTTAATGTATGCCAATATCCTAGTAGTGTTAGAAGCAGCTGATTGACATTGCATGATGTTAATTTATGTATGATCTACAAGGACACCCAAGTACTTCTCTACAAGTGACTTTCCCAGGGTTACATCCCCTAGAACTGTAATGGCTAACCTCCGGCACTCCAGCTGTGGTAAAACTACAACTCCCAAGATGTACACTTGCTTGGCTGTTCTCTAGAAATTCTAGAAATGAATGGAGCATGCTGGGAGTTGTAGTTTCACCACAGCTGGAGTGCCGGAGGTTAGCCATCACTGCCCTAGAACATGATGCATGGAGATTATTACTGAACAATGGCGGAATTGCATTTTCTTTCCCCTATTTCACCCCACAAATAGTTTTTTTTACAGTGTTGCAATACATTATATAGAACATTACATGCTGCCATTAAAATGTACTACTCATCCTGAAAAAAAACAAAAACATGCCCTCATATGGCTATGCGGAGATGAAAAATAATGACTAAATAAATAACTAAAATCAATGAAGTTCATCTTGAAGCCCATGATAACTCTTGCCATTGAAAGGTTAATAAATGTGTCCCTTTGTGTTTCACCATATCCTCTCAAAATACCTGTGGATTACATCATATGTTGCACAATGCCCCAATTTTTTATTCTACCTAAAAAAAAAATACTCTGTGCCTTCACTGTAAACTATGGGCACCATATTATGGATCGGTTATACTGAAGTGCATATGAGGCCATGCTAAGACAGCTCCATAGAAGTATCATCTAAAATTGCATGTTTTTTTTTACAATTTGACTTACAAGTTTATGTCAATGGATGTATGTTTGAATTAGTATTCTTTTTTTTGTTTTGTGTTTTTTTTTCCTAGGTACCCTGTTTCCCTGAAAATAAGACCTACCCCGATAATAAGCCCTAGTGCTATTTTGCCCTGTTTTTGGAGTAGGCTTAAAATATAAGCCCTACTCCAAAAATAAGCCCTAGGTACATTGAGGATACACTGAGAATAGGGTTACGGTCCGAGCCCGGGGGGGGGGCCTTGGACCCCCGCAAGTGATTTTAATGGCCAGTCAGGGCCTCTGTGCTGGTGACGGACCTGCGGTGCACCTACCTGTGCTGGTGACGCTACCTCCGCTGCACAGTTAGTTACCTATACACACCCCTATACCCATATCCTATCCAGCGTCTCGCGGGATCACGCTGGTTGACGGAATGACACAGCACACGCCGATGACAGGATTGGGAGAGAAGAAGTCCGGAGCGGAGTGTAGGTAAGCATATTTTTTGTCTGTGTGTGCACAGGGGCTGGGGGAAAAAAAAATGACATACCGGTATATATTCAGAGGGGCCAAAAATAAGACCTACCCCAATAATAAGCCCTAACCCTTTTTCCGGTGAAAAAAAAGAAATAAGACCCTGTCTTATTTTTGGGGAAACACGGTATAAATGCCTTTTTTTTCCACATTTAGCCACTAGGTGCCACACTTTCATTTACCTTAATGCATGCACGTCTGCACAGAGCATATTGCCCAGTCATAATTTTGTAGACTCACTGACGTCGTTATATGAGGGCACAGTGTATGTGGTCAGGTGCCCCTGAGGTCAGGTGTGGTCCTTTCTTGTACTTCCAACTCTCTATCCAACTCGAAATGCACTTGCCTGGCAACAGCTGCTTCTTTTTCTCGCCCCGTTTACATTTTGCGACATCCATCTCTGCTTTATAGCAAACGAATGGCACTTTTATGCTCATTAAGCCTGATGTTTATGAACCTAGATGTCTGGCCAGTATAAGCTATGCCACACGCACACCTTAAAGTGTAAATTACATTCTTTAAGTCACAAGTTGCCAGATTCTTTTAAGGGTTTTCATATCCATTAGTATTATGTATGTCTCATTTTCCCTTAAGGTAAAATATAAATAAAGCTGATCTAATAGGCACTTGATACCATTCAAAATATGTGTGAAAGTTTCCATCTAAAACAAAAAGTAACCTATTTTAAGAAGTGATTTAATTTCCTGTATGTGGGCATGACAAGCTTTTTTTCATTTGTTTTATTACAGGAGTTGAGCCAAATGATGGAGAGACAAATGCATCGACAAAGGGGATGCCAGGTACATAAATAGTCATGGATCAGGACAATGACATTATCTCTTGGAGAAGACAATTGGGTTTGTATGTGATTAAATGGCAAATCAGTAATGAGGTTTCCTGCCATAATTCCAGTAATGAAATACTGAAAATCACATGAATACACAGGGAGGCAGCACTATCTGTGTCAGTATCATTATGTGGTAGAGACAATGAGGCAGCACTATCTGTACCAGTATCATAAAGTGGTAGAGACAAGGAGGCAGCACTATCTGTGTCAGTATCATTATGTGGTAGAGACAAGGAGGCAGCACTATCTGTGTCAGTATCATTATGTGGTAGAGACAAGGAGGCAGCACTATCTGTGTCAGTATCATTATGTGTTAGAGACAAGGAGGCATCACTATCTGTACCAGTATCATAAAGTGGTAGAGACAAGGAGGCAACACTATCTGTGTCAGTATCATTATGTGTTAGAGACAAGGAGGCAGCACTATCTGTGTCAGTATCATTATGTGTTAGAGACAAGGAGGCATCACTATCTGTACCAGTATCATAAAGTGGTAGAGACAAGGAGGCAACACTATCTGTGTCAGTATCATTATGTGTTAGAGACAAGGAGGCAGCACTATCTGTACCAGTATCATAAAGTGGTAGAGACAATGAGGCAGCATTATCTGTGTCAGTATCATTATGTGGTAGAGACAAGGAGGCAGCACTATCTGTACCAGTATCATAAAGTGGTAGAGACAATGAGGCAGCATTATCTGTGTCAGTATCATTATGTGGTAGAGACAATGAGGCAGCATTATCTGTGTCAGTATCATTGTGTGGTAGAGACAATGAGGCAGCATTATCTGTGTCAGTATCATTATGTGTTAGAGACAAGGAGGCAGCACTATCTGTACCAGTATCATAAAGTGGTAGAGACAAGGAGGCAACACTATCTGTGTCAGTATAATTATGTGTTAGAGACAAGGAGGCAGCACTATCTGTGTCAGTATCATTATGTGGTAGAGACAATGAGGCAGCACTATCTGTACCAGTATCATAAAGTGGTAGAGACAATGAGGCAGCACTATCTGTGTCAGTATCATAAAGTGGGAGAGACAATGAGGCAGCACTATATGTGTCAGTATAATTATGTGGTAGAGACAATGAGGCAGCACTATCTGTGTCAGTATAATTATGTGGTAGAGACAATGAGGCAGCACTATCTGTGTCAGTATAATTATGTGGTAGAGACAATGAGGCAGCACTATCTGTTTCAGGATCATAAAGTGGTGGAGGCAGAATTATCTGTTTCAGTATCATAAAGTGGTAAAGACAAGGAGGCAACACTGTGAATATATATTATTTATGGGTAAAGACATGGAGGGTGTTATTATCACTGCCTATATCATCTGCCTGAAGAGCCAGAAAGCTTGGTTGTGAGATAGCCATTGCATCCAAGTATTGCGGTGTAACAGTGGTCGCATAGAAATTAATGGGGTCTCAGCGTTACTCGCTACAGCTCTCTACAGCTGGTGGCAGGCCCTGTATGTAACAATAGTGCTAGCTTCTATCCCTGCAGGCCCCCTAGTGGTGCATGCCCAATAGCAACCACTGCAGCTGCTACTGCTGTAGTTACCTCCCTAAAACTTATTACTCCCACCTGTATGCAGAGAAGTCTGTAGCCACAATGTAGGTGCGTTACCTTTCTTGACCTTTCTGCAGTCTTCCTTGTATGGCCGTTGAACTTTCTGCTGCATTCAGTAACTCTTTCCTTCAAGGGCTGGCACATATGCTGAAGCTTTGGCTGTTTAAAATCCACAGGACAACAGAACACCATGTTTAACTATGCTCCTCACTACTCTTAGATGCTTACTTCATAGCTAGCATTAGACTGACTCAATTGCTCCTAGAGAAGACAGGGTGGTGCCAGCCCTGCCTAGCAAAAGTGGCTAGAAACCCCCACTCTCTCCATGTACAGTTTTTTGTAATATACATGGAACAGAATACAGTGACATTAACACTTGTGGTGGAGGCACTACATTGACATTGATATGTTGTGGATTCTAAATCCTCACTTCGTGTCAAGTTATGTGTTGGGTTTCATTGTGGAAACTTTGTGCAGCATGTGGATGACATTATTTAAAATCTCATCCACTCTGCTGCTGATGTAATTGCTTTGAATTTTCCACAACCATGTGTGGCCATACCTTTAAGCTACTTCTCCTTCTGCCTCTTCATTATCATCACAATAGATGTCATAATTCAGAGGGAGAAAAAATCTCAAAAGGTTTCAAAGTTTCTCCAGGAGGTTGAAGACGTAGTGGAATCTGACAATTCTGCTGTGCATAAGACTAAAGAAGAGAGACGTTACTATTTCCAAAAAAATGTTTGCCGTATAGTAAGGCCAAACTAGGTAACAATTGCATGGTTATAAAAAGATATCTATATAGTATCCGTAGGGTCACAATGCACATAGACAGCCGTTAACACTTGAAGTTGTAATTCAGATGACGCCTGTTGCCTCTGACTGTGATGGGATTCTCAGTAACCAAGTTAGAGGGCTTCTCAACCCTGACAATAACGTGCTGCTGTCATCACAGTATGTGTAAGGCCTTGCTGTTAAACTGTTAGAGGGATAATGCAGAGGTGTGAATTTTTGCCGAAATTCTTTCCTCTCACTGCACAAAGTCCATATCAGAATTGGTGACCTTGTAGCCTAAGAAAAGTTTCAGAAAGGTCAACCTTAAATTGATCCTTTGTATTTCTGAGCTGTTGTTTTCTGTTAAGAAGTTAAGAAGTGGGTGTAGTTATTGATACTTTTGCTGGTATTGCTGGTACACAAATATGTTAAGTAGTCAGGATATAGTAAACTGCAGCCAGGACACAAGGTATAATAGGCACATGGTGCAATTCTAAGATCATATAAAAACAAATTCGACCCCTCCACCCAAAAAATAAATAAATAAATCTATCAATTATCCATCCATCTCATATATACACCAATTTGCCTTAATATTAAAATCCCTGACAGGTGTAGAGACTATTCCCTAATGGCAGTGGCCTCTTTCAGCAGCATGATTCACTTTGCTTCACCGCAAAACAGTTTGAGGAACACGACAAAGATTTCAAGGCGTTGACTTAGTCTCCACATTCCCTAGATCTCAATCCAATCCAGCATCTGGATGCGGGATGTGCTACAAAAAAAACCCTGAAAAAAGTAATAATGATCCCCATGCGTTGGAGTAAGATTTGCCTAATTTACTAAGAGGCAGATGCCTCTTAATAAATTAGGTGCATCTCTAGCACTCCATACACCAGAAAGTAAGCCCTGCCCATGCCCCCTATGCACCTGTCCTAAATGCCACTGGCCGCTTAGGTATTGCTCTTTTTTTCATACGTACCCCTGTTCCAGAGCGAATAAAAAAAGCAGCAAAAATGTAGTGCCTCTGGCCCCCTGCTTTTAAACAAATGTGTTATTTATCCTGCACACTGAGCACTGTAAGAAAAAAAATTCCAGAATTGCTATGTTTGTTGACCATGCCTTCTGGAATAAAAATGATCAAAAAGGCCATATACCTCTTAGAAAAATAAAAAGAACATTTTTGGACTTGTAATTAAGCTTTCTTTGAGTCCAAAGGCAGCATGAAGCAGAATATTTCTCTCCCACCCTGGCACCAGCCCACTTAGAATAATAAATTAAGAATTAGCATAATTAATTTCTGGCACTATGTACATCCTCTCTCACAGCTCACATGTGTAATAAATAGAGACAAATAGCTGCAAAGTTTATTGGGAGGATATATATGTGCTGCATTCGGACTTAGAGATAAGGCAAATTTTCTATTTCCTCTTCATCCTCAGCCAGCACAGATTGGGATGTAAATAGCAAGAAAAAAGGGAGGGTTAATCCTGCAGAATAGCTCCTAGAACATCTTAGGGCTATTTGACATCACTGTTCAGCCCTTCCGTTCTACTGCTCCGTTATGCACGCAGGACTTTTGTCTCCGCTTTAAAAATCTTTCTCTGAGCGGAAACCTTTGTAGTCTATGGGGTCCCTAGGCTCCGTTCAGCTCAATTATGTCCCAAATCCGTCCTGGTTTTCTGTTAATGTCCTTTACAGAAGAGACCTTTGCTATCACTGACAGCAAATCTCATAGACAAAATCCCAAGGAATAGAGGAGGTCTTACATCTGATCTTAAGTGTCTAATGACTTTAAGAATCCGCTGATTAGTGAACATCACGGCAAACATGCCGAGAGGCGGCCGGACTAAAGTTACAACATGTTATAGTAAATGGGGATGGAGCGTAGTTCCGGCCGCAGACGTGCAGTAGCAGCAGCACAGATCCTGCAGGCTGTTCACCTGCCGGAACAGCCTGCAGGACACCCGTGTCGCCAGTGTGAAAGTAGCCTTAAATGTATTTTATGTGATAGACCAACACAAAGTAGCAAGTGTGTGTGAAGTGAAAAGAAAATGATACATGGTTTTCAAAATTTTTAATAAATAAACATCTGGAAAGTCTGGCGTGCATTTGTATTCAGCCACCTTAACTCAATATTTAGTAAGACCGCATTTTGCTGCAATTACAGATGAAAGTCTTTTAAGATATGTCTCTACCAGCTTTGTAGATTTAGGGGATGAAATTTTTGCCCATTCTTATTTGCAAAATAGCTCAAGCTCAGTCAGGGGCGTAGCTAAAGGCTCATGGGCCCTGGTGCAAGAGTTCAGCTTGGGCCCCCCCCCTCCAGCGCTGGTTCACCTAGCTTTTCTGCCGGCCAAGTCAAAAATTGAAACCCCCTTCCATGCCAAATTCTCACCCTAACCTAACCTCCTAACATTACGTGTATCACTACAGAACATACAGGGTAAGGCTACATTCACACGACCCATTCACTTCAATGAGCACTGTGTGCTGTCCGCATCTGTATGTCCATTCCTATTTTTGTCCGTTTTGGGGACAAGGATAGGCATTGTTACAGTGGATCTGCAAAAAAAACGGATGCCATACGGAACATCATCCTTTTTTTGCGGATCCGCAATTTGCAGACTGCAAAACACAACGTTCATGTGAATGTAGCCTAATACAGCCCCATACCTCTTACATCCAGTGACGTCTCCTCTGATGTAGATCTTCTCTTTCCTCATCTTCTCCTTTCAGCCCAGACGCCATTTTTCAGCCATTTCTTATCTCTGCAGTTAGACAGAAAAAAATCTTAGTTTACTACTTTTCCATCATCCTCCAGTCTTCTGGACAAATCATCCTACACCCCCAGTACTGTGCCACTAGTACCACACAGATAGTGCCCTTCAATAATTATTGGCACACAGTGTCCTAAAATAACTGCGCCCAGCAAATAGTGTGAACATAACGTCCCCCAGAAATAACTGCGCTGATACTGTGCCAGGGTGCCCCCAAAGTCCCAACTAATAATTCTCTGCCAGAGTGCACTTGTTAGTAATAGTGCCCCCAACAGTACTAATGTCCCCACTGTGCCCCAGAAGTAATAATGCTTCCAATGTGCCAGTAAGAAATGCCCCAGTGCCAGTAAAAATGCCCCAGTGCCAGTAAAAAATGCCCCCAAGTGCCAGTAAGAAATGCCCCCAAGTGCCAGTAAGAAATGTCCCCAGTGCCCCCATGTGCCAGTAAGAAATGTCCCCAGTGCCCCCATGTGCCAGTAAAAATGGCCCCAGTGCCAGTAAAAATGCCCCCGTGTCCCATGTGCCAGTAAAAATGCTCCCAGTGCCCCCATGTTCAAGTAAAAAATGCCCCCAGTGCCAGTAAAAATGCCCCCGTGTCCCATGTGCCAGTAAAAATGCCCCCAGTGCCAGTAAAATGCTCCCAGTGCCCCCATGTGCAAGTAAAAAATGCCCCCAGTGCCAGTAAAATGCTCCCAGTGCCCCCATGTGCCAGTAAGAATGCCCCCAGTGCCAGTAAGAATGCCCCCATGTGCCAGTAAAATGCCCCCAGTGCCCCCATGTGCCAGTAAAAGTGCCCCCAGTGCCCCCATGTGCCAGTAAAAATGCCCCCATGTGCCAGTAAAAATGCCCCCAGTGCCAGTAATATGCCCCCAGTGCCACCATATGCCAGTAAAAATGCCCCCAGTGCCAGTAAAATGCCCCCAGTGCCAGTAAAAGTGCCCCCAGTACCAGTAAAAAATGCCCCCAGTGCCAGTAATATGCCCCCAGTGCCCCCATGTGCCAGTAAAAGTGCCCCCAGTGCCAGTAATATGCCCCCAGTGCCCCATGTGCCAGTAAAAATGCCCCCAGTGCCAGTAATATGCCCCCAGTGCCCCCATGTGCCAGTAAAAGTGCCCCCAGTGCCAGTAAAAGTGCCCCCAGTGCCCCCCATGTGCTAGTAAAATGCCCCCATGTCCCCCAATAGAGCTCCGGTCCGTGCTACAATAAAAAAAAACACTAATACTTACCTCCATGGAGCTGGCAGCGATGCGATGCAGGCCTCTTCCGGCCTGTGTCCCGCGCTGTACGGCTCAGGCGGCGCGATGACGTCATCGCGCCGCCTGAGCCGGCCTCTGATAGGCTACAGGCCCAGTGCCTGCAGCCTATCAGAGGAGCGGGCAGGGGAGACGCCTCTCCCTCCCCTGCCCCGCAGTAGAATACAGGCATCTGTATCGCCGTCCCGAGGACGGCGATACAGATGACTATGGAGATGAGCGCTTCCACAATGGAAGCGCTCATCTCCCTCTGCCCCACCGCCGCCCGCAACTGTCCGCAGGGCCGCACCGCACCCGGCTAATTGGCGGTGCGGCCCTGCAAGTGGCAAGGGGGGCCCTCGGGGCCCCCCTGGCTTAGGGGCCCGGTCGCAACTGCGACCGCTGCGACCCCTATAGCTACGCCACTGAGCTCAGTCAGACTGGATGGAGAACATTTAAACTGAGCTATTTAAAAGTCTTGACACAGATTCTCAATGGGATTTAGGTCTGGACTTTGACTGGGCCATTCTAACACATCAATATGTTTTGATCTAAACCATTCCATTGTAGCTCTGGCTGTATGTTTAGGGTCGTTGTCCTGCTGGAAGGTGAACCTCCACCTCAGTTTTAAAGGCTTATTCCCATCTCAGACATTGAAGGCATGTTGCTAGGATATGCCACCAATGTCTGATAGGTGTGGGTCCCACCTCTGGGACCTGCACCTATGCTTAGAACGGGACTTGCAAAGTCCCAGAGGGATCACATGCGCGTCCATCTTCCATTCATTCGTATAAGAGCGCCGAAAATAAGTGAGCACTGGCTTAACTATTTCCATCAGCCCTACAGAAGTGAATGGAGCGGTGGCCGCACTTGTCTGGTTTGCCTTCCTTTCATTTCGGCTATTTTTGGCACTCCCATAGGAATGAATTGATGGCAGCCGTGCATGCATGGTTCACCCTCCGGGACTTTGCGGGCTCCGTTCTAAGTGTAGGTGTGGATCCCAGAGGTGGAACCTACAACTACGGATATGTCCCCAATGTCTAAGATGGGAATTTAGGTCTTTTGCAGCCTCTACCAGGTTTTCCTCCAGGATTGCCCTGTATTTAGCTCCATCCATCTTCCCATCAACTCTGACCAGCTTCCCTGTCCCTGCTGAAGAAATGCATCCCGACAGCATGATGCTGCCAACACCATGTTTCATGGTAGGGGATGGTGTTTTTAGGTTGATGTGCAGTGTTATTTCTCCGCCACACATTGTTTTTTGCATTTAGGCCAAAAAGTTCAGCTTTGGGCTCATCTGACCAGAGAACCATCTTCCATATGTTTGCGTGTCCCATATATGCTTCTGGCAAACTGAAAACAGGACATCTTATGGCTTGCTTTCAAAAAAGGCTTTCTTCTTGACACTCTTCCATAAAGGCCAGATTTGTGGAGTACATGACTAATAGTTGTTCTGTGGATAGATTCTTCC
Source organism: Rhinella marina (assembly GCA_900303285.1). Taxonomy (NCBI): domain Eukaryota; kingdom Metazoa; phylum Chordata; class Amphibia; order Anura; family Bufonidae; genus Rhinella; species Rhinella marina. Next base: position 426,860 of record ONZH01024946.1, read on the forward strand.
ACCAGAGCTATGATCACTGCAGCTCCTCCAGTCTCTAATTAGTGCTCTCCTTGCCTGGACTGTCAGTTTATGGAACTGCAGTTGTTCCATACTCCTTCCATTTTCGGATGATGGATTGATTAATGCTCAGTGAGATGTTCAGAGCTTTGGATATTTTTTATAACATAACCCTGCTTTATCACTTTTCCACAACTTTATCCCTACCTGTCTGGTGTGTTCCTTGTTTTTTATGATGTTATTTGATCACTAATGCTCTCTACCAAACGTTTGAGACCTTCAAAGAACAGTTGTAGTCATAATGAGAATTAATTAAAGACAGGTGGACTGCATTTACTAATTAGATGACTTCTAACGGCATTTGGTCACACTGGCTTTTATTTAGGGGTATCAGAGTAAAGGGGGCTGAATATAAATGCACACCACACCTTTCATAATTTTATTTATTAAAAATTTTGACAACATGTCTCATTTTCTTTTTACTTCACACATACTTGCTACGCTGTATTGGTCTAACATATAAAATCCCAATAAAATACATTTAAGTTTGTGGGTGTAACGTGAAAAAGTGTGGGAAAGTTCAAGGGGTATGAATACTTTTTCAAGGCGCTGTACATACCCACAAATGGTGCCACTAAAAATGCCACTCATTCTACAAAAAAAAGCCCTCATATTGCATATTGACAGAATACAGCCATATTCTGCAGAAATGGAGAAAAAAATTATAAAGGTTTTCCAGGATTAGTATGGCTTTTATAGACATGCTCATGAAGTTGCTTACCTCATGTACTGTACATCTTCCCCATTATTTTTTTCAATTTTGACTCTTCTGTCCTGTTTCACCATGTAAACCAATCCTTCTGGTTTGTTTCCATGTTTCCATACTGTATGCAGCACTTCCTGTTGCTGTATCCAACCAAACCCATGATGCACTTCTCTTTTCTCTGTCAAATCCCCAGGACCAGGATTTAAAGTGGCCCTGGAAAAAAAACTAAAAGTGGCCCTATGTTGTGGACAGGCTCAGATTCAGAGAAGTTCGGGCCAACATGCATGGGCAGGTTCAACTCAAGTAGGCGTGGCCAGAAATACCATAAAGGGAGGAGTATATCATGCCACAATTTTTTATTTGTCTCAGTGCAGCACAATATAATGCCCCAGTAGAACCAAAAACCTCTCTAGAAGCTGCCCCTCTGAGATAGCTAGTGCCAATTGCCATGCCCTGTCCTCCTCCTCCACTTAAGATATGGAGAAAGGGGATGAAGAGTTAAAACACAAGCAACAGCACAGAGCCAGCCCTACCTTCATCATTTCTGACTGGTCTTTCAGCGTTACAATTAGAGATGAACAAAGTTCTCTAAAATTCGATTCGGCTGTTTTGCCGAATTTTACAAAAATAGGGGATGAAATGACAGGGAACGGCAATTGCACCGATCCCCGTCATTGAACCCCTCAGATGCCATGTTCATCACTGATCCCACCATCTTGCTTGAAGATCCAGGTTGAAATCTCACATGGTGCTTGATGACATCATTCAGTCATCCAGCGTGGTGATGTCATACATCACCGCGCATGAGATTTCATATACATGACTAGCTGCAATCCATACAGAGATACAACTTGAAGCTCCTGGAGCCCAGTGAAAAATTTGTAACAGAGCCCCAAACCTACAGTGCACCATGATAATACCTTATGTTTCATAGAGGGTTTTGGACCTTCTCAGACACCAGGGTTTGGGTGGAACTACTATGTCTGCACATTTAACAAATGTTAACAAGAGTTTCATAGACCTCATCCAGGGCCAGACTGAAGTACAGCCCTGGCATTTTAAAACAGACAGGCCCACTTGTTGTGTGGTGAATGTGAAATATTCTATTTTGTGCACTGGCACAGGAAAATCTGAAATTTCTGTATTCTGACAAATATCGAAGCCACTTTCCCTGTGACAAGGTAGTTATTTTTGGAGTGTTTCTGGAGCAGACAAAAGAAAACTAAATCCGTAGGTGTTATCAGTTCCTCTGGCCCACTTATCTAGGCTCCAGTGACCCACACAGCCTGGCTTGTCTACCCATTCTAGTGCCAGGCTGCCTTCCAAACTCAGCCCCCTTACAGACATTGTGTGTTTCCCTGTCTTTAAGGAAAATGTATCAACAAAGATTTCACCAAGATTAAATGGTTGCACAACGTTGTTCCATTCTATTAACAGGCGTCTTCATAATGTACGATGCACAAAAAATTAACATATATATATATATATATATATATATATATATATCAGTGTCATACCACTTGGGGGTCCCTCATTTAATAGGAGGTCCCAGTGGTCAGACCTCCACCAGTCTTATAATCATCTTCTGTGTTGCCGTCTACTGTTAGTTGGTTTGTTTGGGCCAGTTGCTATGAAATGGTATCACAACTGATCCATTGCTATGTGTCAGCTGATGACTGGTACAGGCCAGTCTCTTTGATACGGAGTTCCTGATTGGATAATTCTGCTTTAAATATTGTTGGTCTCTGCTGTGATCTTGCCAGAGAGTAAGTTTTGTGCATTTGCATCCAGAAACTCCTTGTATCTGGTACTGTATCTAGTTCATTGTCTAGTTGACTCTAGTCTGTGTAATTTGGTACTTGCAATTATTCAAGTCCAGATCTTGTTTCTGAGTCTTGTAATCTGTAATTTGTTTGGTTTTATTGTCTCTGGGACCTAGCACCCTCCAGTTATCATGTTAGGGTCAGTATTGCAGAGTAATTAACGGAAAAAAAAAAAGGTATTGAATACTGTAGGTGTCACTGTATAAATAATCAATCACTGACCTAGTGAACACTAAAACTAATTTTATTCGCAACTTATTGCATATGGACTCACAAACTGTAAAACAAACATGGGGAAGGGTCAAGTGAGTGGATGGCCGTCATAGTGCCGGAGGCGCCGTCACACACCATCAGTGTGGCAGCGTGGCTTAGGCTAATATTGTTACTTACACTGTTTAGATGCTCCTGATGAGTACGTTTGTATGAAACGTGTCGAGCCCAGACGCAGTGTCAGATAGCCTTTAGTCTATATGGTCAGCGCTAGTTAGTAGTTGAGTGCATTTGGAAGGTTATTCATAGCATCGCCGTTATAGCCTAACACGAGGCTTCCAGGGATGTGTTGACCTCTGTGTATGCTGTTAGATTAAGCTGTGTTTCCATTGATCCCACACTGAGCACTACTGGCTCTAATATACAGTGTTGGGCTCCATTCCTATGCAGCTCCTCTTATATGCGAGGTAACATTTGATACGTGGGTGATGGTTGGGGGAAATACTCTCCTCCACCATTACTGATGAAACGTATCAACAAATAATGGATTAATTTCCGCAATTTCCTCACTATTGTGGCACACTAGCGCTTGGGCATTTTGCTGGCTCACATATACCTATAGCGAGCTTTTATGCTTACGCCCTTGTGTTTTTATACTCCTGTATTCCAGCTAGTAACCAGACCCGTTGCTTTTGGGACTGTGGAGTATTTTTTATTTCACATACATCCACTCACTTGACCCTTCCCCATGTTTGTTTTACAGTTTGTGAGTCTATATGCAATAAGTTGCGAATAAAATTAGTTTTAGTGTTCACTAGGTCAGTGATTCAGTATTGCAGAGTAGAGTTTCCATAAGTAAAAATGTAGGTACATTGAGGGTCATTGATGTGATGGGCTATTGTTCATGGGTGAAAAGATTCAAGGAGAGTAGTTAGGATCAGCTGTTGTCTCTTTGTTCATCTTTGGTTATCTTCATCAGTCTGCTTCATTACCTGACTGTTACCATTGTAAGAAATTATTATATGTATAAATATATATTGTACCCTCTTACTGGGTCTGATTCTTTGAGTTGGGTGTAATAAATGAGACACAAAAGTGAAATTCTAAATACGTATATATTGTACAGTGTGGAAATATCGTTATTACAATTATTATATCGAGTAAATATGGAAGTAAGGTTGAACAACAAAGAAATATATATATCGCATACAGAGGGACTTTTATACAATAATAGTTACAATAGCTTATACTACAAAGTTACAATATAAAGTGGCTCCCAAACTATTTGGTAACTAAACAACTAAATCACTCTCACTCCACAGTAGTTACCATACATGGGTCTGTCTACATATCTCAATCAGTCATTCTCCTGTCCCTTCCAGTTTCTTCCTTCTCTGTCTGTGCGCTCGTCTTTTCTTCTCTCTTCTTCCTCCTGTCTTCCTTGTCTCTCTTCTCTTCCTTGCTGTCCAGTTTCCCCATCTGTCCTGTTCAGTTCCTGTCCCCCCCCCCCTTTGGGTCTCACACTCTGGCCTTTTATATGATCAACAGCCAGTCCTAGAATCTACTAGAATATGGCCTGGACACATCTGATTGGTTTCTCACTATGATTTTCCAGCACTTTCTGGTTAACTCCAGTTAAGATGCATAGAAGTAGCTGGAATGTCCAACATTTTCCTTCCCAATTAGCCACTGTACCACCTACTGGACGGCTGTCACGCATTCCTTAGGCAGTTGACAATTGTTTGCTGCCTTTGATATGTTAATGTACCTTTGTCCAGATAGACACTACCTTCTCATACAGGCTCTGAGAGGACACTAATTAACAGAAAGTTGCTGAAGACTTTAGATATGTCCAGGATACCCATACAATATATGGCTCATATTAGGCTACTTTCACACTAGCGTTATGGAATTCCGGTATTGAGTTCCGTCATAGGGGCTCAATACCGGAATAAAACGCTTCCGTTTTGTCCCCATTCATTGTCAATGGGGACAAAACTGAACTGAAGACAACGGAATGCTCCTGAAAGCATTCCGTTCAGTCTTCAGACCGGAGAGCAAACCGCAACATGTTGCGGTTTGCTCTCCGTACTAGTTATCCGCACCTAAACGGATCCGGAATGACCTCCAATGCAAGTCAATGGGGACGGATCCGTTTGGTGTGGACACACTTGTAAACGGATCCGTCCTCCATTGACTTTCAATAGAGGTTATTCCGGATCCGTTTAAACGCTAATACAACCGGATCCGGAATTACGGATCCACAAGGTTGTATTACTCAGTACGGATCCGGCGGGTGAAGGGACCCGCCGGATCCGTACTAACGCTAGTGTGGAAGTAGCCTAATTTTACTAAAAATTTATAAAAATCTGTATTTCTTACAGATTCCCCACCTAGAGGGCAAAGACCATCACAGGGCTGAGCTCTCTCAAATATATTATATATATTATATTTAATATATAACATTTTATTTATATATAACATGATCATTTGTTACAATGGGCCGATATGTCTCCTGTTGGAAGTGATAGCATTTACTGAGACAGACTTGATCAACCATCAATACAATTTCATGCTCTGTGAAGCTAAATTTGTACTCATAAATATTATTCACAGACACTTTAATATATCATTGTTCCATCTGCCACCATACAAGACTTCACACCACATTCAGCACAATAAGGTCCACACTATCTGCTCTCAAACACACTTGTGACCACCACCATTATGCAAGCTCAGACTGTCCACATGAGGCTCTCAGACACCTGTGAACTACTTGCCGGTTCTGAGAATATGGGCCTCCTTTGGTCTCCTGCTTGGACCAACCCTGACTGTGCCTACTCTCATTTAGTGCCATTCACACCATAAGTCACTTTCACAGTCTTTGGTCCGTCAGAAAACACATATTACAGGACAGAGTTTTGCTCGCTGACTTTCTGGTGTTGGAGCAATCACTATTCAAGTTGGAGCAGAAAGGCAAACACACTTACACAACACATAGCAAATGGTGCAAGATAACTCTAGATATTGGTGGCTTCAGGAATGATTACTAAACTCATCCAAATTAGGGTATTGTACCTCCAGCCAATTGCTATGGTTGACCAAATCACCTTTATCTCAGCACTTCTATCAGCTCCAAATTCTACTATGAAAACACAAAAAACACTTTGGCAGACAAGGAGAGCTTGTTTGGAGAAGAGACTTCCTAGAGAGACCTTGCGACACTTAGAAAACACAAAACATATTGTACTATAAAATACTGTGTGTGTGAAATTCCATATTATTTATAACTTACAAAATAACGTGTGCCTAACTCTTGTGAGAGCTACAGAAAACCCAGACAACATATTTATTGCAACTGATAATCATCAATACACATATAGTAACCACAAACAACATGTAAAAATAAAAATCCAGATTGAATGCTGCTTTTTATACCATTTTACTATCATGAATATCTTCACTGGTATTAAGGAGCATGCAATCTGTAAAAAAAAAAAAAAAAGTCCTTAACCTCGCTGCCATTGAGACCAATGCAAAAAAAAGAAAGCGTTTCAAGGATATGCAAACTACTGCACCATCAGATTGTACAAATGAGACTGTTCTCAGTTTACACCCATCAACACTGCTAGAGAGGAGTGATTGTCCCCAAATACAATCACAAGGTATCCTCACTGTGACATTTGCCTCACAATGGCAGCTCCTTCTTTCAGTACAGTGCAGGCTTTGGGAAAAATAACAACAAAAATTCAATTTAGAATTTAGCACGCCTGACTGTATATGACATTATGAAATTTTGAGGCTTCTCCTTAAAAAAAAGTAAAAAAAACAATGCAGTAAGGTCCTCTAATAGCTAGTTAAGCCTGCAAGGAAAAATATATTTATACTACACATCTCCAGCTTCTTCAAATCTCTGTGTTTCCCTGAAAGACAAAACTAGTCGGAAATTAATAAAACAGGACAAGATCTCCTCAAGAGATGTCTGCATTAGGAGACCCCTCTTCTGCTCTTGTAATACCGTTTGGTGTCTTTAAGCCTTCAACTCCTGTGGTTTTAATCACGAATTTAAGTTTTCTAACTTTATTTTCTAGTTTTTTTGTTTTGGGCCCTGACCGCATGGAATGGAACCCAGTGGGAATGCCTGTGGCGTCCAATTTGCCATTTACTATATTCCCGCCATAAGGACAAATTTTCCTGCCTACTTCCGTCCATTTTGGGTTCATTCTCCCCATGTCTTGGGACCCTTGCTGCACCCTTTAAAGTGTAGCAGTTCCTAGAAATATGCCCTGGTTTACCACAAGTATAACAAGTTTTCAAATGCTTTTTCCCTTTGTGCTGGGCAGTACCTTACAATGTGACCCACATGTTTACATGCAAAGCACTTTATCCTATTGAAAAGTGACAATAATTTGCGATATGTCCCAGCCAACCACAAGAAAAGCACTTGACTGACTTATACTGATTAGACGGCTTGAATCCACCCTTTTTATTTACAGTTTTAACAGAAGATACTTGAACCCTGTAGTCCGGTATCTCACACCTATCTTTAGACTTATCAGCCTGCTTTGTGCTGGGGGAAGCCGTCAGCCCAACAACATGTTTTTCTGCCGCATTCAGCCTCTCATTAAGCTGCTCAATTTCCATCTTTAAACCTTTGTTCTCTGCAGCAAGTAGCTGGTTGCTAAGGCTACTTTCACACCAGTGGCGCAGGGCTCCGGCAGCCTGTTCCGGTGGGTGAACAGCCCGCCGGATCCTTGCTGCCGCAGGTTCACGTGTGGGGCCGAAACTGCGCTCCTGGAACAGCCTGCCGGAGCCCCGCGCCACAGGTGTGAAAGGGGCCTTAGGCAGTTGACAATTGTTTGCTGACTTTGATATGTTAAAGTACCTTTATCCAGATAGACACTACCTGCTCATACTGGTTCTGAGAGGACACTAATTAACAGAAAGTTGCTGAAGACTTTAGATATGTCCAGGATACCCTTACAATATATGGCTTATATTATTTTACTAAAAATTAATAAAAATCTGTAATTCTTACACCATCATCATGTGTTTGTTCACTTGCCAGAGGAAGGCAAAAAAACTTTGTGAGGTAGAACCCAATTTTCCTCAGGTCTGTGATGCTCCGCTGCACTCCCTTGATGTCAACATCTGGTTTGACATCGCTGCAGCCAATCACTGGCTGTGGCGGAGACCATGTCCCCTTGTGTCATGTGACCATTTGTCATGACGTAAGGTGAGCTGGTCATCACTGCAGCCAGTAATTGCCTGTGGCAATGTCAAACCTGATGTTGACATTGAAGGAGCCCAGCAGAGCATCACAGACCTGCAGGAGAAGGAGTGGGGTGTTGGCCCCAGCAAGCATGTAAGTAATCTTTCCTTTACAGGTCTGGCCAAATGGGAGGGTTTGCCAAAAAAAACCCATTCTTTCAAAACCATTTTAAGGGGTCAATGCAGTTGAGAAAGAAAACACTCAAGATGCATGTATTGAGAAAATAATCGGCAAGTTTCACCTAAAGGTATTGACACTATTATTATGTTTTATTACTTATCATGCTTGTGCTCACAACTGGATATTCACTTTAATTTATACCCCTCCTACGCTCATACTAATAGGGGAGTGGTTAATTGGAAATGGATATAAGGTTGGTGTTTAGCGGTAACTCAAACCCTTGTTCCCTGGCTTTACTTTGTACACCTGCATCCTTTCCCTGTACAATGAGTGCTCTGCAGTTTCTCAACCCACTATAACCTGTTTGAGCTTTTTTATTATGTTGTCAGTTCTCACGACTGTTGTCATTCATGGATTTATAGTAATATGTCTTTTACATTGGTTTATGTGCGGAAGTCCGGATAGATGAATATGTCATCTATTTAGATAAATCTGCAGACAAAAAGTCTGTTGAGGCAGATCGTATCTTCTTGTATGATGTTTTTCATAGTGAGATTTGACATTTGACTCTTATAGCCAGAGCTTCTCCAGATTACTGAGCATTAGACATTGCTATTTAATTTCAGAAATCAGTTATATACTCTGCACGTAATGTAGCACACCAAATTGAATGTACATATACTGGGAAACTAGATGTGAGGGTAGGCTACGAATACCTCTATGTTTGGAACCTACTGTTACAATGACAGTTGCTGCTGCTCCAATTTCCAGTTCCCCAGTTTCTTCGCCCAGCTGTGTAGACCTACCTACTGGTCTCCCCTTCTCAGGTGGTGGCCTGTTTGCCAGCAAGACTGCTCCCCTGCCCATATGGCACGTTTTCCCTCTGGGCAGTTAGAGGGATTGCATTCCTGGAATCCATCCAACATTCCCCTGTGCCCATGGACCTACAAATGGGCCAAAGGTCGATTTACAAAATAATAGAAATTAAAATTTATAATTTTAAAATACCTGAATATCTGAATAACTAATCATATGCTAAATAGATGCAAGTCCAATTTAAGTATGAGATAGCCAAGATGATTGTCTATAAAATAATGGTAGTCTCATGTTCAAAGCTGTAGTGGATGGTGAGATATGGAGCCTGAAAGTCAAAAGTTCAAAACATTGTCACCCTTTTGCTCATCGTGTATTAGAGGAAACATTGAAAGAGGATACATCTGGAATCCCTGCTCTCCGGCCAGGGCAGGCTGCTTCTTCGTTAAGAACAAGGATGGATCTTTTTAGCTATGTAGTGATTACCTTGGACTCAATAAGATCATAGTGAAGAACAAGTACCCGCTCTCTCTAATCTCTAAGCTCTTTAACAGACTTCGTAGAGCCAGGGTTTCACGAAGTTGAATCTCCAAAAGGCATACAATTTGAACTGTATACGAGTGGAACACCGCTTTTAACACCCATGACAGACATTACAAGTACCTCGTCATGTCCTTTGGCTTCCAGCAGTTTTCCAGAAATTTGTTAACATTGTCTTCCATGGCCTGCTTTATGTCGTGGTCTACCTAGACAACATCTTGGTCTTCAATCCTCATCTGTCTTCGCATGTCCACGTTGTCCTCCAGCATTTACGTGGAAACAGACTACAGTATATGTGCCTGTAACAAAGGTGGTCAGATGGACCTTTAGAAGTTGACAGCGGTTCTGGACTGGTTCCGTCCTACTGGGCTGAGAACCATACAGGGATTTTGGGGCTTTGACAATTATAATGGGCAATTTATTCTCCACTTTTCTTCTCTTACTGCCAAAATATCTGTTCTTACCCGAAAAGTGGTGAATTCTCGACCCCAGAAGCTGAATCTGGAAGCTGAAGCAGTTCTTACGCACTGGTCACCTCTGGTTTCTTTTCTTCTGGTCTGGTCATTTTCTTCTGCAAAGTGAAATGAATCCATTGGGGACAGAGAACTGTTTAATATCAAGTTGGCTCTAGAGGAGTGGTATCACCTTCTGGAGGGCGCATGTCAACCTGTCGTCATCTACTACATAAGAGCCTAATTAGCAGTGGCATGGTCTCCCACGGCCCATCACATTTACTATAATTTATGTCAGAAGCTGGTGTTGTGCTCTTATTTGGTATAAATTTGAATTTCTGTCAAATGAACTGCCATAAGTTGCACTAAAAGGTGCATTTTGTACAGGCGAACTAGGCAGACTAAGACTGGCCTGTGTAAAGCCATTTTTAGTACATATGCCATCTTTTACGCAGTAATTCTATTTTATCCATTTGTTTAACTCTGTTGTTTTATTATTGAGATCACATTGTTGTTATTTCAGTAAACTGACCATATCCTGCCCGACCCCCAGTGACAGCAGCATAGAATTCCCCTGGATGAACCACATCTAGCAATCTGTTATTACAGAGCCCTCTTGCTTGTCTGATGATAATAAATACCCATTTATTATGCTTTCCATTCAGTAGATGGCTGGAGCGTGCGTCCATTCCCTTATCTCAGGATATTAGCACTAAAAATACATGGAAAAATCAACTGACAACAAGGCCATTCTGTGCCCTGACATGGAAAATCAGTAACAATCACTGCTCTGTCAGCTGTCAAAATGTCTGCAAGTGTTTTGTACGGTTAGGTGAATATCTGGCGGGTGGAGATCAGTACAAATGGCACTGACATTGTGATAAACCTCACACCTAAGATATGGCAATACATTTTCAGGGGGCTCCGTACTGTAAATAGAGGTAAAGGAACTGACTGTATGGAGAGCAACAACTGGGATGTAAGGAGTAAATCTGACATAAGAGGGTTAGAAGGAATGCACCATATCAGACAGCTGTGACTCTTAATAGTGGCCTATGACACTTTTGGGGTACAGTTACAGAGGGACACTGGTCAAATGACATGTGTTGTGGCCAGGATAGCAGAGTAGCGGTGATCTCATGTAAATGAATGTGATCGCTTCAAGAGTCGCAAAAAATACAGATGTGCTGTTTGTTTGTTTTTTTTAGACTTGCACAGTAATCCTATTCATTTCCATGGGATCACTGCTACTCTGCTATCCTGATCACGACATATGTCATGCGGCCAGTGTCGTATCCAGTATGGGACTGGGGTGCCTGTATTTTGGGGGCCCATGGTACGGATACATTCAAATATTACCTGCTCACACAGCAGCAAGATGCTACCAGATGACTGAATATGGGGATCCATGCAGCAACTTTGAGAAGGTAGGTCCTGTTGAGAAGAAGATACTGGCAGCTTTTCTCTATACCTGGAAGTCATCTCTGCTCTGATAAAATGCAGAGTTTCTTTAATAATCTATCAAATGTTTTATATGAACATAGGCTGGTTGAGGTGCTGTACATTGTATATATATGCATGTAGTGCAGTAAGTCTACTGTGTTATGTGCCACTTGTGCAGGGGGTGGTAGACTAAGGGCCCACCTTTCTTGGGGCCCACCGGGGTATTCCTCTGTACCCCTGTGGGCCAGTCCCTGAATTTTGCCTTTGCAAGGGGTATTTTATTTGGGTTTTGGGTACACTAGTCGTAATTTGCCCTGTGCTGGCGTGAGATACACCAAATGTATTAAGAGGTGCATGCAATTTTGTTGCATCTCCTGCTGTCCATACGCCAGATTGTCATTTACACTATTCATTTACCATCCAGCATCAGCCACTGTGATAAATGTGGCACACCTTTACACATGCCAACTAAACATGCAATTATCGGGATAATTGGCTGCTTGTCAGTGCATGTATAGAGCTACATTTACACGCTGTGATCATCTACTCTGCATGGGGATGAGCGATGGCTACCTGCTATACTCATCCTCATACAGATGACTTGTTTCTGGGTACCATTGACACGGCACAATCTGCTGCCCGGAAAAGATGTTTGGAATGTTTGCGTAAACTATAATTTCACCCAAAGAACTAGCGTTTTTCTCATTTATCCGGTGATCTGTGGCTCTTTTACATTGGCCGATTGTCAGGAAAGAGCATTCCTACTAATGTTTGCTTCGGATTATCAGCCTGACAACTGCCCCATGTAAATCTGGCTTTAGACAGTATTAGTAAATCTGTACAAATGTGCACTTTGAATTTTGGCAAATATGCATAATATGTACTTTTTTCTTTGGGTCATATAGTACGCATACTAAAAACATACCCTATAAATTATTAGCAAGAATCATGGGATCCATCAACATGAATTTAATGTGTGAGGGACTTCAGGGTGGCCCAACAAACATTGGCATAGTCTTTAGAGGGGACTACTATCATTAGCATCTCTTATGAAAAGAGGTTTGTAGCTTGCCACAGGGAAAATCTCCATACTGAGCCATGTATGGCAGCTATGCTATCATCATATGTAGTTAGATAATGTTTATGCCTTGACTCATCTACTCTGTAAGAGTCACTAATATTGTAAACTATAGCTGAGCGCTAGTGTAATGTCTGGGGCTCTCTAATGTAAACCACACCGTATAAATCACAGTTTAGTGCTGGTGAGAAGGCAGTCATTTACCAGTAGTCATTCACACTACAATCCCATGACACCAACTCACCATTAACCCTGGTCACAGTTCAAGAACGTGCAGAAGATAACGTTGGAGGACAGAAAACCACCTAAAATGCTTCTGGGAAAGAAGAGCTTCTGCACGTATGAACCCCAAGCATCTAATGATAGTAAATGTTTATCCTTTGATTAAATTAGACTAATACAGGAAATAAATCCAGCATTTGGTTCTTGTTACTGAGTGTTATGACCTCGATGTTATGTCAGTGCAACCAACTCTTGTATGATCCAGGATGTTATAAAAGTGCAGGCATGTCAATGGTGCAACCAGTATTAAAGCTTATCGTATAGCTGTTTCCAACAATAAAAATGAGCCCTTGGAATCTACCCCAAGCAAGTAGAGTTTTGTAAAGACTAATCTTCAGCAAGATGCCATATCAGTACACTAACTAAAACTGGAGAATGTGTTATCCCAACACCTCATGCATGCCAAGGTGCCCATGAAAAAGGAGGCCTGGGCACAGACTTTTCTTTCCAATAAGTGCCAGATACGCTCTTTGAAGGCAACGTACTGTAAAGCCAGATTTACATGGGGCAATTGTCTGGATGAATATTGGGAATGAACGTTAGTACGAAAAACACGAATTGCCAGATTTAAAAGTGCTGCAGATCACCTAATCAATGAGAAAAATGCTTATTCCTCAGGTGAAGCAGCACATTAAATCATTGTTTTTGATCAGTAGATTGTCCTGTGTGAACAGCAATCTGCTGCCCAGAAGCAATGAAGCTGTATGAAGGCAAGTGACAGCAGTAGCCATCACGCATCCCTATACAGTGGCAGTGTAAATACAGCTCTTTACCGCAACTGAAAGGGCAGGCAATTATCGGGAAGGAAAGGTTCCTTCCCAAAAATTGCCTGTTTAGTCGGCATGTCTAAATGTACCTGAAAGGAGTTTTCCAAGATTTTTTTTTTTTTACTAATGACTGGTCCTCTGGTCAGCATCCGATCAGCTGTTTGAGAAGGAAGCAGCACTCCTGTGAGCACCGTGGCCTTCTCTCTGCTTTTCCTAGACCTAGACCTGTCTTCTCAAAATAGCTGATCAGCGGGGGTTCCAGGTGTCGGACCCCCACTGATCAAGTACTGATGACCTATTCAGAGAGTTTTAAAAAATCTTGGAAAACCCTTTTAAGCAAACTAAGCAGGAGGCCACAAAGTCCATGGTCATGCTGACCAATGGGTGGGTTGGAAGGAGAACATGTGTGGAGAACATCTAATCCTGTAAACAAGCTAGATGTGAACCATCACTAGAATTAGCATCCTCTTGCTATGGTTGCTAATTAATTTAAACTGGAGCCTATATTAATAGTCTATTGCTTACATGTGTAAGGACCCCCAATGTCACTTTCTCTGAATAATACTAATAACCCTATAGTAAGATGTTAGTAAGCACATGTGTGAAAACATGGTCGAAATGGCCCACCAGGATACAGACACCCATGAAGCCCAGCAGACACCGCAGATGTAGATGACTGTAGAATGGATTACTAGTGAAAGATTACTCATTAATGGGTTGATGCATAAAGCAATGATCGGGAGCAACCTCTTTATTCCAGATCATTGCCCAGTCGTTCAGCTGTAGAGTTGCATTCGCACACAGCAATCATCCCTATACTCCCCATACTACTATTCTTCATCCCTGTACAGTTTCATTGTTTATACAAGGTGATGTGGTGCCGACAAATGACAATTTTAGGTGCTGCTCGCATTAAAGATACAATCAGCCAGCAGCGCTTTTACACAGGGAAGTTGTTGTATGAACATTCTCCTCAACGATTTCCCGGTCCTCAGTCCTTCTTTGTGCATGGGTGTTTAATAACACAATTCCTTGATATGACAACCGTCCCATTATTTGACAGGATGGGAATCTGTACATTCTTCTGCAATGAGCCATGGCTACTGATAAAACGTTGAGGTTTGTAGTAACTATCAATTAGTGGGAGCAGGCAGTGATGTGCTGCTCTCTACCATGCACGGTACATTGATCTCTAGACTCTGGGTTAATATTTACAGAAACAGCAGATCCTTATATACGTAATGAGCTCCAGCAGTCACTTATTGATGGAGCTGATAAGATGGAGGTAGGGTTGGGAAATTGAAGTAACATAATATCTTCTTTTCCTAGAAATGACTAGAATTGTGTGAAGTGGCCAAGGTAAATAATTACTAAAACACTATAATCATATCAAAAAAGGGATTATAAGATTCAATGAGAATAGTTGAGCTAACAATAGAAGGGCATGGTATATATATGCCTATGTACTTGGTATGTACAACGTTCATGATGATAGTTAAAGGCTGCTAGGAGTTCTTTGCTGGGTGGCAACTAGATCTCTGTCAGACCTCATTACAGTCAATGGGGCCTGCATGCATTCCGGTAACATCTATCAATGCTGGAACTAGAGAGCTCCGGCAGGCTGTTCTTTGCAGTCTTCCCCATGATTGTGTAGCCTACTGAACCAGGCTGAGGGACCATGTCAAAGCTTAGGAGATCTTTGCAGGTGTTTCACATTGATTAGCCGATTAGAGTGTGACAATACTGAACTTTTTCCACAATATTCTAATTTTCACTTTTAGGTTTTCATTAGTCAAGAAATAAAAACTTGAAATAGACCACTCTGTGTATTCAATCTATAGAATATATGAGTTTCACGTTTTGAATTGAATTACTGAAATAAATTAACTTTCAATGTTACTCTAATTTATTGAGATGCACCCGTACAAAGATATTTCAAAAGGGGTTGGCCACTTTTTGGATACTGTTGACCAATGTGTTTGTAAGATGACTATATGGTAGTTGCTAATATATACTTTGTTGATATTCTGCACCATTTTCTATATTTCATAAGGTATTCTCTCTTGTTGGCCAAGTCCTTTGTGCTGTCCACACTGCAGTCCTGTCCATAATATGGACACTGATGGAGGATCATGTGACCAGGCAAATCCCCTCCATGTGATATCTCCTCCATTCAAACACACTGCACCTGCCCTAAACTCCCAACATGTGCAAGTGCAGATGTCAGGTGTAGTGTATTTAAATGGAGGAGACATCAAATAAAGGTGATTTGCCTGGTCACATGACCCTTCATCAGCATCCATTATCGACAGGACCTCTATGTGGACAGCACAAAAGGCTTGGGGACATACCTTACGAAATATAAAAAATGATGCCAAATTTCAACAAAGGCTATATTAGTGTCATATAATCATCTTACAAATACCATTTGTCAGCAATTACCAGAAAGTGGCCAACCCCTTTAATGAAAACCTGATACAGAGCGTTCTGACCTTGGACAGGGTCGAAGATTTAACTTTCAAAAATTCAATGACCCTAAGCACACAGCCAAGAAAACACATGGATGGCTTAAAGAGAACTCTATGAATGTCCTTGTGGCCCAGCCATGGCCCTGACTTGAACACAATCAAACATCTCTGGAGAAACCTGAAAATGGCTGTTCACCAACAATCTATCTAACCCAACAGAGCTTGAGAGAATCTGCATAGAAGAATGGCAGAATATACCCAAATCTTGCTTTCTCATTATGGGGTATTGAGTGTAGAATAATGAGGAAAAACGAGATATTTCTTTTTTTTTGCACAAGGCTGCAACATAAAAAGTGAAAGGATCTACAGACTTTCCTAATGCGTTTACTTAGGGCACGCTTCCTTGTTCAACAATTAAGGGGTCACAATGTCACCGACTCTTTTATTCCCCTGATTGTCAGGGATGTCAGAGGTTAAACCCCCACCAAGAAGCCATCAATATTACAGTACAGACCCCCCCATATACCAGTGCAGGCATGTCAATGGTGCAACCAGTATTAAAGCTTATCGTATAGCTGTTTCCAACAATAAAAATGAGCCCTTGGAATCTACCCCAAGCAAGTAGAGTTTTGTAAAGACTAATCTTCAGCAAGATGCCATATCAGTACACTAACTAAAACTGGAGAATGTGTTATCCCAACACCTCATGCATGCCAAGGTGCCCATGAAAAAGGAGGCCTGGGCACAGACTTTTCTTTCCAATAAGTGCCAGATACGCTCTTTGAAGGCAACGTACTGTAAAGCCAGATTTACATGGGGCAATTGTCTGGATGAATATTGGGAATGAACGTTAGTACGAAAAACACGAATTGCCAGATTTAAAAGTGCTGCAGATCACCTAATCAATGAGAAAAATGCTTATTCCTCAGGTGAAGCAGCACATTAAATCATTGTTTTTGATCAGTAGATTGTCCTGTGTGAACAGCAATCTGCTGCCCAGAAGCAATGAAGCTGTATGAAGGCAAGTGACAGCAGTAGCCATCACGCATCCCTATACAGTGGCAGTGTAATTACAGCTCTTTACCGCAACTGAAAGGGCAGGCAATTATCGGGAAGGAAAGGTTCCTTCCCAAAAATTGCCTGTTTAGTCGGCATGTCTAAATGTACCTGAAAGGAGTTTTCCAAGATTTTTTTTTTTTACTAATGACTGGTCCTCTGGTCAGCATCCGATCAGCTGTTTGAGAAGGAAGCAGCACTCCTGTGAGCACCGTGGCCTTCTCTCTGCTTTTCCTAGACCTAGACCTGTCTTCTCAAAATAGCTGATCAGCGGGGGTTCCAGGTGTCGGACCCCCACTGATCAAGTACTGATGACCTATTCAGAGAATTTTAAAAAATCTTGGAAAACCCTTTTAAGCAAACTAAGCAGGAGGCCACAAAGTCCATGGTCATGCTGACCAATGGGTGGGTTGGAAGGAGAACATGTGTGGAGAACATCTAATCCTGTAAACAAGCTAGATGTGAACCATCACTAGAATTAGCATCCTCTTGCTATGGTTGCTAATTAATTTAAACTGGAGCCTATATTAATAGTCTATTGCTTACATGTGTAAGGACCCCCAATGTCACTTTCTCTGAATAATACTAATAACCCTATAGTAAGATGTTAGTAAGCACATGTGTGAAAACATGGTCGAAATGGCCCACCAGGATACAGACACCCATGAAGCCCAGCAGACACCGCAGATGTAGATGACTGTAGAATGGATTACTAGTGAAAGATTACTCATTAATGGGTTGATGCATAAAGCAATGATCGGGAGCAACCTCTTTATTCCAGATGGGTGTGGGTATGTCCCCACATCCACTGATAGCACATGAGATATCAGGGTATAGGATATGCCCACATCTGTTAATAGGTTTAGGTGTTTTTATGAATAAAACTTTCATTTAGGCTTTGAAATAATTTCTTTTATTGCCCCAAAGCATATTCAAAAAATAAAGCAACTTGGCAAATAGTCATGAAAAAATATTCTACCGCTCTTTGTATACAGCACCTATGCAGACGTATCTGCCTTAAAACCAAAAAACAAACTACATGTGTAGTCTGATTCTGCAGTCTTGTTACTCTTTTCCAAATAACTTGGTGAGGACAGTGGCATGATATTTAAATCACATTCTGTTATTTTTAGAGATTTAAGGCACTATAGGCATTTTAGAGGGTGAAAAGCTGGTTTAATGCATTCTTTGAAATGATTAAAAAGCTGGTCCTGATGCTGATGTACTGCCTACTCAATCCTCATACTTGTTGTGAAATGGCTCCATTACATCATCTTTACATTACGTCTGCCATATAATGTCAGTGGTCACCATACATAGCTCTTACATCTCTCAAACAGTTCTGCAGCTCTAACCTTGTAGCTTGTTGCGTGGCCCTGCCTAAAGATGGCTCAGTGCCAGTGAAGATGTCAGGCTAATGAAGACACTGTTTATATCTTGCTGATTTTTTGCTCAGAATGTACATCCAGGAGGCCCAAACAGGGAAGCATTATTGTGTTACTGTCCCAGCTCAGTGATCAGGTACACACTTTGAATTGAGATTTATGCTCCTGTTGCACATGCTCCTGCCACACTGAAAACCATTTCTGTTTAACGCCAAATCTATAGTTATTTAGAATGATGGCATTTAACCCCATGTAACAGTGCATTAACCTTTTTGGGAAACAGTTTTAAAGAGGTTGTCAAGAATTTAAGAACATGGAACCATTTTTCTCAAAAGAAAAAAAAACATACAACCCTACACCAGAGGTTTGATCTAATACTGGGGCACAAGCCCATTCACTTCAAGAGACAGCTACAGTACCAGATATAACCCATGGATAGATGTGGTACTGTTTTTAGAAGAAGGGAGCCATGTTTTTCAAATCCTGGACAAGTCCTTTAATATACCTGGGGATACTACACATGTATATAGTTTGTATTGTTATGTATTTTCGCTATTTGGACATATCTACCAGTAGGGAATGGATGGCAATGACTGGCAAGGAACAGGGCTAACCACTCTCCCTTCTTGCTTAAAGTGGGCTGGGCCTGCTTCCAGCCAGTAGGGGGAGTTCTTGTGTAACCACAGATCGAAGAGGAAGCAACCTGTAGAGCTCCCGCTCCTAAGAAGCATTCTCCAAATAGAATAACAGCTAAAGACAGCCTCAAGTAAATCCTTGAGAAGACAGACAGCAGAATGACCAGCTGCTATCAGCATTAAAAGACACTGTTGTATCGTGAGGAACTATGGCTAAGACAGCCATGACCCATACTATTACTAGGCAAGTGCAATATAAGTGCTAAATTGCAGGGATCCAACTGGTGCCAGGCACTTGAAATCAGCTACTATTGAATGTATTTGACTTTCTTCTTTGCACTCAGTAAAAGAGACTTTTATACATTTAATTCTGGCCTCTTTCTTTCATACTACATTTCTACTGGACATTTCCCCAGGGAGCAACAGCCTAAAGGAGTACACCATAACACAACACTTCATCAGGGTCACTACGACTCTCATCCTCTGCACCAGCTTGTTTGGGGCTCACTGCATACCCATCTCTGAAGGCGTCTTCCTGCTCCATACAGCTATAGAATACCAGTCATGACTTGATATTGTCTTCTGCCTTGTAATTGCCTTACCACAAGTCCCTAAGTCCCTGTCCACAATGGGGCTTACCGTCTAACTTCCTTATCTCAAAGACAACCTATCAGTATGTTTTTGGCATGTGGGAGGAAACTAAGAAACTGTAGTACTTAGAGGAACTCATGGAGAAACTCATAGATCATTCAAACTCCATTTATATCTTGCCATTGGTTGCATTTAGTCTTTCAAGTTGGTTTCAACAAATTAAAGATTCTTAATTGCCACCAAGTCTGCTTTAGCTACAAAATGTAATTTCTTGTGTTTGGGTCATCAGACTTCTAACCAGGTCTTCTTCAAGTCCAAAAAAATATACTGTCTTGTGTTTGGGTCTTCAGGATTCTCAATAATATTTTGATAGTATCTTGATAGTATCTTCTTCTATTAATTTCTTATGGTGTGATACAAAATTTGTATTTTATTCTAGACTTGTATCTTCAGTTGCTTCTCAGAAAGGTGCCTCTTCTGCCAAACCATTGACCTTGTCTTTCATAGAACATAATGATGTAGACAAATAGTGCTGTTTTTGCAAGACGTGTTATTATTTGAGAAAGCTAAGAATATTTTCATATTTGCAGAACTTTGGATATAGACAATGGAGTGCAAAGGTGTAAGGTGGAAGTCTTCTGGCTCATCCTTCCCATACAAACAGCTAGCACTGGATTGACAAAACTGGTTACAATACCACAGATAGAAAGCAGCATGAAAGGGATGTACAGCCATTATGAAACTGGGTCTTGACCATTGTATGAGAGAATGTGAATTCCTGACAAAAGAAAAACATCCGCTTCAAGCAATCTCCAGAAAGTGTTCTTTGGCACAAACTCTCTTTAAGACATAGAACACGATTTTCAGAAGTTCTTAAGAAGGAATCAAGCTGTGGCTTGGTCATAGCTTCAGGGACTACTGACAGTAATAGGTACAAAGGTGATAGTCACGGGAAGGGTTTGCAGGAAAACTGTTATTACCACTGAGATTACGAGGAAATGACAACACCACAAACTCTTGAACTTTCTGAAATTCTGCTTCCAGTCTTAGGACAAGACAATAACAGAAACCTAACCTTTGATCTGCCATATAAATAACATGTTCATGGCACAAATGTTTATCCTGATACAACAATCTCTTGCTAAAATGTTCCTTTTGATTTTTTTGGGGGGCACTTTTAACATTATCTTTTTCAGTGTGATTGCATGACTGAATAGCTTTTCAAAAGTCAAATCAGGCAATGACTTCTTACCACCATAAAATCTAATATTCTGATGTAACACAAGCCATGAATAGCCAAATATATGCACTAGCACAATGATTGGCCCCAGATTCTCTAATATGTTGACATTCTACAAACTCTTAAGAAAAAATGAAAGAATGGTATTGACCTGTCAAGAGGTCTGACGGTGGTTTAATGACCACCGATATATTGACCAGGACATGCCATTACTAGTCCATATATCTTTGCTCTTTAGAGAGGTCGGGAGCCCAACTAACACTAATCTCGAAGGATCTTGGTGTATAGTTTACCTTTCATAGAGGCCACACTGCAGACTTCTACATTTTCCAAAACTAGCAATGGGGACATTTTAAAATGATTCAGGGTAGCTGCCTAGTGTTAGGTCTTCTTAAGTGCTTCCAACATATCTAAGACTGGTCATCAAAATGACCATGGTTTACCATATTATAAAGCAGTAAAGATGGAATCTATACCATATTTTGATAGATTTGACCAAAATCCAATTACTTTCTTGTCATTCGCTTATATCTCAGGCAGCCAACTCTATTGTTCATTGACTGCCAGGATGACCTGATAAAGAAGGACCCTCTGAATCACTAGGTGACAGTTAACATGGCTGACAGGAAGTAGCAGTCAACCAGCTACTTCCTGTCCCTGAAACTGAAGACAGGTAAGGTGTGGAGTGAGTTGATCTCAGAAGAGGAGTTACTGCACAAGAGCAATGTGAATTGAAGTCCAATTCTGCTTTATTGCCTGGAAGTGAATTTCATTCAGTGGGATTAATTCAATTCTTTAAGGATCTCTGTATGAGAGCATCATTTTAAGATCTTACAATATACTCACCAATTTTTTTTTAGTTATATGATGGAAGTTGGATTATCTTTGAGCTAAGAAAACAGACGTTTCTTTATGGAGACACCAGTGTATATATGAGAGTCAGTGAAGTCAGGTTGAAGAATGAACTCTGAGTCTTATGTAAACACTTGTAGTTTTACATCCAGAGCAGTCCTACCATGAAGCAGTGGACTGAGCTTGTATGCACATAGTAAGATGTCCCTTTAAGGGAGGTGGGGTCAGACAGAGCCTAAATATCACTTCATCCTGATACTGTCCAGGGAAAATGAAGTGAAAGTTGCTCTGAGAGCTCCAGGCTATAAGCGTGCACTGCTGGGAAGGCAAAGTTTTCTGTCATGGAAATGTATACTCTAATATGTAGGTAAGTCCTGATTTTGAAGAGCCAAAACCAACAGAAGACCACAGTTTGGGATATTTATTGGAACATATTGTGCTGAGTATTGCAGTGTCTGGAATGGACTGTATTATGAAACTGCTGTTATATATAGAGAGGTTATTCTACTGGTGTCCCTATAGTTTACATGCTCAGCTAGTGTATTGTGAGGACTAGGTTTTAGGTGGTCTCTCTGTGTAGTAGGATATCTTATTATATATTATTGTGTGCAAACAGACTGTTAGTACATTTGTACCAGTGTAGGAAATGTATGAATCTAAATGTCTGTGTATTAAAGAAGATTGTTAAAATATACTGGGGTCTGTAACACAAGAAGGTGAAAGGACATATCTTGGGGTGGGTATGTGTATCTTGTGTAGTTTGGGTTTTAGGGAGAGTAAGAGGGGTATAGCTAATGCTGATACCTGTAGTTGGAGAGCGGTATTTATCTTGGTGTTGATTTGTGTTTCTTGTCTATGTATTAGGAGAAATGAACATATAATCATCATTTATCTGTGTATAAGGTGGAGAGGCATGTACAGTATCCTGGTGTCTGTGTATTAGGTGGAGAGTTATGTATGTTGGTGCTGATGTATTAGATGGAGAGGTATGTATCTTGTTGCCTGTATATTATAACAGAAGAATTATTATCTTGTCTATGTATTAGGAGAAAGGAACATATATCTCTCATCGTGTCTCTGTATAAGGAGGAGATTTATGTATCTTGATGGCTATGGGTTAGGATGAGATGAGAGTATATATTGTGGTGTCTGTGTATTATGAGGGGATATGTATCATTGTTTTTGTGTATTAGGAGGAAGTGACATGCATTTATCTTGTTGTCTATGTATTAGGAGGCAAGTTATGTATCCTGGTGGCCCTGTGTTAGGATGACATGGGAAATAGTTATCTTGGTGCATGTGTATTATGAGGGGACATGAATGTGACTTAGTGTGTGTATAAGAAGAGTGTAACTATTCTGGTATGTGTGTATAGGGTAGATGTAAGATATTTGTGTATTGGGAGAAGGTTAGAACCGGTTTAGAAATCAAAATCGAAATTATTGTTACATGGTGAATATCTTCATAAGAATAATCTACAAGTGAAAAAGCACAAAACTAACAATGATTACAGTTTTATTGTTGGTAAATGTGTCTTCCATACATAAAACTGATCCCTATGGTATTATCTAGTGGAAGGTGAACATCATGCTAGTTGTCATTCTGTACTATTTTAACAGTTGGATTGAATATACATTGCTTGTGGCATGTATACAGTATAATCATTTCAGATATTTCTAATTGATGACGGAGAAAATTGTAAACACGTAAACTTATTACCATGGGAAAAATCCCTTAATTATTACTACTCCTGGGGGATTCCTACCTTGGAGATGCCTAGTTTAGGAGCAGGAAATAATCCAGTCGTATTTGCCCAGTCATATAGTTTCACCAAGATTTGTTGCTGTTTTACCTGTCCCTCAAAAATTTGAAAAGACTAAAATCAGTATTTCAGAGAACCATGCTTTGGAAATATTACTTTAGAGGTCTGTATCTTAATGTTTTTGTATTAGGAAGCAGTATGTATTTTTGTCTGTGTATCAGGGAGCGGTAAGTACAGTTTTTTGGTGTCTGTGAATTAGGAGAGGTATCTATCTTGGTTTTTGTCTATTAGGAGGAGAAGTATGTATCAATTCTTGTACATTAGGTAGAGGTATGTATTTTTGAGTAGCTGTGTATGTTATGGAAAAGAGAGATACATATCTTGATACTATAAGAAGGTGGTGAGTGATATATGACTTGGTGTCAGTTCACTAGAAATAGCAGATAGGTATGTAACTATGCGTCTGGGTATAAGGCTACATTCACACGACTGTATCTATTTTGTGGTCTGCAAAATACGGATACCGTCAGTGTGCTGTGTATGTTCATGCCACAAATTATATATAACATGTCCTATTCTTGTCTGCACAATTCGGACCCCAGACCCACTGAAGTCAATGGTTCCACAAAAAAAGTGGACGGCTCACAGACGGTATCCGTATAAGGACCACAAAATGGATACAGTTATATAGGTATATATCTTGGTGTCTGTATATTAGGTAGAGAAGTATGTATCTTAGTGTTTGTATTAGATGGAGAGATAAGTAATTTATCTTAATATCTGTATATAAAATGGAGAGGTATGTATCATAGTGTCTGTGTATTAGGTGGAGGCGTATGTAATTTATCCTGGTGTCTGTGTATTAGATAGAGGTATGTATCTTAGTGTCTGTGTATTAGATAGAGAGGTATGTATCTTAGTGTCTGTGTATTAGATAGAGGTATGTATCTTAGTGTCTGTGTATTAGGTGGAGAGGTATGTAATTTATCCTGGTGTCTGTGTATTAGTTGGAGAGGTATGTAATTTATCTTGGTGGCTGTATATTAAATGGAGAGGTATGTAATTTATCCTTATGTCTGTGTATTAGATGAGGTATGTATCATAGTGTTTGTGTATTAGATGGAGAGGTATGTATCATAGTGTCAGTGTATTAGATGGAGAGGTATGTATCATAGTGTCTGTGTATTAGATGGAGAGGTATGTATCATAGTGTCTGTGTATTAGATAGAGGTATGTATCATAGTGTCTGTATTAGATAGAGGTATGTATCATAGTGTCTGTGTATTAGATGGAGAGGTATGTATCATAGTGTCAGTGTATTAGATGGAGAGGTATGTATCATAGTGTCTGTATTAGATGGAGAGGTATGTATCATAGTGTCTGTATTAGATGGAGAGGTATGTATCATAGTGTCTGTATTAGATGGAGAGGTATGTATCATAGTGTCTGTATTAGATGGAGAGGTATGTATCATAGTGTCTGTGTATTAGATGGAGAGGTATGTATCATAGTGTCTGTGTATTAGATGGAGAGGTATGTATCATAGTGTCTGTATATTAGATAGAGGTATGTATCATAGTGTCTGTATTAGATGGAGAGGTATGTATCATAGCGTCGGTGTATTAGATGGAGAGGTATGTATCATAGTGTCTGTGTATTAGATGGAGAGGTATGTATCATAGTGTCTGTGTATTAGATGGAGAGGTATGTATCATAGTGTCTGTGTATTAGTTGGAGATGAAAGATATGTATTGTAGTGTCTGTGTATTAGGTAGAGGTGAGAGGCTTATTAGTTTATACTGAGTATATGACTCTAATAACCATTTAACTTTCAGTCTCCAACATCTTTTTCTCTACAGTTTACCCGCCATTGTCCCCACCCAGTGAAGGGTGGACAAAGCTGTCCTTGATGCCTCAGCAAGACAGTTGAGAGGTATGCGCTAAATGTAGACTTTCTTATCTTGTATCAGTCTGGGAGAGTGGGAGAGTGCCGCACAACTACAACATTAACCCCTTCAAAACCACAGGGATCAGAGACGCATCACCTGCTGCATCCACAAGCTGGTAACCATTACTGAGACAATCACATGTAACAAGTTCCTTCTAGAGAGATAACCAACATACAAGTCTAACTATAATCGAACATGTACTAACAACTTTAATAATGGTATACATATCTGAAACATGCTAATATTTATTCACCCGAGTTAGCATTCAAAGATCAAAAAGTAAAGACGCCTAAAATTCTAATCTCAGATCTGAATTATAACCAACATAGAAATGCATTATAACATTTACTGTAAAATTCGGAGTCTTAACTGATTGTATTCTCTTTTGTATCTCTGTATGTATGGTCTTTATGATAGATCTCCATGCAAGCCAGAAAAGGTATATACACATAAGTAATGCTCAAGGATTCAATCCTATTTTGTGGCCCCAACTCAAATGAAAATATATCTTTGGGGTATGTACAGAAATGAACTTGTATTTATACTTTGATGTGAAAATCATAAAATATGTGTATATATATATATATATATATATATATAATATCATTTTTGTGTTATTTTTGTACATACTTCCAAATGTTGACTAACACACATATATTTTAATCTGCTTTTCATGGTTTATTCACTCAATGTGTGTTCATATTAAGCAAATGTATTTTAGAACGTGGATTATGATTCTAAGGGTACCGTCAGAAATCTATAAGTTGAGGTGATGATATCTCATCCTGGTGTTCACCTAACACAACACTGTGTTTCTTTATAATTCCCAGTTAAGATATTAAAAAAATAATAAAAAATAGCATTCACTGGCAATATCAGTGTTGACAGTATCACTGAAATTAATGTATTCTAGTTAATCATTTTCCAGCTTCCACACAACATGTGCATTTTGTGGATGTGAGATCTACATCTATGGATAAGTTCAGATGAAAAAACATTAAACTAATACTGTATTTAAGTAATTACAACTCCATATTGATGTGGTAATTTAGGTCTTATTACTGTGGAAATGTGGGATTTAGGTCTTATTACTTTAATGGAAGAATAATGATAAAATTATTTTATTATTAATTATATAAAAAAAATATAAAACTCTAATAAATACATTTGGAATTGTAGATCAATTTAGGGTTATAATTGCATAAATCAAAATATGGTCTTTGTTCTGGTGGATGATATCAGCTCAGTTTCTAGGAAGTAAATAAAATATAATATATAAAATATTAGAAATGAAAGATTTTGCAAATATAAATAGATGTATTAATACTGATCATGTCATTTTGTCCTCTGCAGAACAAGCATCCAGAATAAGAGGCGACATGGGGGAGTGGGGCTTCCTGAGCTCATTGTTAGATGCAGTGCAGGAGCATTCTCCCATGGTGGGACGATTCTGGCTGGTGGTGATGCTGATTTTCCGCATATTGATTCTGGCCACAGTGGGCAGCGATATGTTTGAAGATGAACAGGAGGAATTTGTGTGTAACACTTTGCAGCCTGGTTGTCGGCAGGTGTGTTATGACCAAGCTTTTCCCATCTCGCACTACCGCTTCTGGGTCTTCCATATTGTGCTGCTGTCTGCTCCAGCAGTGCTGTTTGTCATATATTCCATGCACCAGAATGCCAAGATAGGAAGAGATGCCGAAGACGAGGAGGCTCAGCATAGACAACAAGCCAGTACAAGATCCAAGTTAAAGTCTGAGCAGCGGGGACGCCACATAAGGACTTTTTACATCATCAATGTGGTGATGAGGATACTGGCAGAGGTGGGTTTTCTGGTGGGACAATGGCTTCTCTATGGGTTTAAAGTATCCCCGGAGTATGCTTGTGTGCGCTTACCTTGCCCAAACACAGTAGACTGTTTTGTATCCAGACCAACAGAAAAGACCATTTTTCTACAATTCTACTTTGTGGTAGGGATCATCTCTGCACTTCTTAGTCTGTCTGAACTGCTGCACATTCTGCTGAAAGGAAAATGTCGCTCCAGGGATGGTCTGGGACCTAGCCCACCTCCAGCCTACGAAAGGGATAACTGGTCCAACAGAGAACATGAGCGGACAAATCATTTTCTTTTGCAGAGGCAAACTAATGATGAACGACGGGCTAGCGGAGCTGGTGGCCACCGGCTTTCCATTGCATATCCTCCAGGCAGTGCCTACAAGCTTAAAGTGACTCCTAGCACGGCTATCAGCAGTAAGTCATCCAGACTGATCAAAGGGGACTTAACAGTATAGAGACGGTATGACAGTAACAGAGGCACCCCGGAAGATGGCATCATAGTGGAGTGATGACCATCTTGTCCATCTGGATGATTTGTGTCTTTGGTTATGGAAACAGGACTCTAAAAACAACTCTTACAGTATTTTGTGTAATCCGTTCAAATATCTAGAGTGTAATCGCCTTATACTGTAAGAGAGACTTCACAAGGTGCCTTTTTAGTTTTAGACTCTAATTTTTTTACCTTTATTGCTATTTCAGTAGAGAGATGCAAATCTAAACCCTGGTCGTCTAAACTGTCAATGACGCTAATGAGGTGTAAAGTGGTAGAACACTAAAAATGTGGTCACCTAGCTTAAGAAGCAAAAAGCACTATAGTTATAGGCTATAACTAACTGAAACAAAATGCTGGCAGAAAGCAGCATTATATCACTAGTACAGCTTCTGGAAACCCTCAGATTTCCAGTACAGAGCAGCAAGAACTCCGTACGAGACCGATTGCACTAAACTAGGCAACTAAACTTACTTCCCTGGCATCGCCCACCATGATTTACACAGATTATAAAAAGGACCAGATCTAATAAAGTGTCAGGATTTATGGTAGGCAGGAATGAGGGCAGGCTGGGATTTGTATATCATAAGTCTCTATACTTCAGTGGAATGTGTACAGAGAATTCTACCGCTGAGCCTGAGTATCACCAGCACAAGACAAAGATACCAACCGCGTCTCCCTTAAATGGCAAATAAATGTAAAAAGTCAGACGGCTTGTTAAATAGACACATAAAAGTAAAAGCCTTCCACATAAGCAAAAACGGCCATGACGTCTGTATCTTCTACCATCTCTGTAGAGGGAAACAAGGTATACAAATAAGGCATACTCACCATAAACAGTATAGCTACAGCAAATAGCTGATTACTAGTTAACTGCAGCTTGTTAAACGGTCCTGAATCCCCGTCTCTAGGGTCTTCCCTGGTGTTTAACTAGAGAGTACAGAATAAGCGGGTCATTTTACGTCAGTCTATGATATCTCCTGTGCTGCCAGAGGATGTGCCTAATTTATGGCAAGGCGCAGACCTCATCATCAATTAGGCTATCCTCCAGCAGTCCATGCGCCTATACAGAAATCTATGGCAGCTCGTAGCTGCGGTAGATTACAGTCTTCTTTTACACCAAAACTGGTATAAAAGAGACAAATTCACCGGGCCGGTGGCCCTGTCTCCTTGCTGCCCCTTGCCACGCCCCTTCCCGAGATTTAGGTGCAGTGGCATTGACACAGGGTTTGCAAGTTTTTTACACCAGAAAACTAGATCAGTGTACAGCACTCGGCTATCTCCAGAACTGCCTTGGAGCGGCCGCACGCATGTGCGACTGGCTGCTGCGCTTATTTCAGGGGGGCTGCAGAGGGTACACAATAGATGTTAAGAGCCCCCACTCTGGGGTCCTTCCTGGCATTTCACTAGTAAATAAAGATAATGGGGCTAATTTATCAAAGACCGGTTTTGTACGTCAGTCTTTGATAGCCCCTGTGCAGCTGGAGGAAGTGCCTAATTTATGACGAGGCACAGGTCTCGTCATAAATTAGGTGCACTTCCGGCAGTCCGTGTGTCTGGAGTAGTGGCCCTGGCTGTAGTAGTTTTCATTCCTCTTTCATACCTGTTTCTGGTTATAAATGTTAGTAAATTTGAGGGGCTGATGTCCCTGCCCAGGCCCCCACAATCGTCCACCACTACCATTTGTGAACTGAGGGATTTAGGGGGTCATTTACTAACAGATATATGTCACTTTTGGTGTATATCTATCACAGATTGCGGCGCAAAGGTTAAACAATCTGTGACTTTTCCTCGCTCACGCCTGGTCTAAAAAAGGGGGGCATGGTGTGGGTGGGGAAGTGGACAGCCGGCAGGCCTGTCTTATTTATCATTCCCTACACCTGTTTTAGGCATAGAAAATAGTCTAAATGTATACTAGGAGCTGGTGTAGATCTAGACAGGTGGTGGATCCGCCGAAGTTATGTAGAGGCCAGCAACACTACATAAATTGGGTGCATTCACCTCCACCTAAAGGGCTTTTAAGACCGGCATCTAAAACACCGGTCTTAAATGACCCCCTTAGTTTACAGATGTTGGTGGGCATGGGATAGAGGTTAGGGATCTGCGCACCCCTTCCTCTGTATAATTTAGGCCAATCCACCCCATCCTCACCAGCTATCATGAAACTACTACTCCCGGACAGAGCTATGGGCTGGGGACCACTAACACTATTACGCTGAGAAAGCCCCTACTAAAAGTTCTTTTGCACTAAATTGATAGATTTGAAAAGAGCGTTTCTAAAATTGCACACCTTGTATATATGTATATATTAGCGGCACAACATTAAACTGGATAGTGTGAGGAATAGCTTGCAGACACGAGGAGCGTAGGACAAGCAATAGCGTTTCTTAAGATTTTGTCATATGAGATTGTCGATCATTGTGTCTTACTTTGTGATTATTGGCTTTTAATGTAAATACAACTTTATTTTATAATGTGTTTCATTATGGAAATCATTTATAGCAAACATGTAGCAGACATACAAGTAGTTATGGCTTCCAATATCATGGGTTAACGCCACAATACATATTCCGTAGTAAAAGTGTTTAACCCCTAATCTGGGAACCACTATTATTAGGAGATTGGGTGATACCTAGTCCTCATTACAATCCCAAAGAGCTGGACATTATAAGCATCACTCTTAAAGGGGTTGTTTCACTTCAGCAAGTGACATTTATCATGTAGACTAAGTTAATACAAGGCCCTTACTAATGTATTGTGATTGTCCATATTGCCTGCTTCACTGGCTTGATTCATTTTTCCATCACATTATACACTGCTCATATCCAGTGGTTACGACCACCTTGTAATCCAGCAGAGCTGGTCGTGCTTGCATACTATAGGATGAGATATAGACTTTTTCCTAGCGTGTATGCACGACTACCACTGCTGGATTGCAGGGTGATCGTAGCCATGGAAACAAGCAGTGTATAATGTGATGGAAAAATGAATCCAGCCAGCAAAGGAGGGAATATGGACAATCACAATACATTAGGAAGTGCCTTGTATTAACTTTCTCTACATGATAAATTCCGTTTGCTGAAGTGACAACCCCTTGAGGAAATTACTGTTTTATATGTTAATTTGCACAGTCACGCCCCCTTTGTAATCTTCTACATGGGACAGTACTGCAAACTGAGGATATCGGCAGTTATGACAAAAGGAGTCATGGAAATATCCTTCCTCATATAGCTAAGACTTGGAAACAGATCTTGCTGTCCTATGCTTGGGGACCAAATTTTATAAGAACATACAGGTTTAAAACATGACTTGGGTGTTTGTCCTGAATATTACAGAATACCTTTAAAGGGATTGTGCCACTTAATAACACAACCTATCCACAGGTCAAAAATCAGACCCCCAGCGATTACGAAAACAAGGGTCCATAAGGGTCGCTGAATAGCCCCATGAGAATTGAGCGGTGGTGTGCATACGTGTTCACCACTACGTAGACTATAATGGGACTGCCGGTTACAGTGTTCACAACAGCCCCATAGAAGTGAATGGAGCAGTGGACACGCACGTGCCCCACCACCCCTTCATTCTCATGTGGCAGTTTAGCAGCACTTGAGGAGACCTGTTCTAGTGATTGCCTGGGGTCCCAGAGGTTGGACTACCAATGATCAAACATCTTCATTTTGCCATTCCTCCGTTATGCCTCCTGTAAATGTATGGTTTGACAACTGGGCGTTACCATTCCTTTTGTCAATGGTGAGTGTCACTACACAGACTGACATTGTCCAGCAAGTGTTGATAATTGTTAACCATTTAAAAGCTTCTCAGCATCAGGCACATTAGCCCTGTGTTCAGACACAGATGCCAATCGAGCCAAGCTTTGGTCTGTCACCAGATGTACCATTCAGCCTATATGTCCCTAGGACAACAAGCATGGTGATGTAATGTAGCTGCACCCTGCTTGTTTGAAGTTTCAGGCACATTCCCCATCTTTCTTTTTGGTATTCCAACCCTATAGCATACAGGGGGTACACAGATATCATAGAGCCCCACAGCAAAACTTAGTACAGCCCCATCCCTTTCCTCATGAGATTTCTGCCTAAATGTTTTTTAAAGGGGTTTTCTGAGATTTTGATATTGATAACCTATCCTCTGGATAGGTCATCAATATCTGATCGGTGGGGGTCCGACACCCAGGACTGTATAGCAGCTGTACTTGGTATCGCGCTCAGCTCCACGTGGTCTGCCTCCATGGAAGGTATGCCACTGGAAGGTACTTTGATTCGGTTTCTTGTCACTATGGGGGAGATTAACCAAAACTGATGTAAAGTAGAACTGGCTTAGTTGCCCATAGCAACCAATCAGATCCCACCTTTCATTTCTGAGAGCTCCTTTGGAAAATGAAAGATGGAATCTGATTGGTTGCTATGGGTAACTAAGCCAGTTCTACGTCTTTGTCTATGTCTATGTTCTCGATAGTGGCCGGGCCATGTCATCTTCACCCACTTTCTTGTCTCTTTTGTCCACTTGTATATTCATGCTGGGAGATATTATACGTGTAACTTAATAAACCTGGTTTATTTTGGCTAATGTTTGGACAGTTTTTACCATGTTCCTTTCATGTGAACTTTGTTTAGGGGGCGTCTAATCTATTTAAAGAGGAATGGTAATACCCAGTTTTCAATGTATTCATACATTTCCAGGAGGAATAACAAAGGAACAGCACAATGCAGAGCTCTATAAAAAGATGCACCAGGATTATTATTTCATGGGGAATGCAAGTGTTTAGTAACACAAATGTGAGGAAAGCCGGCAGGTCCCCTTTAAATCTGTCTTATAACAGAATTATGAAATGTTATTGTTTGCTATCTATGCGCTTTACTTATTGTATGTTATTTCCATGTTTCCGGCTGTGGAATATTTCCTCAGGAAGCACAGACAGAAAACAGGCACAAGGAGTGTTTTATTATCTCTGCTGCATTTCCTTAGCTGCAGCGGAAACCACTGGGATATTTTATCACATCAATGCTGCTCTAACTGCTTACGTCATGAAGAAACCATGATGACATGTCCATGGATTCGTTCTACATGTCGTGGGTCTATAATGAAACCATAGTGCACTGCCGAATGTGTTGCACAGTGCATATGCCGGCATCCGACAGATCCTACTGACTTACATTAGGGTCAGTCCGGTTCTGTGGTAGCTTCCATTTATTGGATATACATGGTCCAATTGTCAGGCAGATTATCGGGAATTAACGCAGCTACGAAGCTCATTCCTGACAACCCACCCGTCTAAAATGTGTCGCCGATCACACGATCAATGAGAGAAACAGTGATCTCCTGCTCAGAAACAATGATTCTGTGTGCGGATTAGGGATCACAATAGCCATTCCTCGTTCTCATACTGTGGAGGTGATTGCTGCATGAAAATGCGCAGTCTCCTTCACTGAATGAGAAGCCGACTGTCAGGATGGAACGATTCCTTCCCGACAATCGGGTGTTAGACACAGATGTGAACACTTCCAAAGACATGCTAGCTCTCATGACTGGTGTGGATAACAAGGACTGTTTTACGGCATCATATTACCCGTGAGTGGCAGTCCTAGTAAAACTCTCCACAATCTTAGATCCTCAAGTAGTTATGTTAGGGGAGATCTAACACGACCTCAACCCTTTGTTCACCTCTGTCCTAATTAATGTACTGAGTGCATGCAGGAAGAAATACACCAGAATACAAGACTCAGGTATAAATCCTCTCTCAGTAAGGCCTCATGCACACGAACGTGTGCCGCCCGTGCTGCGGGCCGCAAACTGCGGTCCGCAATGCACGGGCACTGACAGTGAGGCCACCGCATGCGGATCGCGGACCCATTCACTTGAATGGGGTCCGGGATCTGCATCCGAGGGTCCGCACCGCAAAAAAGTAGTGCTTGCGCTACTTTTTTGCGGTGCGGAGGCACGGCCAGAAACACCATGGAAGCACACCGTAGTGCTTCCGTGGTGTTCCGATCCGTGCCTCCGCTCCGCATCTCCCGGATTGCGGACCCATTGAACTGAATGGGTCCGCGATCCGTGATGCGGGCTGCACATGGCCGGTGCCCGTTTATTGCATGAGGCCTAAGAGTAGGAGAGCAATTGCAGTGTCCCACATATTATGTGTGTAAAAGGGACACAGCAAATTGTTGATGTAATGTGCCTTTCTTATAGCCATGTCATTGTGATTTATTCTTCAAGTATTTTATATGCTATAAGAATCTCTATGGCTGAGTAGTGCAATATTATTTTTCAGCACAAGATGGTGCTAGTCTGCCTTCTCTATAAGGCCCAGTAAGATTTTAGAGGTTAGTGGAGAAAGTAGAAGGAACAAGAGGAAGTTAGAGGAAGAGTGCAGTTCAGTCAGTTAGTTAAGAAGCAACCAAGTACTGTGCAGGAGGAAGAAATATGGTGATCCCTTCCTTTAAGGCTGTCAATATCCCCTGACCTTGGCCACGTCAGGATATCATTTTGACACTTACGAACCAAGCCACTAGAACCCTGAGCATAACTGGACTAAATCAAGACTGACAGAGGTAATTAACCGTCTCCGGTTCTTATGGACTCTGACAGCACCCGTGTGGTCAAGAAAAGCCTCCGGCACCTGACTACAGAATCAGCAACCAGGTACCAAGTTGTTATTGGCCTACACTCTGATCCCTCCGGGAAGTGCAGCCATTACTTATTTCAGGAACCTGCTGGCGCAGATGTACTAATTCCTGCCCTACAGGGTCTCCTTCAGAAGAAAGGTCTCATGAAAAGTGACTTTAGCAGATACATTATTGTCCAGAACCAGGGCTAGCTTCAGAAGATCCCACTAGAGGTTGAGAGTAACAGGATTTAAAGATACAGAGCCTAACTAACGACACACTGTACCAAAACACCAGCCAAAGAGGAATTCTTAAAGCAGAACAACTGTAACTTATGAAAGTGTAATATCTCAAGGCAAAAGTAAAAGCCATTTCTTATTTATACAAAGTGGCCTCGTTGCTTCCCTTGTACCAAAAACTTTGTGTCTACAAAAGACACTGGCGTCACGACAAACCAGGACCCTGCCGACAGACACCTTAAAAATACCCAAAACCATAAAGGGCCCCTCGCCTCACCATCCGGCGGTGTTCCTGTGGACCAAAGGTGTCCTTCCTCTGACACAACTGCACACCGGCCCAGGGAGTCACCAAAACCTCGAGTAGTAACCATCGGCAACACCACACTGTGACATATCCCTGATGCTCACTTGTTCCCCTGTGGTACCTGCTTGCTGCACAATGACTTGCTTTATTAGGTACACAGTGAGTTTTATCATACACAAAATATAGGTGGGCAGCTTGAAGTGTGATGAGGCACCAGGTTCCCCGTTAATTGGTCAATCCTCATGTGGGCTGAGGTTCCCATGGGAACTTTCTGCATTCCAGGGAGGTGTACAGGATGCAGGCGCCATCTTGAAGCTTTGCATAGATATATAGTTCACTATAAGGTTAAATAATGTTTTCTTAATATTTACTCAATACCCCCACATTACCCCCTAAAACATTATTTTACCATTGAAATCCATCTCTTACCCCTAGACTCGATGTCCTACCTGGATGGGGAAAGCAGGGTAGGAGTAAGGATGTCTTCGCCGGTTTGAGACGGATGGCTCCTAAGTGAGCCACCCACCTTTGTACCCGGACTTGTCTTCCCACATCCAGTCCTACCTTTCCCTTCTTGTCATTTCCATTCACAGGATTAGTAATCTGGGGTGGCTGTGGACACTGACCTCAAGGATTGAATTTGTTGAGGGTAGTCTGGTTCCAGTCCCTCACTAGTCAACAGGAGGGTTGGAGTTATACTGTCAACACTTTTGCTGATCAGCTTCTTTACACAGGGTATTACACAGACAAAAACCAAACCCAGTACCAATAACACTAGAAACAGGATGATCCCTGCTTGCGCCAGCCATTTCTGCCAGCCTGACATCCAGCTAAAATACTGATCCCAAGAATCCGTAATGCCCGAATTTCTCTTTAGCTCGATGGAGAGGCTCTCCACTGGGGGGCTGCTAAGAGGCATTGGGGGGCTGCTAAGAGGCACTTGGGGGCTGATAAGAGGCACTGGGGCTGATAAGAGGCACTGGAGGGGGGGCTTATATAAGACTGCTGGGGCTGATAAGAGGCATATAGGGGGTATGATCTGACGTCTGATTGGGGGTCTTTCATATTGAGGTCTGATCTGAGGTCCAATTGGAGGTCTGATCTGAGGTCTTATTGGGGTCTTATTAACATTGGGGGTGTTATTGGGGCTGTCAGCTGAGGACGGATTAACATTGGGCGTCTGATTGGTGGTCTGACCAGAGGTCTATTGAAAAATATTTTTGTTCTTATTGTCCTCCTCTAAAACCTAGGTGCGTCTTATGGGCCAGTGCATCTTATAGGGTGAAAAATACGGTATGTAAATGATCCAATCTACGTTCTTATTAATTGTCACTATAGGGATGAGTGATTCGAATCCAGCTTTTACTTGGTCTCTCGCCTTAAATTCATCAGGGACCCCCCTTGGCGCTCCTATTGCATCTATGTAAACATGGGGGTCAAGACTTCCTCCGGGGCCTGCTTCCCTCTTTCTCCTGGGCTAAGGAGTTGTCTGAGTCTGAGGGCGGGGGACCAGAGTCTCATTCCCTGACGGCGACTTGGATATTATGTGCATTGGCATGAGGGCTTTCCCTAGGGTGCATTCCCCAGTCCACTTCCCCTCTAACCTGGTTCTGATTTTCATATCTCCACAGAACCAAAAGATGTCTCCTAAGGATTAGACTTGGTTCTGAAGCTTGGAACCGTTTAAGGAACTGAAGGAGCTACAGTATCCTTCAGTTAGTCTAGGCATGGTTGCCAAAAGTCCCGAATCTGATTTCATGACATTACCGGGTTACGCCAGCCATAATAAAGGTGGCTACATTGATATCCTCTGCTGCCTCATGACTTACAGGCAAAGCCTCAATCTGTCTGTAGTACTTGACATGTTTTCCTAACCATTCTTAGGATTCTATGTGTGGATATTTAAATGGGCAGGGGCGCACTGCCAATGACGAGATGTGAGTTCACTGCCTCAGGCGACGTCATCTAAGGAAAAGAGGTGGGTTGCAGCAGGGCCATGGGCAAGACTATTAACTAATATCAACTAACTCGATGTTCAACGGTATCACTTCCGCTCCCTGCCCCACTGTTCTCTCTGATAGCTTACAGGCAAAAGGCCTGAAGCCTATAAGAGGCCGTGATGACATCACTATCATCATGCCGTCTGAGCGGGGCAGCATACAGTTCGGAAGATGCATGTGTCCTGCACTTCATCCTTATGGTGGCATTGAGGTAAGTGTTTAAGTTTGTTATTTTTCTTTGGCAGCATGCGTTTGGGCCTTTATGGGGAGATCATTATTATAACTATGGGGACATTGGTTTTAAGTGATATTTTTACACTGACACACCCTAAAGCGGGGGGCATTATTTGTACTGGCACACATTATAAGTGGGTATATTTAGTACTGGCACACAGTATAAGGGGGTATTTTTTGCACTGGCACACATTATAAGGGGCATTTTTTGTGATGTCACGCATTATAAGTGGCCATTTTTTTGTACTGGCACATATTATAAGTGGGTATATTTAGTACTGGCACACAGTATAAGGGGGTAATTTTTGTACTGGCACACATTATAAGGGGGTATTTTTTATACTGGAACACATTATTGTGTGTGCTAGTATTAGCACATTAGCATTAGTATTATTACTATTAGGGGGCATTATGGTGGGCTTTATTACTTCTGGGGGACTAGGGAGAAAATCTACATCATATTGCTGTCAGTATTCTGTATAAGTAAGGTCAGTAGAGACACGTAGCATTATAAGTCATTATAATGCCCTGCAATCCTGTGAAACGAGCAGTGCCCATAATGGGAAATCATACTCCCACACGGAGCGTGTTTTCTGCACAGGACAGGCTCGTCTGATGCTACATTCAGGCAACAGTGAAAAATGGACATGTTTTATTTTGTCTATTTTCATGGACCAACAGCCCCCATACAATTTTTAGCATCCGTTTCTTGGAAAGGCATCAGTTAAAAAGACGTCTGTTAAAACCAGACCGTTTTTCGTGTGAATGTAACTTAATTACAAGTTTGTGAAGGGAAGTCTAGACCAGTACAGTACTGGCAGACTGCCTGCATGAGGACATGCCCACCAGCTCTGAGAGGACAGAAGAATGCTGCAGTACAAAATTAGCAGCAAAAAACTCAGCACCTGAGTGCTTAGGAAGCCTTGAATATTATCCAAACCATATCCCCAGCCAGAACATGCATTTTTTAGAGATTATGTTGAAAGCTCAATTCCCATTAAGTTAGTTTAGTTCAGATGTTGCAGATTCAGCCCCAGGCTCCCTCTTGCTGCCATGCGCCATGCTTAACAGGTGTATCTGCGCTCCATGCCAGAGCTTACTTCCTGCTTGAGTCCCATACTGTTTGTTAGTGCTTGCATGGGTGTGTCTCTTCTCCCTTGTGAGGCAGCACTTATATGCCCTGTATCTCCCCAGCCTATGGCTGGATTGCAGGAAGTATTTAAAGGCGCTTCCTGCCCAAGGAAGGCGCCTGACCAATCTTGGTCACTAGCTTGTCTAGTTCCTAGAGTGAAGATGTTTTGTTAGTTCCTGCTTTTCTGTGTACTGGACCCTGCATCTTGATTTAACGGATTTTGCTTGTTTGCCGTCTGCCTCTGACCTTGGGTTTTGTTTATGGAGTTTGCTTGACCACTGCCTGCCCTGACTTCGGACTTCCCGAGCACATCCTTTCCCTCAGTGCTTGCACCAGTATCTCTGACCCCCTGGTTAGCTGACTGACTCGGAGACTGCTCTGGAGTGGCACCTGGTAACTACCCTAATGGCCGTAGCCTATCCTCACCATCAGAGGCTCTAGTGAGGATCAGGTAGTCACACCCCACCAGGGTATAGCAAGTCAGTGGTGCAGTGGGTCCACACCCGCTTGAATAACAGTTTGCTCAGGCCATGAACCGCTGATCAGAACCCACCAAGCCTCACCGAATTGTACCAGGAGATGACTCAGCAGAGAGAACATCAGGATCAGATTCTATCCTTTGTGCGCAATGTGGACATGCATCTTAATGACCTGACGCCCACTTTCATAAGACCTTTCTTTTAGAAGGATACTCTGTGGGGCAGGAATGACACGTCTGCACCAGCAGGTTCCTGAAATATATATATAAAGATGGCTGCACCTCCCGGAGGGATCCAAAGTGTAGACCAATAAACAACTTGTACCTGGTTGCTGATACTGTAGTCAGATGCCAGTAGCTTCTCTTGACCACATAGGTGCTGGCAGAGTCCATGAAGACCGGGGATGGTCGATTACCTCTGTCAGGCTTGAAAGTCCAAGAAGTATTCAGGGTTCTAGTGGTTTAGCTGTTAATTGTCACTTGCTGTCCTGACATGGCCAGTGTCAGGGGTAATGACAGCCTTTTCCTTTAGGAAAGGATCTCCACTCTTCTTTCTCCTGCACAATACTTGGTTCCATCATAACTAACTCCTTTCTCCTTACTCCTTTCTCCTTACTCTTCACTACATTTTCACTCTCTCATCTGCTTCTCCTTCTCCTACTCTAACTTCCTGTTATTGGGCCTTATATAGAAGGCAGAATGCCACCATCTAGTGGTGGGAATTAACGCTGCAGTACTCAGCCATAGAGGTTTCACAGCATATTCACATTAATTCACAAATAAATAACAATAAAATGGCATTATATATAGGATATGACATGGCTATTTAAACATTTTGGAGTGTCCCCTTGTACACACTTTAGTGGGACACTACATTCCCCACTACTTTAACATAAGCTGCCCTCGGCTTATACTTGACACGAAGATATATCTCCTGAAAGAGGGTAGAAAAAGTGCACCGTATACATTTGCATTCAAATACATTTTCAGTAGTATAAAATAGTGTAATAAATATGCATTATTAAGCAGCATTATAAATATCAATATATTAGTAATAAATATATTTCTTTATATATTCTTGAGACGCATGACGCAACTAGTGACAAGGGGCGTCGTAACTTCTGTGCTTGACGGTGACAAAATTGGGCGTAGTTAGCATGGGGGTAAATCACATAGTCCATGTCAAAGCAGCAAAGTCTTTCAAAGGCAAAAAGGTGAACTGGCATGATGGTTGCATAACACACAGAAAATGTCCTTCTGGGTATGCTACTTGAATGTTGCATAAATATGGTTATTAATAGTCCCTTTAAATAACCTGAAAAGGGGGTAAAATGGGGATATAAAATGGCACAGAATAAGGGTGCAACTGGGATGTATATGTCTTTTGACTTTTACCAGCCTATAATAGGTGTCTTTTTAAAAGAACATGAAGTACAACAAAATATGGGCTCCTAGGTGGCATGAAGAACTACCACAACACAAACAATGGGAGAGTCCCACATAATACAGGAGTCTTTAGCTCCACATAGTCAATTACTGTAGTGGCTATCCAGCCTACTTACAGGGATTCCTATCTCTCCCGGATCTCCACTTCAGGGTACCACTGGATCCAGATGATGTTACAGAGGGATCCTGCTGCTCAGTCTGGGCCGCTGGGATAGGCTCCGGCCTAGCAGGGATCTCTGCAGGTTCGTCAAACGACGCTCGGCACCAATAGGATCTTTGCTGTGAGAGGCGCGCTGAATAGGCCTCATGAAAATGTTTGTCGTTCTCCTCCATTTCGCGGAGTTGATAGACCCGGTGCCGTGGGGAACTGGATGCGGCGTCCTCCATCAGCACGTCGGGGTCTTCAGAAACTGGCTGATTCATTGATGCGGTAGTCAGCCCAGAAGGGATAGTAGGAGGATCTTCAGTACCAGGATTAGGCACAACCTGGTCTGAGGTGGGTCCTTTTGCAGCAATGAAAGCCTTCAGGGCTTCTATCAGGCGGGGGTCTCCATAGCACAGGGGTCTAGTTGGGGGTTCCTCTCCTGCCGAGGTAGCGTATCGCTGCTGTTCATCGGCCATATTGCGCTGGTCATGGCTCGGTGCAGGCAGGGCGTAGTCTCTCTCACTGCTGGCGGGCAAGTCCAGACAGACGCTCTCTTAAAGGTCCGCCCCCTAGGTTCCTTTGCATAAGGGGGGCAGCGCAGACACTCAATGCAAGTCTATGGTGACGCAGTTTTAATAACTTTCCCGCTTCTCAAGGGGGTGTTAACTTGATTTTCCCACTTCTGGGGGTTGATGTCGTAGCAAAAAATCACTAATGATGGCGGTTGGGCAGCATTTTGGACGACAATTCACATTACTTGCAATAAACGTTCAGGCCTCTATTTCAATAACATAGTTCCTTCACATTAAAGTGGGGCTCATTCGCATAATATTCGCATATAGCGTACAAGTCTATAAATCCTGATCGCACGTGGCGTACAGAGACGTGGGGTTTATTCACAATCCTGTTCGATTATGGCATGGGGCTTATTCACATCCTGTTCGTGAACGCCAATTTTCTGCAGCCACCAGCCACAGGGATATGTAAGTGAGATGGTAGATAGGTTGTCACAGTGTACACAGTGTAGCCGGTGGTTCTACTCACAGTTGGTTGAATCTTCCCTGGGAAGTGTGCAGTTGTGTGGAGGGTGGACATGACTTCCCTCGGGGCACGCTCCATACGCAGGGCTCCAGGATAGTCAGTTGAGATGCCCTGGATGTTGAGTTTGACCGTGTCGGACGGCTGGGCCCTGGTATTTCGTGACGCCAGTGTCTTTTTAGGTAGACACACCCTTTGCAATGATGAGGAGGCAGTTGTTAATCAAACAAGAGGTATCTTTACTTTTGCCTTGAGTTCATATAGTCACAATAAATGATGTTACAATTGGTTATGGATAAGATGTCCTCTTTGGCTGGTAGGTGGTTCTAATAGGTAGTTAGTTAGGCACTGTCTCTTTAAATCCTGTTACTTTCACTCCTAGTGGGATTTTCTATAACTAGCCCTGGTTCTGGACAATATTATATTAAGGTCACTTTCATAAGCCCTTTCTTTTAGAAGGATACTCTGTGGGGCAGGAATGACACGTCTGCACCAGCAGGTTCCTGAAATATATATATAAAGATGGCTGCACCTCCCGGAGGGATCCAAAGTGTAGACCAATAAACAACTTGTACCTGGTTGCTGATACTGTAGTCAGATGCCAGTACCTTCTCTTGACCACATGGGTGCTGGCAGAGTCCATGAAGACCGGGGACGGTCGATTACCTCTGTCAGGCTTGAAAGTCCAAGAAGTATTCAGGGTTCTAGTGGTTTAGCTGTTAATTGTCACTTGCTGTCCTGACATGGCCAGTGTCAGGGGTAATGACAACCTTTTCCTTTAGGAAAGGATCTCCACTCTTCTTTCTCCTGCACAATACTTGGTTCCATCATAACTAACTCCTTACACCTCCTCCTTTCTCCTTACTCTTCACTACATTTTCACTCTCTCATCTGCTTCTCCTACTCTAACTTCCTGTTATTGGGCCTTATATAGAAGGCAGAATGCCAGTAAAATGGCATTATATATAGAA
The DNA here is from genome assembly GCA_900303285.1 of Rhinella marina. Lineage (NCBI taxonomy): Eukaryota > Metazoa > Chordata > Amphibia > Anura > Bufonidae > Rhinella > Rhinella marina. The sequence goes on from ONZH01024946.1 coordinate 469,294, forward strand.
TATGACATGGCTATTTAAACATTTTGGAGTGTCCCCTTGTACACACTTTAGTGGGACACTACACACCTCCAGCTTCCACTGCTGCGACTACCCTGGTACCTGCTCCATTGACTCCCTATGTGCTACGATCTAGCCCCCATCTTTCAGCTCCGCCAAACTTTGATGGAGACCCTAAACAGTACAGGGGGTTCATTAATCAGTGCACCCTGTACTTTGAACTGTTATGCAAGCGGGTGTGGACCCACTGCACCACTGACTGGCTATACCCTGGAGGGGCGTGACTACCTGGTCTTCACTAGAGCTTCTGATGGTGAGACTTGGGCCATTAGGGTAGTTACCAGGTGCCACTCCAGAGCAGTTCCCGAGTGGCAGCTGACCAGGGGGTCAGAGATACCCCTTTGATGTCACAGCCCTATAAATCCCTCAAACCCGAGCAGTCGCTGCTATTTCTCTGTAAGCTGAGCACAGGCTCTCATACAGTAGGGACAGTGTTGCTGAAAAGTGTTTTCAAAAAATATATTGAAGAGGGAGAGTACAGGGAGATTGTAGGGAGAATGTTTTGAGACTGTAGAGTGACAGCAGAGATGGCAGCTTGAGTGTAATCGCCGTATGCATCACTTTGTAGTGCTCCCACATTCAGAGTTAATCCCTTATTTTAGTCATAAAGTTTGTGTGCCTGAGTATAAAAGGCAGTTGTAATCACCATGTGCATCACATTGTAGTGTACCCACATTCAGAGTTAGTAACTTATTTTAGTGATACAATAACGTTGCGTCCATATTCCAGGACTGTGTAATTTTTTGACCTATATATGTGTGCAGTGGAACTATATTGACTATAGCAAATGTCTTCTGTTAGCTGTTAAATTACATAGAGTCAGTATTAGGCCACAGTTAAATATTTTGTCTTGTACATGTGTGTAGTGGAGCGAAATTTATCATAACGAATGTCGCCTGTTAGCTGTTGCGTTACATAGCGTCAGTAGTAGGCCACTGTTAAATACTTCGCCCTGTATATGTGTGCAGTGGAATGAAATTTATCATAGCGATTCAGCTGTTATACATTATGGCCAACAGACAGTTGTCAGGGCCCTCCAAAGGAACGTGCAGCGGCAAAAATATGCTGTAGCCAGCACAAGTAGCAACAGAAGAAGGGGTGGTGGTAGCAGCAGCAACAGGCCAGAGGTGCCACTGAATGGTTGACTCTCTCTTCACAGTCATCTCAAGTTACAACAGATACACACAGCCAGCAATCAGTGGGTTCCTCTGACAACACTCTTAGTTGGCATGGCCCTGGAACTGCGCTATGCACTCAACCTGTCTTGAACCTGCCTCTTGCTTTTGCTGCTCCGTCTGTTAAGTAATGTTTGCCGCCGGCTCTGCTCTGCTTTTCACCAATGATGACCTTTGTGGGGACAGTCAGCAGTTACAGGCCAGCACAGACTTGGAGGAGAGGTCCACTGCGGACTCCTTTAAGCGTGCAACTACCGCTGATTGGAGCATATGTAGGAGCACATGTTACGAGAGGTCAGGGATGCATGAAAGAGACAGGTGAGGGTGACAGTCCATGAGACAGTGTTGGGGCAAAACCCCCTTCTCTATGATTGTCGGGGTCCCAATTTTATGAAGATGAGCGCTCAGAGGAAATAAATGAAGATGTGTTTAGCTATATCAGATATTTCCTGTTTATTGACAGAACACGTTGCTCTTTATAGTACAAAAACCGCAGATAGGTGGGTGGAGTTCCTATAGTGCAGATGTGCAGTTTCTGTAACTTTTTACTAACATGACATTTACTGAAATACTGAACCAAACCACACATTTTGTTCCATCCCACCCACTCTTCCTGATCACAGAGAGAAGTGTCTGCTTTAAGAGGAAGTCAAAAAGGTCACATGCATTTCTGAACCTATAAAGAAGAAGTGGTTACCCTCACAATGAACGTTATATTTATATATATTTAGTTCTGCAATTTCCTGTAAGTAAGTAACTTATCAGAAACATAAAAATTTCTTCTTTCAAATTAATCTTAGGTTAAGATGGAGTCCTGATACAAATGGATACTCAGTCCCTCACAATTCCCCCATTTTGAGATATCTTGGAACTGACATCCTAACCCAGAGGTACTTCATTTGGGATAGGCCCAACCGCCAGCTGGAGGCCAGATTCCCTCCCAGGTATCGATGCAGTTCCCAAGACTTCTCAATAATCCTGGTAGTTTCTCCTTTTGGTACAGAACCTGTTGGCACAAGTTCTTTAAAGGTCAGATAAGGTACAGTTCTTGAACTCACGGGACTGTGAGTACAGATCCAACAGTCCTTCAAGCAGCACCTGATGGTATCAAAGCATTGTCCCATTCATCATTCAGTGGATGAAATACTGCTGACACGCTCAGGGTCAGAGCCACTGTCAGCAGGAAGATCTTCATCCTTGGGCGTCGGACTTTCTTGCAGTGAGAAGCGTGTCCTTCAACCTTTACTGCTGTATGAGTAGTCAACAGGACTTGGAAAGAACCATCAAATCTGGGATCCAGGCCTTTCCTCACGTCTTTTTATCACCACCAGTCTCCTGGTTGCTGACTGTGTGTTCCTTCTACTGAATCTGGAAGGGAAGCAAACACTTGTTTATGGGAGTTCTCAAGCATCTTTGTGAGGGCCCGCATGTAGCTTTTTAGGCTATCATTGTTTATTTGCAACCAGTTGCGGAAAAATACAATCCTAATCTGGGGAACTCCTGTCTGATTCAATAACTTCAGGACACCATACCTGCACACCAGTTCACTGACCAGTTTCTTTGCTGTGTTATTTGCTGTGTTCTTTGCATTTACCTTTGCTACTGGGAAGGCTTCCGGCCACCCTGAAAAGAGATCAACACACACAAGGACAAGCTCATATACTCCTACCTTAGGCAGTTGTATATAGTCTATCTGCAGTCTCTGGAACGGGTAAAGTGGCCTCAGGGGTGCTTGCTTGGAGTCTTCACCACTTGACCGGGATTGTTCAGTGCACAGACCATACATCCATGTACAAACCGAGCGACTACTGTAGAAAATCTTGGAGCAATCCACCCTGCATTAACCACACTTACCATGGCACCTTCTGATAGGTGAGTGGGCCCGTGGGCCTCCTGAGCCATAGCTAGGTACAGAGGGCGTGGTAGACACATTTTGTCCTTGTTTTCTCCAAATTCCATGTTTGACCCCTTGTTCTTTTTCCTCAGGAGGGGCTTGTTGGAGCATTCTCTGAAATGTACTTACTGAAATGTCCTCAGGTCTCAAGGCTCTCACCGGAGTGGCGTCAGCATTCAGTGGCTGGAGTGCAGCTTGTTTGGCTGCCTTGTCTGCTCAATCATTGCCTTTTGCTTCCACCGTGGTACATCTTGTATGAGCCTTTACCTTAATAATAGCAACCTCCTCTGGTAACAACAGAGAGTTCATAAGTTCAAGTACAAAGTCTTTATTCTTTATAGGCTGGCCTGCTGATGTTAGGAAGTCCCTGGCCCGCCAAATAGGTCCATATTCATGTGCAATACCAAAAGCATACCTTGAGTCCGTGTAGATGTTCACCTTCTTCCCCTTGGCCAATTTACACGCCTCAGTGAGTGCCTTCAGCTCCACCTCTTGCACTGACATGTGAGGTGGCAGTGGTTCAGCTGTCCCTACCTCATGCTGTGTGACCACTGCATATCCAGTGTGGAATCGGCTTCAATCTACAAAATACTCAAAATCGGGGTTATCAAGGGGGTTTTCATGAATATGTTCAAAACCAAATGTTTCCTGCTTTATTAATTGTATTCAGTCATGTTCAACAAGATTGGTTAAAAGTTCTGATACACCTCCCTCCCCCATTTCTGAATCTGTAATCGGCAGCAGAATAGCAGGATTCAGAGTAGCATGAGTACCATGAGGAGCGCACACTGGAGTCTAAGTTGCCTGGCCATAGAAATGTGCCTGAATTTCATGAGGTGTTTGTACAGTCACCGGGTAGTCTAACACAATGTCAGAGGCTTTTCCTATCATTGCCTGCACTGCCGCTACTGCCCTGACACAGGAGGGGGCGCCTCTGGCGACAGGATATAATCTGACAGAAAAGTATGCCTCTGGCATTCACCATGTTTCTGAGTCATCACAACCGTATTGTGACCCTGCATTTCTGAGCAAAACAGCTAAAATTCCTTGTCATATTTTGGAATACCCAGGGCCGGGCTGAGGTTATGCACAGCTTCAACGTATGAGAATTATTCACTGCCTCTTCTGTCAGGCGAAATGGGTCAGATGACAGACAATCATACAGAGGCAACATTAACATGGAGGCATGCCTGATCCAGGGGCGACAGTGTGACACCAGCCCCAAAAACACTCTCAGGCTTTGTGCTCCTTTAGACACTTGTATTCTTTCTCCACTGCCTCCTTCCTCTTTGGGGTTAAGTGACGGTCTCCGTGAGAGAGACAGCGTCCTAAAAATACACTATTTTGAGGCTTTTACACCCGTTCTGATGGAGGAAAAATAGATATAGTTGTTTCACAGCAAGTCTCATTGCCTTCAGTACACAGGAGCCAATCATCCACGTATTGTAATAGGACCACTGAGCCGGGCGGTGCCCAGCCTGTAAGGACAGATTGCAGAGCCTGTGTATACATGGTGGGGAGTTCTGAGCCCCCTGCGGCAGGACGGTCCAGGTATACTGGTTACCCTTAAATGTAAAGGCAAACAGATAACTGACAGTCAGGATACAGTAGGACACTGAAGAAGACATCTGCCAGGTCTATCACTGTGAAACATGTAGCAGTGGATGGAACTTGTGACAGTAAGGTATGTGGGCTTGGCACTATTGGAGTTTGTAAAACTGTCACCTTGTTAACTTCTCTAAGATCATGAACCATCCTGTAACTGACAGGCTGTCCCTTAGCTGTTGTCTTCTATTGGGAACAGCAGGGTATTATCTGCAGATACTGTTTTTACCAATATACCGGCTTAGAGGAAATCATCAATGTGACTGGCCACTGCTATCTCCTAGTCATGACTGAGCGGGCACTGCTTCACTTGAGGGGGCTGACATCCTGGCTTAAAATACACTATAGCCAGAGACACAGGGAGTCTTCCAATGTCTGTGTTAGATTTTGCCCACAAATCCTCCGTTACCACTTCAAGAACAGCCTGGTCTACAAGGGTTAATTCTGAAGGCTCAGTCTCAGGGAGGGCCACTGTCGCTATTAAGGGACATAATATTTCTTCTGGGGCCCCAAAATCTACATGGGTAGTGCCATTGGGATCAAAGTGTATGTGGGCTCCCAGTGCTTGTAAAACATCAGTCCCTAAAAGAGGTTCTGGAAGGTTTTTTTATTTTTTAATAATTGGGTGAAAACTGTACTGTCTCACCCATTAGTCCAGTCTGATCCCACCCCATGTCAGTCAAATGGTCCGCAGTCCAGCTACATAAGTCTCTACTGTCTCTTGAGGTCCCTGAACTATGTCTTTTAGATTTCTGGAACGCTCAACTTTTCTTTCCCTTTGCCCATTCTTTGAAAACTCAGACAAACTCTACTCCTGATGATAAGGTTTTCTCCCAGTCTTCCAGAGACAAATCTTCAAAAGTCCTCCTCCTATGTTCAGTCAGGAAAGGGTCCACAACCTGATACTGTGATTCCCCTAGTTTCATCAAGTCCTTCAGGTCAGCCCAGGTGGCTCTGTACATCTCCTGAATCTGCTGTAACATCCTAGCAGTGGGCATTGGTCTCATCAGGGGTCTGGGAGTTTAGTCAGCAGTCCTAATAGGTCTTTAGGACTCTAAGGGTGATATTCTGTCACAGTAACGTAACCACACTGTCCTAACGGTCCTGGGGCTTCAGGAGACATAGGGGTGAATGTGTCCGTGGTGTCTGGTGTGGGTGTCTGAGCAGGTAGGATTCTAGTCTTAGTCAATACAGGACAAATGCCTGCTGGTTTCTGGGGTCGACATGTCCCACAAACCTTACAAGTGTCAGTCTAGTCTGGGTTCTGATTTCCACAAACATTACACGTCCATCCCTCTGGTCCACTCCTGGACTGTCTGGTGGCTGCACTGGCCAGGGGGTATGGAGGTGGCGTTTCTCCAGACTTCTCACATTGCTGTTTTTGAGTATACAACAATCTGCCTTGCACAACTTCTCCTCTCCACCCATCAGTTTCAACCTCACGGGCTACCTTTATCCATGTATCAACAACTACTTAACAATCATGATCCTTTATCCAACCACAACTAGTCCTTCTGAATCTTTCCCAGACTAGCTTCCTCGGGCTTCCTCCATGAATCATGGTGCCACCGTACTAGTACTCCTAGGGTTAAGATTCCCGTACTTCATCCCTACCTTCTCCAGCACTCTGTCCACATTCTTCAGACTCTTTACCTCCTCTTTCCTTCATCAATGTTTTGGCTGTCTTATAACCTTCTGGTATACTAAAATTATTCTCCATTGCTCTTCAACTGTACCAGAACAACTATAGAAAGTAACACAATTCAGACGTCTATTTATTTCTCCTCAGTTCCAAACAGAGCTTTACCACTTCATGTACTCTGTTTCTGAGATTTATTTTCCTTAGTTCCAACAAAGCTTCCCAACTATAATCATATAGTTTACTTTGTCCCTGAGTTTTCCCTTTCTATAATGTTCTGCAATTTTCCAAACCCAGTAAAGAACAAACAAGACGTATACCGTGACTCCTAAAACCAGACCAAAAACATCCCAAAGTTACTCATGAACAGAAACTAAACCCAGCAATCATAGGTATTATCAACCTTCAAGGTTCTTTATCAATATGGACTCGACTGTAAAAGGACTTTATACTTACGTTCCTTCAACAATCCCTCGAGCCAGACAACCAGTCAGGGAGGCACAGATATATTGTAAGATAAAGTCTCTTACCTTGCAGCGCTGTCTTTTTTATCTGTCCGTCCCGGTCCGGATTATCCAAGTTGTCGGGAGATCAATGAAGTGTCCTTTAGTCGAGCCCCACGTTTGGTCGCCAAGTTTTGTTGGGGCAAAACCCCCTTCTCTATGATTGTCGGGGTCCCAATTTTATGAAGATGAGCGCTCAGAGGAAATAAATGAAGATGTGTTTAGCTATATCAGATATTTCCTGTTTATTGACAGAACACGTTGCTCTTTATAGTACAAAAACCGCAGATAGGTGGGTGGAGTTCCTATAGTGCAGATGTGCAGTTTCTGTAACTTTTTACTAACATGACATTTACTGAAATACTGAACCAAACCACACATTTTGTTCCATCCCACCCACTCTTCCTGATCACAGAGAGAAGTGTCTGCTTTAAGAGGAAGTCAAAAAGGTCACATGCATTTCTGAACCTATAAAGAAGAAGTGGTTACCCTCACAATGAACGTTATATTTATATATATTTAGTTCTGCAATTTCCTGTAAGTAACTTATCAGAAACATAAAAATTTCTTCTTTCAAATTAATCTTAGGTTAAGATGGAGTCCTGATACAAATGGATACTCAGTCCCTCACAGATAGCAGGGTTGAAGCAGTCAGAGATCTGGAGCCAAACGTGTCTGCTACTCCGGAGACTACCTGTGAGGACCCCACTAGAAGTGCATGGGTTCATAAAGGCAGTGGCCGGAGGCATCACACAATGTTGGAGGGAAAATGCTATACTCAGTAGTGTGGGAATATTTCACACAGTCACTGGGGGATGTTAGCATGGCGGTATGCAGGATGTGTAGGCAGAAGGTGTGAAGCATCTAGGGTGCTAATGTTGACACAACCTTCTTCTTCTGTCACTCCGGGAATGCTTCATGACCATTTTTCTCTTCTATTTTATTGGTTCGTTGGATACAACTGCGGCCTGCCGGTCAACTGCTGAGCCAGGAGGTACTCTTCATATGTAGTTTCAGGATGCACTACTTTTAAATAAAATCAAAACTTTCTTTGCATCACCAAGTGAAAACTGGAATTCCACTTCAAGGTAGTTCTCTACACACAAACATAGCATGAAGCTACTGAACCCTAAAGCTAAATCTACAAGGTCCTTAACCAGAAATGTGCCATTTATAATGCATCATAGGCCTTATTCACATGTCTGTGTCTGTTTTTCATCCATGGTAATGTTCACGTTGTGTCTGTTTTTGTTCTCTTAGGCTTCTTTGACACTGGAGGCATAGTTCCAGCAGGCTGTTTGGGCATAGAACAGCCTACCGGAGCTCTCTGGATCCATGATTGCCGGATGTTACTGCAATGCCCTCTGGCCCAATTGATTATAATTGGGATCCGTCACAGATCCTGCCGTTACCTGGCGAATATTCCAGGATTCAGATGGACAAAAACCATTGCAACCATGTGCACTGCTAGGCCAAAAAGGGAATTTCTAGGGTGTCTCTCAGCAACGGTCTATGATGCACGGACTAAACATGGATGGCAAGGGTACATTCACACCATATTTCTGGTCCACATCCGATCTGCATTTTTTGCAGATCACACGTAACCCAATAAATTTCTATGGGGCTGCAAAAAAGCGGATAGCACACAGATGTCATCCATGGTGGTCCGCATCTATGCACGTCATCCGCAAATTATAGAACATGTCCTATTCTTGTCCTATTCATGTGCTATTCTTGACCATTCTTGACAAGAATATGCATTTTTTGGGGCCCATGAAAAATGTGGGATGCACACGAACCGCATCCATATTTTGTGGATTTGCGGACCCCAAAACTGATACAGTCATGTGAATGCATCCAAATATACTTTAATGGGCATGTTTGGTCCTGAAAAAAATGGTCTGAATATAGCCATTGAATTCAATGGATTTGTGTGGTCTGATTCACTGTTGCTCCTAGAGGCTGATTTGCATGTATTAAAACCAAATTTTTTTCAGCAATGTGGGCACTTATTGTATGAACATGGGGCCAACACAGGTGCCATCAGCTGCCAAACGCACATGTAACAGGTCAGCCAGTTTCATAGGTACAAATCTGCTGACAGATGCCCTTTATGGCAGATGACCACCTCAGGCACCAGGGCCTAGGTGCAACTACACCCCCTATAGTTACACTCATGTTTTCTATATGTCCCCATGTCCTTTACTGGTCCAAGCAAATGCATTATGTGATTCATTTCAGTCTGTAGAACAAAACCACACACTTCAGATCACCCACTTGGCAGCTTGTCCACTCCGAACCTGATCAGTGATCACATTAGTCCCAAATAACTAATATGAATGAATATATTAAAGTGTCTGAAGTTAGGCCTCTATATCTATCAGTTCTTGGCTCCAGACTGGGTCCATTTTTTAAATATTGTTTTATGCCAGTAATGCGGCCTACACTGTTATGAAGGGATCCATATATAAGGAATAATAGGTAGAATAAACTTTTTATATATCACTGATTTATGAGTCTTAATCCTGTTTAGACGTATGACCACTTCCTCTGGACTTAGAAAATGACATGTAACAGTAGCAGAATTCACCAGCTAATATCATTTGCTTTCTCTAGATGTAAAAATGAGAAAATGGATTTCCGTTAATCCTATTAACCTGAACTAAGTGCAGCTTTTTTAAATAATAAAAGGGTTTACCCGCAGCCCCCACTAGATGGAGCTCACCTTACAGAATTATACAGAGCCTATTGAGTTGACTGCTCACCTATATGCCATGAGCTCCACCTAGTGGTAGGTTTAGGCAGCCAGTATCCTATCATTTTACTTCCATCATCTTACGTAGTAATGCAGGAGCCCCCTATAAAGATATATCATGAAATGAATCAGCCCAAAGTTTTGGACTTTTTCCCATTTTTGGGGTTAGATACCATTCTGAACCTTGCTGTAGGGTCCTATGATATCTTTGTGTGTGTGTGTGGGGGGGGGGTGTTTATATTTTTTGCTTTGCTTACCTATAAGGATCTTGAGTTACTATATGACCTCTTATCTAGTCACATCCTAAGCCATGGCAAAAAGTCTGATGTCAGCCATTTTTACTCAGCACTCTACTGATAAAACACAAGACGCGGCATAATGGTACATTTTGAGAATTTTTTTTCACCTTTTCAGACACTGAACCAGCAGGAAGATATGGGGTCATGATGCATGAAAGTTAGTGATAAACAACAGAATTTAGAAATGCAGCTTTGGGGGTGACTAGAGAATAGGGCATGATAAAAGTCAGGATACGTACCATATAAATATATTGCTACACTAAGATATATTCAAGATTGCTCATTGAAGATAAACACCCAAATTATTCAACTACTGCACCTAGGCACATTTACTATGCATTGTGCTCAAAAACAGTAGGACGGCAGGTCTTTTTCTAAACCATTATTTTTGTGAGTTTTACATATAACATTATTATGTGGGAGAGGTCCAGTAATGACATACGTGACTTAAAGGAAATGTCTACATGACACAAAATTGGCACAACTTCATAAGACCCTAATATAGAAAGTCTCTACATGCCTGACTTCTTTCTGCATAGATTAATGCTGCCACGTGAAGGAATGAAGACCATTCTCAACAACCTTAACACAGATTTTTATCACCAAGTCTCACGGTTTATTCAACACAGAAAAGCCAAGAAGTTATTTTTATCTTCACCACATTGTTTCCATAGGCAGAGGAAGAACAGTGACCCCTTATAGCTTGGCCCCTATTACTTCATTACTTCTAGATACAGTGCATTCGGAAAGTTTTCCGACTCTTTCAATTTTTTTCTTATTTTAAGTTGTGGCCTTGTACTAAAATAAAGGAACAATTCAAGTGTCCCCCCCCCCCATCAAATCTGCACTCAATACCCCTAAATGCGAAAGTGAAAACTTTGAAATGTTTTCAAATTTATTAAAAAGGAAAAAGTTTGCATGGACATGGTATTCAGACCAGGGGCGATGCTAGGTTAAAACATTTGGGGCCTGGGCCCCTGATGTTTTGTCCCAGGCCCAGAATGACCTGCCTGCTAGATAAATACAACTGTATTGCGATACTCAGGAAGGCAACAGAATTGAATCTAATGCTCAGCAAGAGCGGAAGGACCTGTGGTGACATCACAGGTCATGTGATCAGTTCTAAACGCAGAAGCTGAAAAGGACCTGCGATGATGTCACCATCATGTGACCAGGAGAGGATGGCTCAGCAGTGAAGAGAAGTCCTGGGGAAGAAGCTGTGGTGATGTCTGCTACATGAGGAGAGGGAAGTGAAGGGAGAGGCAGAACAATGCTGGGAGTTGTAGTTATTTAAAGAGGACCTTTCACCGCTCTGGACATGCCTGGTTTAATAGCTTCATGCATTCCCTATGTAATAACCAGGGCCGGCCTTTGGGGTGTGCGACCCGTGCAGTTGCACAGGGCGCTTCAGTCCCAGCCAGTTAAGGGGGCGCCCTGCCAGAGCTCCCCCTTAATGGCCCGGCCTGCTCCTGTACAGCGTCTTGTGCCCCCCTCAGACCAGCCCACCCAGCCACTTAAAAAAAAAAAACATACTTACCTGTCCTGCGCTGCTGCTGCCATCAGGTTCCGCGCTCCGCTGTCTTCCCTGCCGGCGCGCACTATGACCTGACGCAGCGTCAGGTCATAGTGTGCGCCGGCAGGGAGGACAGTGGAGCGGGGAACCTGATGGCAGCGGTAGCGCAGAACAGGTAAGTATGTTTTTTTAAAGTGGCTGGGTGGGCTGATCTGAGGTCTGAGGGGGGCACAAGACGCTGATCTGAGGTCTGATGGGGGCACAAGATGTTGATCTGAGGTCTGAGGGGGGCACAAGACCCTAATCTGAGGTCTGAGGGGGGCACAAGACCCTGATCTGAGGGGGGCACAAGACGTTGATCTGAGGTCTGATGGGGGCACAAGACGCTGATCTGAGGTCTGATGGGGGCACAAGATGTTGATCTGAGGGGGGGCACAAGACGCTGGTCTGAGGTCTGATGGGGGCACAAGACGCTGACCTGAGGTCTGATGGGGGCACAAGACGCTGACCTGAGGTCTGATGGGGGCACATTGTGTTGATCTGAGGTCTGATGGGGCACAAGATGCTGATCTGAGGTCTGATGGGGGCACAAGACGCTGATCTGAGGTCTGATGGGGCACAAGACGCTGATCTGAGGTCTGATGGGGGCACAAGACGCTGATCTGAGGTCTGAAGGGGGACACAAGATGTTGATCTGAGGTCTGATGGGGCACAAGACGCTGACCTGAGGTCTGATGGGGGCACATTGTGTTGATCTGAGGTCTGATGGGACACAAGACGCTGATCTGAGGTCTGAAGGGGGACACAAGATGTTGATCTGAGGTCTGATGGGGCACAAGACGCTGACCTGAGGTCTGATGGGGCACATTGTGTTGATCTGAGGCCTGATGGGGCACAAGACGCTGATCTGAGGTCTGATGGGGGCACATTGTGTTGATCTGAGGTTTGATGGGGGCACAAGACGCTGATCTGAGGTCTGATGGGGGCACAAGACGCTGATTTGAGGTCTGATGGGGGCACAGGGCGCTGATCTGAGGTCTGGAGGGGGACACAAGATGTTGAACTGAGGTCTGATGGGGCACAAGACGCTGATCTGAGGTCTGATGGGGGCACATTGTGTTGATCTAAGGTCTGATGGGGGCACAAGACGCTGATCTGAGGTCTGATGGGGGCACAAGATGCTGATCTGTGGTAGTACCACATTATCAGTACTAGTGTTATCTGTGATTTTACACAGGACTGCAGGTAACACTACTACATTTTCTATACTCAGATAGCCATCACTGTGTTACCTCTACAGTTACAAAGGACTGCAGGGGACATCTACTATATTATCTATACACCGATAGTTATCACTCTGTAAGGGGGCCCTCTGAGACTTTATAGCCCAAGGGCCCACCTGAACCTGGAGCCGGCCCTGGGCTGACGTCACACATGCGCAGAAGGACTCAGAGGGTGGTAGGGGAAAGTTAGCGGCTGCACTGCTGTAAGTAAGTGCCCCCAAACAACGTGATGACCGGGGGGGGGGTTAATTGGGAGCGGGACTATATACTTAAGGCCCCATCCATATACTTAAGGCCCCATCCTGTATAGGATAATAGAGATGGCAGTCATGGCACACATAACTCACACATGACCAGTGAGGGGTTTAGTGATGTTAGCTATGTGTGTGTCATCTCCATTATCCCATACAGGAAACTATAGTGACAGTATTAAAAGTCAGACTGTATAGCGCTATAAATACAGTGCAGAGATATATAGAAAATAGAGTGATATAGGACAATATAGAAAGCTATAAATACAGTGCAGATATATATAGTGTGATATAGGACAGTATAGAGAGCTATAAATACAGTGTAGATATAGATATATATATATATATACTGTCCTACTCTATATATCTCTGTACTGTATTTATAGCTCTCTATACAGTCCTATATCACTCTATCTCTACACTCTGTTTATAGCTCTATACCAGAGGTGCACAACCTGCGGCCTGGGGGCCACATGCGGCCCTTGATAGCATTCTATGCGGCCCCCAACCATCTGATAACAGACATGTATGTCTATGTCTTGTGGCTGCTCACATGTATTTTTCATGTATTCTCCCATTAGATGGGAGTCCTGGAACTGTAACTAGACATTAATGGTATATACTGTATGTTCAATATGCCATAAATACAGTATTTTAGTTTTTAATACCCCTTTAAATTTTATTTTCGGCCCTCGTCATTGTTTCAGTCTGGCAATGTGGCCCCCAACCGGAAAATGTTGTGCACCCCTGCTCTATACTGTATGACGTTAGCACTAGAGATGAGCGAGTAGTGTTCGATCGAGCTGGTATTCGATCGAATACTACGCTATTCGGCGTACTCGATTTCGTTCGAGTATAACGGCGATGGCGCACTTAGAACTTAGAACTGCTCGTTCGCATATGCTGCGTGAACTTAGTCAGGGACAGAGGCTGGAGAAGGGAGAGACAGGTTTTAGCTGTTGGACAGGCAGGAGCGTGATTAAAAGCCCTTATCAGGGCTACTATAGTGCAGTACAGTGATAGCTTTACTACAATATACACTTTACAGAGAACGGCTGCTGTATTCAGGGATAGCTGCTGGAGTAGGGACAGAGAGAGGCATTAGTGGTGTATTAGGTGCTCTGCTACATACCAAACTATATTTGGCACTACTGTTCTGCGTTCTTTTTGGCTGCAAAACCCTGTTATATACCTAGTGTGTATATGCACCATCTGATCTTCTGGCAGTATACGGCTGTGTACTTTTTTTTTTTTTTTAAATACAGTTTATTTGGCTCTAGTGTTCTGGGTTCTGTGTGCCTGCAATACCCTTTTTGTATACCAGGTGTAAATACCCACCGTCTGAACAGTTAGTACACG